>CAUYUJ010019993.1:418958-508958 GCA_963575745.1 Prorocentrum cordatum
GAGGAGGAGGAGGAGGAGGATGGGAAGGTCGCGGGGCAGGGCGCGGAAGGGCTCGTGCACGGCCCAGGGGTCTTCCTCCCTGGATCGCGGATCGAGGGAGGGAGGGTCGACGAGGTTTTTTTGTATAATGCTTCGATCTCTCGGTGTGACAAGCGTCCACATTTTCGTTGTTAGGTTTAGCGTTTCGGTTTCACTCCAAGGGGCTCTCGACAAGCGAGTGATTGGTGTCCGTACCAATTGGCTCAAGGCAAAAGGTGTGTTCTGCTCCTGCTGCTGCTACAGTTGGTAGCGGAGCGGGGTCTCGGGCGCGGGCCATGGGCAGCCGGCCGCAGCTCTGAGGGCTGCAGGCGCTGCTCGCGAGCCTCGCCCGCGGCTCCGCTCAGGCCGACTGAGCGGCGTGGGATCCACGGACCATCATGCCCGCGGAAGGCGACGGGAAGGACCAACAACCGGGGACCTACACCACCTCAGAGGCTCCTGCCCCAGGAGGCGGGGGCTCGACGCAGGTGGCGGTCTCATCCGAGGCGTTGAGGGACGCGGTGGCCGAGGCTGTGAGGGACACAGTGAAGGCACAGATTTCAGAAGCTGTGCGACAGGCCATGCAGGGAGCGGCCCCGGCGCCTACAGGCCATTTTGGCCAAGACCCCTGGACCAAGGATGACCCCTGGTCTCAGGGCTCCGGGCAGAAGCCTGCCACAGCAGCGGCAGGAGCAACCGAAGGAGACGGGCAGGCTGACGCCGGAGAAGGACAAGAGGGCGGCCGTTGGGGCGCGGCAGCCAAGGACGGCTGGAAGGACACCAGCTGGAGCGAGAGTGCCGAGGCCAGCTCGGGCGAGTGGAAGGACGCAGCCTGGAAGAGCGGCTGGAGCTGGGACTCGCCGGGCTGGAGCAGCCGGGGCGGCGACGCTTGGGGGTCTGGCGGCGGCGGCTGGGGCCGCGGGGACTACTCAGACCCGCCCGCCTGGCCCGGCTGGGGGCACTACCGTCAGTGGCGCAGAGCGCTGCGACGGTGGAACACCAACACCGACGTGCCGGTCTGGCGGCGCGGCGAGAAATTCATGAGGTTGTTCGACTGGGCCATGCAGGCCAAATTTGATGATGTTCCGGACCACGAGCTTACGGCGAGCACGTGGCTGGAGACTCTGCTGAAGCGTATGGACCTGATGGTCGGCGAACGAGAAGGAGATGAACTTCGGCGGGCCGGCCGCCGGGCGCTGTATGAGGCTTCGAGGGAAGCCAAGGAGACGCTCACTCAGTACGTCAGTCGCCGTGACGCTCAGATTCTAGAAGCCGAAGGACACGATTTATGGATGTCCCCTAAGCTGAAAGGGCTCTTCCTAGAGGAGGGCGCCAACCTCTCAGCTCAGGGGATGCAGAATCTGAGGACATTGACTCAAGGGAACCTGGACTACTCCAGCGTGTCGTGGGCCCTCCGGCAGATGGATGCCTCCGGCACCGAGAGGCTGCTGCCGGGCAGGTCCATGAGCGCGATGATGGCGGCTCCCTCTGAGGGCTCAGGCCCGGCCGGCGCGCGCGCTGATGATGAATTCGATCAGCTTTCCTCTCCTCTTCCCTCCTACCCTGGTGGTGTCGACGGTGGTGGCGACCACTACGAGTTCGACCAGGACGGCGACGAGGACGAGGACTACCTCGAGATAGACGACGACGAGGACGAGGAGCTGGACCTGGAGGCCGTGCTGGCGGAGCTCGAGGATCTCGACTTATCCGAGAATCAGGTCGAGGACGCGCTGGCTTCGCTGTCGACCAAGAGATCTTGGAAGCAAAACAAGGACCTCAAGCGGGCCGCCAAGCGCGACCGGGAGTACTTCGGGAAGAAGAAGGATGGAGCACCTCCACCTCCCAGACCTTTCGGGGGTCGAGGTCGTGGCCGTGGCGCTGGTCAGGGCCGGGATCGCGGTCAAGGACGGGGCCGCGGTCGCTTCAAGGGCCTCTCGCAGGCTCAGCTGATGAAGATCACGAAGTGCGACAACTGCGACGAGAAAGGCCACTGGAAGCGTGAGTGTCCTCACCCTCCCAGGCAGAAGGGAGCACCTCGAGAGCGACGTGGGCTGTCCGCCTACGTGTTCGACGGCTTCGTGCAGCTTGACTCGGAGTACGTCGGCCTCTCCCTGCCGACCTGGAAGAAGGCCGAGGAGGAGCTGACCTCGGACGCCATCTACTTGACGTCGAGGGCGACCCAGGGGCTCGCAGACTCAGGTGCAGGCAGCGACCTAGTGGGGCTGGACGCTCTGAACCGCGAGTCGGAGGCCCTGGCGAAGATCGGGCTGCAGTACGTCGTGATGCCCGAGGAGAGGCGCGTGCTCAGGTCAGCCCACGGAGTGGGCGGAGCAGCCAAGATAGTCTCGTCCGTCTTGTTCCCTCTGTGCCTCGGCGGCGCATTCGGAGTGATCGACACCACGGTGCTCGAGGAGTCGGTCCCGCATATCGTGAGCGTGAACTTGATGGAGTTTCTTACCTGCACGATCGACCTCCCCAAGAATCAGCTCCGGTCAGGGACCTTGGATCTGACTATCGAGATGACCAGGCTTGGCTCCGGCCACAGGATGGTGGATATCGTCCGCCCTCTGTCGGAGCCGTGCGTCATTCCTCCCTCGGCCTATCGCAAGTACCCTTTTCTGAAGCCTGACTCATTCACTCTGCCGAGCGGGCAGCCTTTTCCAAGGATGGATGCGAGCGGTGCTGTGTCTAGGTACAAGCGCCTCCTCTTCCTCCTCATGCTGCTTGCCCTTGCTGCGGGCCGGACGGCTCGATCACGTCGGAGGGGAGCCATAGCACGGGGGAGTTTAAGAACAAGTAGGGGGGCTACGTGGTACACTACACTCTGGGGCCTCGCGGTGGCCATTTACGGGTTCATGGCTACGTGGTACGCTACGCTCTGGGGCCTCGCGGTGGCCATCTACGGGCTCATGAAGCTCTTAGTTAGGCTCAGCCAGCCGCGAGCTCAGCACGCCCGCCCCGAACTAGAGTCCGGCAGCAAAGCTAAGGTGACCAGGAACGTGCGACAGCCGAGGTATCGAGGGGGTCTTGGAAGAGCTCGAAGGACCATGGGCACTCTTGGGAACCACTGGGGATCTGCATGGTCAGTAGCCATCGGTTCAAGCTTCAGCTTTTCCTTTTCTCGATCTGTTTCCCAGCAGTCTCGCTCAGACGCCGCAGATGACCGCGTCGATGCAGCTGGTGGCGCTCGCGATGCTGGCGGTGATCAGTCCGGCGGTCGCGGGGAAGAAGAAGCCTCCCATAGCCAAGCAGGCGACCGAGGAGTTCTTGGCGCGCCGCGCGCAGGCACTCCAGTCAGTGGAGTCGGAGACCTCGGACTCAGGCATGGAGGGAGTACAGCAGCACCCGACGGGAGCAGCACCTCCTCCTCCTCCTCCGGATCTGATGGCGGCCCCGGCGCAGGAGGAGCAGTCGTCGACGGCGAGCGGGAGCGGGGTTCCCTCGGTACCCGCACAGGTGCCGGGAGTCATGCCGGGACCACCGCAGCCTCAGTCGTGGGCGGCAGCGGCCATGGCCCCGACGTGGCCCTACCCGAGCGAGGTACAGTCTCTGACTCCAGCTCAGGCTCAGAGCGCGGCCCGAGCGGCGGAGGCAGCGCAGGCGGCGGCCGCGGCAGCGGCAGCGGCAGCTCCGGTGGTGCCGCCTCAGGTGATCGCAGCTCGGGCGGGAGAGCTGCACTCGGCAGCCGGCTGGGCATCAACGTCGGCGACGAGCGGATCGGCCTCAGCAGCAGCAGCGAGCGGATCCGCATCAGCAGCAGCGGCAGCGTCGGAGACACAGGCACCTCCACTGACCGGCCCGGCGGCTGGAAAGCCTCCTCCGAAGCCTCCTCCGAAGCTAGTGCAGCAGTGCGACCACCCTCAGGACATGATCAAGTTCTACGGGAACCAGCACGGAGGAGGCTCCAAATGCCTCAAGTGTGGTCAGCGGGTCACTTGGATCCCCAGAGGCCAGGGAGGAGGTCAGCAGCCTCCACCACCGCCTGGAGCAGCTGCAGCTGCGCGTGCGGCGGCGGACAGCGCCCAGCGCGCCGTGGACATCCTCCAGAACGATCCCGGCTTCCGTGCCGGGGGAGCAGCCCTATCCACGATCAACTCTCTGGGCGCTCTTCTCTCGAGCTTACAGTGGCAGCTGCAGAGCATGCCCGAGAGCCTCCAGCAGATGGGGAGGGCTCGAGAGATCTTGGACAGGATGGTCGAGGTCATCACCATGGCGGAGAACCAGCCCACTCAGACCCAGGAGGGTCTGCAGCAACTCTTCCAGCAGGTGGTGCAGATCAAGAAGATGCTGGGAGCCTTCGAGGATTTCGGGGAGTCGATGGATTCACTACAAGAAACCGTTCAGGCCATCGGCATGACGATGACCAACGTGGAGTCCTCAGTGGCCCAGCTGGGGCAGATGATAGTACAGATGGGCACGGCGATTGGCGGCCTGGTGCACGTGGTCAACACCGCGCTGATCCAGCATCCGCAGCACCCCGCCCACTCGCCAGACCCTTGGCTCGGCCAGGGAGGTGGTTGGCACCCGGGGAGCGGGTCCTCCGGCGCGCCAGGGAGCGGTTTGCCACCGCCGCCGCCTCCGCCACCTCCCCCGGAGGAGCAGGACCCCAACCTCCAGGGCGACGGAGGTTCGACGTCGGAGACGACTACCACCGGGCCGACATCCACTACTACGCCGACGAGTCTGCATTCCATCCTGGAGGAGCCAGAGCACGACCAGTCGTGGGAGCTCGTGAGCGACATGAGCGAGATCTCCGACATGTGAGAGCCGACATCGGGGACGACCGCCTCGACGCCGAGGCGAGGCTCCTGACGGGGCTCTGCGCCGTGGGCCTTTCAGCCCAAGGCGCAGCACCTTCTGGCGCCGCTAGCGCACCAAATAAAGACCGAACACCCCTCGACTCCAGCCTAGACTGGCTCGATGGCGACCGTTTTAACGATGATCACGAGGCGGCCTGCGGGGCCCAGGTCCGGGCGGCCCTGGCCAGGATGGCCGAAAGCGAGGTCCCAGGGTCGTTTGCCGTCGGTCCCGGGTCCGAAAGGAAGGCCCGGGGGTCCCGATCCAAGGTCGCTTTCATGGAAGTGTTCTCTCCTCCTAGAATCGCCCCTGCCGTTGCCCGAGCTGGGGCGCCCCTGGGGGAGAGAGCTAGTTGGGATCGTCGCCAGGGCTGGGATTCGGCTCGAAGATCTGACGTGAGGGATCTCTGGGAGCGGATCGAGAAAGAACAACCAGAAACGATTTGGCTGTGCTCCGAGTGCAAGGCCTTTTCGGCCATCAACCGACTCAATCGCGATCGCATGGATCCCGGCGAGTGGGATCGTATAGTGGCGGACGGAGTGCGCGATCTCATACTTTGCATGGAGATAGCCGCCTATCAAGTCGATCGGGGTAGATACTTCGCTTTTGAGCACCCGTTGTATGCGGCCTCGTGGAGGTCCGAGGTTGTTCAATATGTTCTGTCTCTCCCGGGTGTTCGTCGCTTGCGTGTTGACATGTGCCGTTTCGGGCTTCAGGTGGACAGTCGAGGGCTTAACAAGAAACCCACGGGTATCATGTCTAACCATCCTCACCTTCTGCGCCTGTTGGACGGCAAGCTCTGTTTGGGGGGTCATGAGCACGCTCTCCTGGAGGGAGGAACGATCACGACCAAGGCCGGCCGTTACCCACCTCAGTTCGTTCAGTTGGTCAGTCGAGCCGTGTCCGAGCTGTGGAGCGGGGCGGCCGACCGAACTCCTCCGACCTGGGCCGAGCTGGCGGATTTCCCGGAAGAGGCGGAAGAGGACGGCCTGCCCGAGCCGCTCGAGGCTGGGGACTCTGAGGGTGACAGCGGGGACGAGCAAGAGACCCGTCGGCCTCAGGAGGCCAAGGGCATGCCCAAAGTGGAGGATCCTGACCCCGCCGAGGACGAGAAACGCCTTCTCTATAAGTTGCACGTGAATATGGGTCACCCAGACATCCGCAAGTTCTGTCGGGTGCTCCGGGCCGGGGGTGCCAAGCAGCACCTCGTTCGCTGGGCTCGGAATCACTTCAGGTGCTCCGAATGCTTGGAGAGGGCGAGAGTCGGGGTTCACCGGAGGGTCGCTCTCCCCAGGACCTTCAGGTTTAACCACATTGTCGGAATTGATTTGTTTTACCTGGAGTTCCAGGGGATCACTTGGCCGTTCCTTAATGTGGTGGATCACGGATCCAACCTTCAAGTGGTGATTAGGCTGGAGGACGCTCGCTCCAACACTGTGTGGTCTGCGTTCCTCAAGGGTTGGATTCGCCCCCTGGGAGCTCCTCACTTCCTCATCTCCGACGGGGGTCCGGAGTTCGGCGCTAGGTTTGCCAGGGGCATGGAACAGTGGGGGGTGTGCCACCACGTCTGTGACGCGGACTCTCCGTGGCAAAATGGCCGGGTGGAGCGTCACGGGGGATGGGTGAAGGAGAGAGTTAAGGCCGAGTTAGAGGCGGGCTCGTTTGCTCCAGCGGACGTCCAAGAGCTGGAGGATCTTGTGACCGAGCTGGTGGCTCATAAGAACCGCT
Source organism: Prorocentrum cordatum (assembly GCA_963575745.1). NCBI lineage: Eukaryota > Dinophyceae > Prorocentrales > Prorocentraceae > Prorocentrum > Prorocentrum cordatum. The sequence continues at coordinate 425,502 of CAUYUJ010019993.1, forward strand.
TCTGGCATCGCGGGGGTTTCTCTCCCCTTCAACTTGTTTTCGGCGAAAACCCCCGCCTTCCCCACGATCTTCTCTCGGACGACCACAAGGGTCTTCCAGGGTGGCAGGATTCCTTGAGGCCCTCGGCGGAACAAGATTCGGCGGGGGCCGAGTTCGCTCGAGCTCAAGAGATTCGGGCGGCCGCCAGACGGCTCGCCATGGAGGTGACCTGTCGTGACAAGCTTTCCAGAGCCTCCAGGGCCCAGGCTCCGGGCACCAGGACCTTCACCCCCCGGTCAGTGGGTGTTCGTGTGGCGACACTTCTCCCGCACGTCGTCTAGGGCGGACGCTCTTGGGCGTAGGCGGGACGGCTGGACCGGGCCAGGAGTTGTGGTTTTGAGTGAGGGTGGCACCGTGTGGGTGGCCGTGCGTGCCCGCTTGTGGAAGTGCAGTGCCGAGCAAGTGAGACTTGCCAGTCCGGACGAAGAGTGCGGTCTGCAGCTCGCTGCCGACCCTCAGTGGCAGGAGCTCCTTCGTGCCGCGAGGACCCGTCGCGTCTCGGCCGTGGACGTGCAGCGCGAGGGCCCACCTCCGGACGAGGCCTGGGATCAGCCTAGTCAGCCCCTGGACGACCCAGGACCAAGACTGCCCGGAGTCGGGCCTCAGCCCGAGGAGGAGGGCGACCAGAGCTATCGACCCTCTCCGTCGATCGTGGGTCCGGGGCCTGTGGGGCGTTCTGGACCGTCTCGGGCCGGATCGGTCAGTGCTCAACCTCCTTCGAGGCTCCCCTCGATCCCCGAGACCGAGGAGCGGTCAGAGCCGCCTACCGAGCTCCCCTCGCCCCGAGGCTCTGGGACGGGCGAGGGTGAGGCGCCGCAGAGGCGAGTTTCAGAGGATTCCGATCCCTCCTCCTCTCTTCCTCCCCCTTCTGCTCTTCCTGCTCCCCCGCCTCTAGCTTCCTCCTCGCCTCCACCTCCTCCTCTGCCTCCGGAGGCTTCCCCAAGGCCTCGACGGGCGAGGCTGCAGCAGCCCTCGGACGTGCCTCACTGCATCAGGCGTGCAGAGAGCTGTCCACCCGAGGTCAAGCGCCCACGCTTGGGCGAGGACGAGGCGGACAGGCCGCACCCTCCCTCGTCCTCGCCGTCGTCCGGTGCCTCGGGTCCTCCTCCTCCGGTCTCGGTGGGTTCCTCTCCCGGTGTCGGTCGAGTCGATCCTCCTCCTGGTCTCCCAGGAATCCCAGACAGGGGACCAGTCACGACCGGGACCGAGCCAGGGATGTCAGTGAGGGACCGCGTGAGAGCCATCGAGGAGTCCAGGACACGCTCTCGGTCTCCCACCCGGGCCGAGGGCTGCGAGATGGACTTCTGGATAGAGGCCGAAGGCGACGGCGTCAAGGCTAGGGCTGTGGATCCGGATGAGGGGGCCGAATGGTCTGGGGTTTGTGGCGACGTAGGGGGTGTGTTCACCGCCAGTAGGTCCGGGGAGGTGAACGTCAACCGCCTCTCCGCGTCGGAGAGGGCCAAGTTCCATGCGTCAGATACGAAGGAGATGGACTCCATCTTAGGCACTGGAGCAATTAAGGTGATCCCCCCGAAGCAGGCGGCGGTCATTCGACGGGAGCTACCAGACCGCATCATTTCTAGCCGCATGGTTCGTCGCTGGAAGCCGGTGGAAGGAACCTTCGCAGAGCCAGTCGCCAAGTCGCGCTGGTGTGTGCATGGCCACCGTGACCCAGACTCTGGCTCTCTGGCGGTATATGCGCCGACGCCGCAAACTTCATCCATCATGATGTTCATGCAAGTCATGCTGAATCTTTCCATGTACGGCGATATCGCCGACGTCAAGAACGCATTCTGCCAATCCGATCCTATGACCCGCACCCATGGACAGATATATGTTGAGCCTTGTGATGGAACGAATTTGGAGCCCGGCTCTCTTATATTGTTGCTGGTTAATGTGTACGGATTAGATGATGCGCCGATGGCTTGGCGCAAAACGGTGGTCAAGTATCTTGAGCGTCATGGATTTGTGCGTAGTCTGCTAGAACCGTGCTGGTGGATAAGATACGGCCCTAGCGGCCAGATCTTGAATATGATGTTGCTTGAGGTGGATGACTTCTTCATTGGTAGTGCCTCTCCCGAGGCACGGTCGTGGCTTCGTAAGACGTTGGAAGCTCGCTTCCGCTTCGGTAAGTACCGGGACGGCCACGCAGGCCCAGTTGACTTTGCCGGCCGCAGGGTTACTTTCTCCTCCGGGAAGGCCGTCGTGGATCAAGAAAAATATATCTTGGAGGAGATACGGCCCCTCAGCCTGGCACGCGGCAGGCTCAGTGACAAGAGGAGTCCTCTTGAGCCGGATGAATTCAAGTCGCTTCGCTCTCTCGTGTATAAGTTCAACTGGGTAGGTAGAGAGGCCCGACCGGAGGCTGCAGGAATAGCGTCGATCTTAGCCAGTCGTCTCAAGCAGCCGACCATTGCCGACGTGGCGCTGGCCAACAAGCTAGTGAGGCATCTTCGCAGCACTGCGTCTCGTGGGCTCATCTTGTGGAAGCTGGACTCAGAACGGATGGCTTTCGCGTCTTTCTCAGACGCAGGTGGAGTGGGAGCCGCCGAGGACTTGACGGATGATAAGGGACTGCCGGCAGACCCCACACAGGGGGCATGGATGGTGCTAGCCACAGATCAATCACTGTTAGACAACAAGGCAGTGCGGAGCATCCATCCTAGGATGGCGCAGTTGCAAGCTCAGGCGTAAGGTCCCCTCCACCTTAGCTGGCGAGACGCAAGCTCTATCCGCCGCCGTGGCGGAGGTGGAGTACCTACAGGTATTGTATCGTGACGTGGTCCATCGTGATGTTGATCTGCCAGATTGCGTGCGTGCGTCCGGTCCATTCACCACCGTGCTCCGGAGAGACTGCCGTCTCGGATCCCGCAACAGGCAGGTGCACGTAGTCGACGCCAAGTCGATCTACGACACGATGCAAAAAGAGGGAAACGCCAGTGCGCGCGATCGACGCACTGCACTGGACCTCGCCATTATCAGCGAGGCTCTCGAGCGAGCCCGCGGTGTGGTGCGCTGGATCCCTCACGGCCGCATGCCAGTGGACAGCCTAACCAAAGACGACATCACGAAGAGCAACGCTGCCCTGTCAGAGCTGATGTCTAGCGGTCGTCTCATCTTAGTTGATGAGGAGTCAGAGGTGGATAGGCGACGGGCTTCGCCGGAGCTCAAGGACCGGTCCCAGGCAGCCTCCCGCAGAGAGTTGTCCCTATTGACTTGGCGCGAGTTCCTGGCCCTGGACACCTTCCTGGACACCTCCGGTGGTGGTGGTGGTGTCGGTGGTACCTCCTTCTTCTCTGCCTCTCTTCCTCTCCCCAGCACTGTCTCAGTTTTCCAGTAGTCCTATGTTTCCTTCCCTGCCTTCCTCGCATGTTTACTCCTTGAACAGAGTCGAACCAGGTTCGACGTTGGTGTAAGTTTTCGGACACCATGCTGTAGCAAGTCGGTGGGATCACCGGCTCCAGGGGTGCTAAACCTAGGGGAAATTCCGACGAGTGTGACAAGCGTCCGCATTTTCGTTGTTAGGTTTAGCGTTTCGGTTTCACTCCAAGGGGCTCTCGACAAGCGAGTGATTGGTGTCCGTACCAATTGGCTCAAGGCAAAAGGTGTGTTCTGCTCCTGCTGCTGCTACATCGGGGCCCTCTTGGGACCCTGGGCCATCAGAACTCGTGTGCGTGAGGCTGGAGTTGATGGGTTTAGTGACGTTCGGAGAATGGCGCCGCATCACCGATGCATTGGCGGCTCCATCTAGAGTTCGATCTTCTCCACGCCGACGGGTTCGATGTATCGATGCATCGGCGACACGGCGCGATCTTCCGACTCCATCTGCTCGTAGCCCGTTCGGGATGCCTCCGAAGGCTGGCCGGGATGGGCCTGGGAGGGTGTCCAGGGGCAGTCGGACAGAGTTTGGGCAGATTTTGGTCGGGAGTTGAGGCTCGAAGCTCGAGACTCGAGGCTTCTTCTGCTGCGGTCGGGGAGGGGCTTTTGGGTGTCCTTTTGCGGTGTGCTCTTCAAGGCGATCTCCCTGGGACACTTTTTGAAGTCCGCGGGCGCCAGGGTATGCGAGACGGTCAGGCGCCGGTCAAAGCGAGCGGTGGGCTGTACGGGAAGCTGATAAAGTCACGAAGCGGAAGAGCAAGAGATGAGAAAAGACGGAGACGGAGCCCGATCAGGCCATGTAGGTCGGCGCGGGAGTCCCCGGGGGGCATGCAGCTGCGTACGAGTAGCGGCAAGGACCCCAGGGACACATGTCGGGGAAACGTAAGACTCGAGTACGCCGGAAACTCGGATCCGCCGACTCTTTCTGACGAGCCCGTCCTGGGTTTGGACGGCCCAGTTTTCGTGGGACGTCTGCAGCGGGAGCCCGCGTCAAGTTTCAGACCTGGGTCTCGTCGGTGCCATGATTGTTCCGCCAGGCCGACCCGAGTCCCCCGAGCTCGAGTCGGACGTCTCCCAGAGCGAGCGGGGTCTGGAGGGGTCGGCTCCGAGGGTTCGCCCCCCTGGCAAAGAGGCAGCGGAGCGAAGGGCGTCCTTGACATCGGGCACCCTCCAGGCGGTGGCAAGGGGGGGTCACCGCCAGGGGGGTCGCCGCTTGCCTCCTCGAGGGGGGGGCCCACGAGGATGTCCCAAAGCCTCCAGCATCTTGGATGAGAAAATCGACTCGAGCCTGGGGGGCGTGGTTCACGGATTCCGATTTCCCTGAGTTCCCCGATCTCTTGAAGAAGATGGCCAGCAAGCTCGAGAGTGTCCCGTCCAAGGGAAGTGGCAAAGCTGCGAAGGGAAAAGGCACCCGCTAGGGGTGCCAGCGGTGCGCGAGCAGAGACGTTTCACCTCAGAGAGACAGGGGGTACGGGCATGCTTTTCATGCTTCCCTGGGCGCTCTTAATGCCCATACAGCTGATGTGGCGCAGTCTGGTCAAACCAAACTGCCGCTGGCTGTGTGCAGGGGCGGGCGTTTATGCCCCTCCGCATCCGACTTCACAGTTGCATCCTGGAACATGGAAGGCTACACAGCTTGAGAAAATCATGCTAGACAGCCAGATCGGGGTATTGTGCTTGCAGGAGACGTGGCAACTAAAATCCGATACCTTCGTGACAGATGCCGGTTTCTTGGTCATGATGTCCGGCGGCGCCGACGAACGTAGTGAAAGAGCCGGAGTGGGTCTCTTCTCTGCTCCACGGATCCGTAAATCTGTCGTGGGGTTTTGCCAAGCAACTTTCAGAATGGCTTCTCTCAAGATACGCATTCCGGGAGGGAAAGCAGTGATCTTCTCAGCTTACGCGCCCCACAGCGGAAAACCAGTTGATCAGCGGCACACGTTTTTCCTCGACCTCGCAGACTTCGTGGAATCCAGATCAGCCCACGGACCTAAATTGATTCAGGGTGATTTCAACTCGAAGCTTTACTATCGTATGGGTGGTGAGCACGCAGTAGTCGGTGATCATGTTCTGTTATGTCCTGGCGCAGTTTGCAAGGAGTATGCCAATCGCCACCTGCTTGTGGAGACTTTCACTCACTTGAATATGTGCTTGGCAAATGCATTTTTCGACATCCCAATGGGCGGTCTGGCAACATGCTACAATGTAGGGACAAAGGCAGGATCCCCTGTCAGCGGGCAGACACATTCATAGATCAATTTCTCGGGATGCGAGCAGACATGGCGGCCCAACGTCCGAAGCGTGAGTGCCCGTCTGGAGGTGCCGCTGTCGTCGCATCACTTTCTGATCCAGGCCTTTGTGCACATGGAGGTGGACAAGTGCCCCGCTGCAGAGCAAGCGCGTCGCCGAGACCACAGCGCCTTCGCCGACGACAGCGTCGGGCAGCTTTTCCAGAAGCACTTGAACGAGGTCTGGGACGACTTTGAAGAGGCAGCTCTGGACAATTCCAACGTGAACCTCGGTTGGTGTCGACTGGTCGACGGTTTTCATCATGCCAGGGAGAAAACATTGCCATCGGAACCGACTCGTCCTCGCAAGCCGTGGATCAGCAGCAGCACACTGGAGCTCATTGCGATGAGACATAATGCCAGACGAGACGGCGACGCTGTCCGGGAACGGGATATGGCGAAACGCATCCGGATTTCTGCCGCCAGAGACAAAGCGAATTGGCTAGAGCATGTTACCAGGGATGCCGATTGGGTTCAGATCCGAAGATTGCGTAGAGGCCTCCAGCGAGCTCAAGGAAGACTTCGAACTAACGACGGCGAGCTGGTGGACAGCGACCGCAGGGCAGACACCCTCGCGCAGCAACTGGAGACCCTGCAATGGGCGGTGCGGCCGACGACTGCGCTGCCGGACGGCCCTGTGGCCCACCCTGGTCTTGCAGTCAACTTGGGCACCATCACTGACGAGGAGGTGATGTGGGGGCGCGCAGACTGAAGAACCGACGAGCGGGAGGTTTGGACGGCTTGCCTCCAGAATTTTGGAAAGCGTCTGCTGACGATGGTCAGCCAGCTCTGGCATGGGTCACTCGATTTTGCAATATGGTATGGTCGCAGACGACGGTGCCAGACGCTTGGCATAAATCACGAGTGCGCATGATCTACAAGAAGGGAGACCCGGCGGCCTGCGACAATTACCGACCGATCAGTTTGCTGCCAATCGGGTATAAGGTGTTCGCAACGATCATGCTGAAGTGGCTGAAAGACGCCGGAGCGGAAGACAGGATATGGCCGACACAATTTGGCTTCAGGTCACAGCGCGGCACTTCGTGGCCAGACGCCCGCTCGAGGATGCATGGGCCACAAAAGACGGGACTGTCCTTCTACTGGCGCTGGACTGGGCCAAAGCCTTCGATTCCGTGTCCCCGGAAGCGATGGCGACGTCACTTCGGAGATTCGGCTGCCCAGCCGAGTTCGTGGAAATGGTGGGCGCAATCTACGATGACAGAAATTTATTGTGACTGACTTCGGCGCCGACTCGGGGTTGCGGCGGCGAAGCTTCGGCATCTGCCAGGGGTGCCCGTTGTCTCCGTTCTTGTTCACCATCGTCATGACGACGTTGCTGCAGGACGCGCATGACAAGCTGCTCGAGACTCCCGGGCGCCCACGCTGCGCACTTCTTGCGGGAGTTGGTCTACGCAGACGACACGCTACTGCTAGATGCGAATCCGGGCGTCGTGCAGGAGTTGATGTCGTTCGCGGAGGAGTGCGGCAAACTGTGCGGGCTGAGCTTGAATTGGAGCAAAGTCGAGATGATGATGGTTCGCTTCAACGCACACGTGGTGAACAGCGTTGGTGAGACCGTGCGGGAACATGAGGCGCTGGTGCACCTCGGGACCCAGCTTTCGTCCGACGCCCTCTGCGGTTTCGAGCCGAGCAGGAGAATCGGCGCAGCGAAGCAATATTTTAAGGTACTGGATTCGATCTGGTCTCACGCAACTCTGTCTAGGTATAGGAAGGTGCAGATTTTTAAGGCGTGTGTGGTTTCAAAACTATGCTATGTTTGTATTTTTGCTGCTTGTTAAAGCCAGTCGTGGCGCAAATGGCTGGGCGGTTTCCAGGCTGGGTGCTTGAGGAAAATATGCCGAATATCATCACCCTCAAATTTTGGCCGCGTGTCCAACAACGCCGTCTTGAGCATCGCCGGAGACAGGCCGCTGAGCGAAGCTATTGCGAAACAGCAGATAGTATTTTTAGGAGAGCTCGCCAGGCTCCCTGGCAACGACCCGGTGCGCAGCTCCGTCTTCCAGCCAGGCGGCATCGAACTCCGAATGCCGACAGGGACTCGCAAGCGTGGACGTCCCCGGCAGATGTGGGGCAACATGGTGTTGAATAGTTGCATGAAGGTTGCTGGCTCCCGTGCCCGCCTGGCTGACTTCTTCCGGCCGGAGGCCGGTGCAGCTGCAGCGTGGGAGGCAGCTATCAGATCATGGCGCGATTGATGTTTGCCTCCCTCCCCTCCCCTTTCCCTCCGCCTCCGCCTCCGCCTCCGCCTCCCCCTCCTCCTCCTCCTCCTCCTCCTCCTCCTCCTCCTCCTCCTCCTCCTCCTCCTCCTCCTCCTCCTCCTCCTCCTCTCTGTCAATTTTCAGCCAAACATGCTTTGCAGAGCCTGGTGAGTAGATTACGGTGCGTGTGAGACCCACCAGAGGATTTGTTAACTCGTTTGTCTGCGAAACGTGAGTAGGTTAATTCCGAAATGATGCGGACGAAGCGCCGAAAATCATCGGGGTGACTTACAGCACGTTCTGAAATTTACCGCGGGAAGGCCCGCATGAGAGATTTATGCCTTGTACTCCGCCCCCATACATTTCTCATACCGCTACCCCCATAAAGCGGATTCTTGCGAGACGCCTCTCCGATGGAAGGCTCCGCTCACTGGTTTGGATGGAGTGCCGAAGTGCCCTTTCACAGGCGCAGTCGTCTTGTTTCACCCTGCTCGCGCGCCGTCTGGCGCAAAGCTTTTGACCTGACCTGACTTGGGTCCTCGAACTTCGATCCTCGAACTTCGATCCTCGAATTTCGATCCTCAGGAAGAACCGGCGAACCCCCTAGTGGTAACTCCCCTCGGCATCGCCTGGGCCCTTACGTACGTAGAGCCCAAGAGGTGGGACGATGACCGTTCGCTTTTTTCCTGGGGGGGGTGGAAGGAGTTCTCCAGAGGCGACGGGGGCCTGCGGGGACCTCTGGGGACCTCTGGGTGCTGGGGGGTCGGAGAGCATCTTGCGTTGCTGCCCGCTTTGGTATGCAAGTCTTTTGCGTCCGGGGGCCGCTCCTGCGCCGCGGCGCCGCCACATATGATCTGCGACGAAGGACCAGTTCGCGAGGACGATCCCCGGATTGACTGATGATGACCAAAATGGACAACGACCGAGATTGACACCGACGTTTCCGCGTGCAGTTTTGGTCATGGTTTCGAAGAAATCGGCGTAATCATAAACTTTCCAGGCTTCGCGCGGACTGCTGGGATCGGCGCAGGACCTGTCTGTCGGCGCCTGTGGCGCCGCTCCTGGCAGATCCAATATATCCGCGTGGACCATCGAAAGTTTGCGTGTTGTGCAGTTTTTCCTTCCTTGAATGATGGTCATCATTCCCCAAACAGTTATTGCACTTAGGTGTTCCTGCTCCTGGTCTAAGGAACTGGGCCTGGCTGGCGGTCTGGCGGCTAAGTAGTCGCCGTCGCCGCCTCGACGCCGCCTCGTCGCCGCCCGTCGTCTGGGCCTCGCTGGCGGTCTGGCTGGCGGTTGTTTCCGCCGTCGCAGCCCACCGCCGTCCGTCGCCGCTGCTTCAGGACCTGGCTGGCGGTCGGCGCGCTTGTTGTCCCCGTCGCCGCCGTCCGTCGCCACTCCTGATGGCCTGGCCGGTGGTCGCTGCGCTTGTTGTTGCCGTCGCCGTCCGTCGCCATTCGTCGCCGCTGCCGCATAGCTTACATCACATATATTACACTGGATACGTTGTACAGGTTGCGCTGCATAGATTGCACCACTTACGTTGCACAACATAGATCGCACCAGGTAGATTGCACAACTGAGATTGCACTACATATGTTGCACCGCCTAGATTGCACCACGTACGTTGCACCACATAAATTCTCCTTTCAAAAAAGAGAATGGACTCTCCCCCCCCCCGGACTTAACGCTTCTCCTTGGGATAATCTAATTTCATATATATATATGTATATATACATACATATATATATATATAATATATATATATATATATATATATATATATTCTGCACACTCGTCCATCCTAAATATGAAATCATAGCATCCCAGCCAAACCGGTATCCCCCCTCTGAGGTTCCCTAGTAAAAAAAAACATTATGCGTGCGGAATGGCGGAGCCCCTGGATTCCTTTTCTTGAGCCAAACGGTTTCAGTAACCATAACCTCAGCTCGGCACCTGTGAAACCCTGCAGCCCTCCTCGAGGCCGCTGTGCACGCTGGCGGACTCGTCAGCCCACCATCTCAAATTACATCAGTAATTAACAGTGCTAGCCGAAACCCGTTCGGTTCCGACTCATGTAAAGAAACAACCATGGCAAAGGAAACCTTCATTCACGTGATATCGGCCTCTATATCGTTCTCTCTCTCTCTCTCTCGCGCGTCACGGCCTCGGGAGGTGATCAATCTCCGTCGTATATCTTCTGAACAAGCCAACATAGCTCAACCCAGACGGTATCTCGTACTGGTTGTCCAGGGTGCGTGCATTCACTGAAACCAAGCTCCCCACTCTCGATTGCCCAACGGCGTGTACCGACCGTCAGCCTCATAATGTAGCTTGTTTCTGCTCTTGTAGGTCATTGGCCCTTGGACTTCAACTGACCTCATCTTCTTGAACTGCACTTCTGTCTCGGGCGAAGCATCTCTCCTGCGTCGCCTCGACGGTGATCGTTCATCTAACTCTGACTTCGGGTCCTGGAGGTTACACCTCGGGTCCCCTTCGGCTCGTACATGTCGGAATGGCGTGGACCACAACCCAGAGTCACCTTGTGTCTCTAAAGATTGACCCACAACCCTGTCCTGCTTCGCCTTCACCACGAACACGTAGTAACTGAAAACCACTGCCACAATCGTAACCACCAAGTGTGTAACGAAACTCCACCAGTTAAACTCGCTCCATGTTCACATTGATTCTGAAACCATCCTCATAGTAGTAATCGTCTGTCGCCTCTGCTCCCGAAATGGTCGTCATTACCGCCAAAACCTTCGTGAGCACTTCTGGGTCCTTGAAACTCGTCGCCTTGATTGAGATCAACCCCAGCGTCTTCATGTGTCTCCTGAGCGTGTCCTTGTCCATCGGTTTCGTTCCTATATCTGCCACTTGGTCCTTTGTATTGACCTTCACCACCTCCATGTCTCCGTCTCGTACCAGATCTTGATGCCAGATCCACCTAGTCTGTAGATGTCGTACTCGTCCGACTCCGCCCCTGCTGAGTCCGTCTCCAACCCCAGAGTGATCTTGACCTCCTCGTTCCTCATCTGCGCCATCTCCTGCAACACGTGCTTGATGGTGAGACTTCGGGCTGTGCCCGAACCCATCGCGTAGAACTCCGACTCCCCACTTGAGAGCGCCACAGTCGCCTGAGATAGTACCCAGCTCTCCAGTAGATGGGCTCCTAGTCGAACTCCACCTGATGAAATACTCTTGCATGTCGCCTCCTGTCCTGCCCAGTCCGCGTCCACCGACACCGTTACTTTGAACGTCTCCTGCTGATACGGGTATAGTATCACGATGTCGGCCGTGCCCTTCAAATACCTGACCAGGCGTTTCTGCTTGAGTACGTGCTTCACTCGCGGGTCATTGTACGAACAACTCTGCTCTCGAACTGCTTCCTGAATATCCCAACGATCCCCAGCCATATACTGTGCGATGCCACCGCAACTCCTGTACAACATCGAGCTCTGTCGTCCTACTGGGTCTTCAGCTTCTCGAACTCCCTTGGCAGTGTGCTTCGAACTCGGTGTCTCTGCGGGCTTGGCCTGCTTCAGCTCGTACAACTCCACTATCTTCAAGATCAGCTTCGGGTCTGGTAGAATGCCGAAGCCCTCCTCGCCCCAAAGCACCGTTCTGTTGAGAAACGTACCTTCAGCTGCTCCTCCTGGTCCCACTCTCGGTTGAGGTTTGACCTTAAACCTTCTGGCCGTGAGCTTATCGAACTCATCCAGCTCCTCGTCGTAAGCCTCCACCACAAAGTCATCTCCATGTCCAGCACAGAGCGAGTCCTTGCCAGGATGGTAGTACAAGCAGCACACCGTCTTCAACTCCTCATACCCGTTCTGTCTGAAGTTATCTCGAACTTCTCCTTGAAATAACATCGACGCCTCTGGCGTCCCATACATCGCCTTCTGCAACTTCCAAAGCATCCCTGGTCGTCGCTGTTCAGGTGGCGGCCAGCAGTACTGGGGCTCCTTCAGCGACGCGTGAAAGAACGCCACTGAGATGTCATATAGACCAAGCTTCTTCCTCCTCGACTCAGTCGTTCTCGTTGAAGCTGCTCTCGAAATCACCAGCTTAACGGCCCATAGTGCGGGTGTCGCGGGGTCGGTCCCGTCGCTATACCTTCTGTGAACACATCGGCTCCTCACGATCCACTCGTTGTTCTGTAAGTCGTACTTCTTACTGTCGATCCACTTCGTGTCGAACGGCTTCATCCAGCCCTCAAGTGGTACCCACTCAAAGACCTCAAACTCCTCCATGCTCTTCATTTCCTTCGTCCTGCCGTTGATGACCAGCTCCTTCAACAACTCCTCGCCTGTGTACGCGTCTCTGTAGACTCCGTCACCCACCAGCTTGTCATAGTTCACCCTCGGCTCCAACTCTTCGCAGACGTGGCGGTCCTCCTCCTTCGTGATCGACATGATGATGCCTATCTCCATCGCCTCTTCCCGTCCTGGCGTAGTAGGTGCCACGTCTCCTCCTGCTACGATCGCGTTACCCGTCATCTCTGCGTCTTGCTCGATCTGTAGCTCCTGTCCGAAATGGTGACCAACCGGTGTACCTGGAGCTCGCTGACCTGCTTCCTCAAGTCGTGGTTCTGCTACGCTAGCATTTTCTGGTGGTGTCTGTGCTGCTGGAACTGCCGCTGGTACTGCTGCAGGTTGCGCTTGTCCTGGTTGATCTCCTGATGCCATCTCGATCCTCGGCTCGGCCTCCTCGAAGATCTTGGCGAACCTCGCCCTGCACCTCGCGTTGTGTATTGCTGAGTTCCCTTCGCATGCGGCGCACCCATCTGTAGGTCCATACTCCTCGATCAGCGCCTTCGTGATGTATTTCCGTCTCCTTACCACCTCATTCTGATCCTTCACCTCTTAAGCCCCTGGGATTCCACGGCACTCCTATGAAGGTGTTGTAGACCTCCTTGTTGTACTTGTCCTCCGTGGCCCTGAGCTTCATCGTTCTGGCGTGCTCGATCCCTCTCGACGTACCTGCGATGGTCTCGTCGCTCTCGTCGCGCCTGCCCAAGAAGATACCTTCGCCCCACGTAGGTTCCAGCTTGGAGTAGTCTTTTGCCTGGATCTTGTAGTCGATCGTCTCTCCGATCTTCCCAAGCTCTGACTTGAACTTCGCACGTCCCAGTCGTTCCCAAGCTGTCCTGCCATCCGTCTTGATAGCGAACCTGGTGAGCAAATACCCCACGTGCCTAACCAACCACGGCATGATCAAACTCTTGGGTCCGATCTTCACATCCAACTTCACTTCCAGCTCGCTGTGTAGTGTACGTAGTAACGACTCCACTCTTTCCACCGCATTCTCAATCGCACCGTTGCTCTGATGAGAACCTTTGGGGGCCTTCTCCACCTGCGTGCTGTGCTTCCTCCTGTTCTTCACCGCCGTGATCACCGCTTGTAGTGATGGTTCCTGGTCGCCCTTCAGGATGATATCCTCTGCCCCCCAAACGTCCAAGTATAATTCCACCGCTGAGTTGACGTACTCGCTGGGTCCATTGTGGATAACCATGATGGAAGCAACTGCATCCTCAGGCTTCTGCACCATCACCAGGATGTTGACCATCTCCGTCTCCTGCTCGGTGTTCACGAAGCAGTAGTCCATGCTAATGACTGGAATCGTCGGCGCCTCCTCTGGGTTAGACTTCTTGTGACCATCTTCCTTGCCTCGGCCCCAAAGACACCACTTGCACCAGTCCCGATGCGGCATGTGAGTCTTCTCGTGGATGGCTATCTCCTCCGCTGTGGGCTTGTACCTCTCCTTCTTGGCCTTCGGCAGTCGCGCCTCGTCGGTCTCGATCTCCTCCTCCTGCTCCCCCCGCTGCTGAGCTTGTTCAGGTTCATCGCTCTCAAGGGGGCATAGTGTGCTCGCGTCCACGTCGAAGCTGTAGATTCCACGCCTCTTCGAGATCCTCAGGGGTCTGCTTCTGTGATTGTTCGCGTATTCGTACTCGATTATTTCCTTGATCCGCTGGCTGATCTTCGGATTGACCAATGCTCCACCGCCTTCGTCGAACCATGCCCCTTGAGCTCCCTTCGTCAGGTCGCTCACCGCAATGATCGTCTTGTGAACGTCTCGTACATCGAACTGTCCTCGAATTGGTTGTCGAGTCCCAGCCACCTGCATTTGTACCGTCTTGCAGCCGTTCGAGTAGATCTTAGTACCATCTGCCTGTCGTAGTGGTGGTGCGTCCGCTTCTTCTCGTGGTATTCTTGGTGCGAAACCAGGTGGGCAAACGCTCCGTGCCGCACATGAATCGACCATCACCTCGATCTTACCGTCGTTGTCATTCTCCAGCCCTATTGGAATCAGGTAGCTCTCGTCATTCTCGTTGAACTTGTGATTGGGCTCCTCCTTACTCTCTAGATTCACAGTGTATCCGTCTACCTCCGTGCGGTCTACACCCGAACTGTGATCTATCTCCTCAGTCTCGTTCTCCTTCAGCATGAAGATGTAGCCATCCTCGGCGTCGTTATCGTACCCTAAGTACTTCATGTCTTGATATTTGGGCTTGTCGGGCGCAGGTGTGCTCTTCGTCTTGTCGCTTTTGTCCTTGCCCTTGCCCTTGCCCTTGCTGATCTTTCGCAAGCCATCCTTCGTAATCTTTCCGTCCTTCATGTCCTGTGTGGCCTTCCTGCATTCCATGAGCTTGTGACCTTTCTTGCCGCAGTACTTGCAAGGCTGCATCGCGCTCTGGTCGTAGCCCTTGCCCTTGTTCTTGTCTTTGCCGTGCCTGCCCTTCGAGTCTTTGCCGAACTTGCCGAATGTGAGCGCATCCAGATCCATGGGCATAGGTCCACTTAGTGCCATCGCCGCCTGCTTCGACCTCAAGTAGTTCAACACCTCAGCTCGTGCCAGCGCATATGTCGTGAACCTCGTAGCGTTCAGCATGAGATGTTCTCGAAGCTTTGTCGGCACTAATCGCGTACTGAGAACAGACTTCTTGATCGACTCCATGACCTTCTCCCCTGTCTGCTCTTCATATCTCTGGACCAACGTCTCCCATGAAACGATGCCTTTGATCGGGTCGTTCTCCTGCACATGCGGATACAGTATCAAGTCTAACATACCTGAGCATCTCGACGGCACCTTCGGCTCGAACTCCAGGCACAGTAAACGCCAGGCCTCCAGGCCTTCTCCTGAGGGAACGCTCTTCACGATGCCCTGAGCCTTGTCCTTGCACGTCAGTACCAGGATATAGTACAGCTTGGTATTGACTCGCTGTGCCTCTTCGTCTAGATCCTCGTGTGCGAAAGCCTCAGCGTCGACCTTCGCAGCATCCCTCATCAACTCCGCCATATGAGGATCCACCGCCATGCAGTAGGCCGCTAGGACGAAACTCCAGTTCTCCCACGTGACACCGTCCTTGTACTTCGCATTCTCGTCGAGCTCTCCCGAGAGCTTGTCTGGTTTTCCGAGCAGTTTCGTGTCAACTAGTGATTCCGCTCTCGGTTGAAATGGTATGTCGTCTGCTGGTCCTTCTGCTGTTGCTGCTCGTTGATGCGCCTCTCGAAGTTGTTGTTCCAACCTCGCTATCTGATCTCTCTGCTGGACTACGACGCCTCCATGGCCACGATCCTATTCAGAACCTCCTCTGCTGTTGCCATCTCTTCGCGAGAAACGATAAACTGGGAGCCTGGCCGTGGGCATTCGACCAGGCTCCGCTACCATGCGGAATGGCGGAGCCCCTGGATTCCTTTTCTTGAGCCAAACGGTTTCAGTAACCATAATCTCAGCTCGGCACCTGTGAAACCCTGCAATGCGGTGACAGTTTTTGTTCTAACATAGCACTTTTTTCGCGAATCCCTTGCAAACAATTGGACGAAGTGCGCACGCGCGCGTCGTCGCGCGCGCATGCCGAAATCCTTGAAAAACCCTCGGTGCCAGACGGATTTCGCAATCGAGTTTCCAAAAAACATGCAAAACACGGGTTCGCAACACTAATTTGCTAAAAGAGTTTCCGCGCGAGCTCTTGCGAAATCTGAAGACAACCATTGTTCTTCAAGATTTTCACAAAATGCTACCAAACGGGCGTCGCGCGCGCGCGCATGTCGAAATCTGTCGAACGCCCTTGCGCGTGTGCCGTCGCGAGAATCCTCTGCAACAGAAATAGGACGAAGTGCAGACGCGCGCGTCGTCGCGCGCGTACGCCGAAATCCTTCAAAACCCATCGGTTTCGGAAGGATTCGAAATCGCGCGTCCAAAAAACCTACAAAAACCCAAGGTTTCGCAACACGGATTTTCAACAAAAGCGTGCGCGCGCGCTTTTGCGTCGTCGTCGTCGTCGTCGTCGTCGCCGTCCTCCCTCCTCCCGCGTCGTCGTCGTCGTCGTCGCCAACGTCGTCCTCTGTCTTTCCTCGTGTTCGTCGTCGTCGTCCTCTTTGGCGTCGTGGTCGTTTCCGTCGTCGTTGTCGCCGTGGTCGTCCTTCCTCCTCCTCCCTCGTCGTCGTCGTCGTCCGTCGTCGGCGTCTCGTCGTCGTCCCTCCTATTTCGTCGCCGTCGTCGTCGTCGTTGTCGTCGTCGTCGTTCCCTCCTCCCTCGTCGTTGTCGTCGTCGGCGTCGCCGTCCTTCCTCCTTCGTCGTCGTTCGCGTCGTCGCCGTCCTCCCTCCTCCCTCGTCGTTGTCGTCGTTGTCGTCGTTGTCGCCGTCGTCGTCCTTCCTCCTCCCTCGTCGTCGCCTTCGTTGGCGTCGTCGTCGTCTTCGTCGTCGTCGGCGTCGGCGTCGTTGTCGTCGTCGTCGAAGTCGTCGGCGACGTCGTCGTTGTCGTCGGTGTCGTCGTAGTCGGTCTGAACAGGTTTTGCAAACCAAGTTGCGGGTGGGTGGGTGGGATGTTTGCACGAGCAGTGGAGAGGACAGCTTCAAGACAGTCAAAGTGGACTGCACCACATAGATTGCGCCAAATAGATTACACCGCATAGATTATACCTCAAGTGTTGCCCCTGCACTGCGTAGATTTCACCACATACATTGCAGCACACATTTTGCATCACGTAGACTGCGCCGGATATATTGCATTGTGTTTGTCGCACCACATAGATTACACTGCATGTATTTGCGATGTGCGTAGGTTAGATTGCACCGCCTATATTGCACTGCGTTTCTTGCAACGCTTAGATTGCACCACATAGATTGCGCCGCATCGACCACATACGTCACACCAAATATTTTGCACCGCGCAGACTGCACCGGATCGATAGCACCACACAGTTTGCACCGCGTAGAGTACATCATATATATATATATATATATACATTGCACTACAGATACTGCACCACATCGGTTGCACCGCATATATATATATATATATATATATATACACCGATTTGTATATGTGTATATGTATGTGTCATTGTGTGTATATATATACATATATATATATGCGTATTTGTATATGTACATATATACATAACGCCGCACCATGCCGATAATGGCTCCGTCGAAGATGCTGCAAAGGGCCTGAGGTCGTAACTCGTACCTCCACCTCCTCTTCCGCGTTCATACACATAGCGCCATAGGTCGGGCTGCTGACCGTGGGGAGAGGGGCCGAAGGTGTGGAGCGAGCCGACGTATCACACCGTGTAGCTTCCTCAGGTTCGTTGCAGCGCCTGCGGCCTCGGTTTCCTTTGCGGTCTCCACCATGCGTCGCCGACGTTCAGCGCGTACAGCTCTGGCGGCCGCCTTCGCAGCCTCGTTGAACGCCGCCTGGAGGAGGACGTGCTGGGCAGACAAGGGGTCAGGATATGAGGCCATGCGTCCCTGGATGCGATGCTTGGTCTCAATGAGTGCGAGGGTCGCGTCATCCAGCTTGTGGCGGTTGATCTTCTTCGTCTGCACGACGCCGTGAGGGGCGGCCGCTTCTATGGGGGTATGTTCCCACGCAATGAAGTGGTGTGATGGTGTCGCGTACTGCTTAGCTTCTCCGCACACATCTGTCCATTGTCCCGTGAGGCCCAGTTGTTCCATCATCGAAAAAAGGTGGACACGCAGGTCGGCGATACGTCGAGGGACGGCCGCATCGGAATCACGAAGGAGCTGGAGGTCCTGGACCAGGGCGTCACGATCCCAGCGAGCTGGTTTGTCTTCAGGAACACGTTCAGCTCGTAGGCCAGCGTGTACCTGTGCTTCCACTGGGTGGTGTTCGCGGTACACTCCGAGACTCACGGGGAGCTTCATTCAAGGCGCTGCGCACTTGCCATAGGAGCTATTCGGCCGAGTACATGTGTAGTCAATGGTAGTCCACCCTCGTCCTTTAGTTTGCTTCCAGGTTCCATTCTGGCGAGTACTCTTTCCGAACGTATTCAGGGCCGTGAGGTGGAAGGTCTGCATGGGCGGTGGCCGTTGGAATTGGTGGCAGCGTAGCATGTCCACTGGCCTGCCAACCCAGAGTGTGGACGGTTCGGCGACATAACAGCGTTCGCATCTATAGTAATCACTAGGGCAACTCGAATCGGACATTGCTGTAAGGCTGCACGACGTGCGTTCCAGTACTTATTTTCGAGGTCACGATGGGCACCAGCTTTGACATGCTGGTCTTCGCCAGTCTTGGCATGACTGACTTCATTGGGAGGGGCATATCCGTCGAGCATGTAGAGGTCCTGTTCAGCTGGTGCTTTACGTGTGAGGCGGCTACCTCGCAATCTAACTTCCAACCAGGTGTGCGAGACTGGAAGTTCCGAAAGAGCAAACACCTGCAGGTCGAAAGCAATGAAGCAGACATCTCTGCTCCTGTTAGTGGTCCTCGAAGCTGGGATGATGCGGTAGCCCCGTGTGGTCCATGGGGTACCGAATTCCAACAACTTGCTTTGCAAGCAAACGATCGTGGCCTTCGCCGCTTTGGCAAGCCGAATAATCTAACCGAATATATCAGCTCTTTGTGAACTTTCGTAGTGGTAGGTTCATAACTTCAGCAGCTCCTTGTGGCGGTGAGCTCTGCGACGGTGACGAGTGTGGTACTTCACGGCGCTGGTGGCCGTCTCAGGTGATGACAATGAGGGTCGTGCTGGTGTCGCTCTCGGGTACGAAGTCGGTGATGAGAATGATCCCGCAGTTCGCGGAGCTAGCACATTACGGTTGTCTGGGAGAAGAGCAGCGGCAGTGGCACGAGTATATCTCTTGCCATGGTACCAGAAACTCTGTTCCAACTACAACACACGCGCTGCCCGTCTAAGGGCCCTCTTGCCTCCCCTGTCCACATCCTCCCTGGAGGCCGTCTCTGGCATTCTTCACACCTGCTCCAGGTTCAGGATCGCTGTGCGACGATCCAGCGCTCATCTCGCCGAACTCAACGTTGGTGTTCTCCCGCAGGCACTCCTGGGCGCCGCGTCGCATGGGCCGCGCGAGAAGGAGCTGTGTCGGTGGGTACGGTCGGGCTGGGACTTGCGACCCAGCACGCCCATAGCGTGCAACATATCAACTGAGCCGTCGAGGCTTCCGCCAGTCTTCCGCCAGTTTCCTTCAGCGGAGGCGGCCTCGTTTTACTTCCGCCGCCTTCCGCTGGCCTTCCGCCTCCTTCCGCCGAGGAACAGGTGGCAACTCCTTCGATCCTCGAAGGCGAGGCCATTTTTGGAACGCCTCATGCATCAACAAACAGCCAGACATGCAGAGGGATCTATTCTTACCTTTCTCGGAGGAGGAGGAGAGGCCGCTCGGGAGCGTCGCCCCTTGGGCAAAGGTTGGCAGATGCAGCACGAGATCATCCCTCCCAGACTCGAGCCAAATATTAACGCAGTCAAACTCCATAGTAAGGAAGCGCTGCTTCATCAAGGCGATCCTTGCGTCCGTGCTTGTTCGGTCCATCTGACGCCCAAGGAGTCTTCAATGGTAAATGGAACTTCCGGGAGTCCTGCATCCTTACCTTGCATTTCTACTATGGGTCTTTACTCCAAGGCATTAAGGAACAAGGCAGCACACCACAAGGGAGCGGGCGGCGGAGGCCCGCGGGAGCATGGCCTGACAGGGCCCCCACGCCGAGAGACCGCTGGCGCCGGCGCTACTGAAATGACCCACATGGGCTCTGATCGGCGGCGACGATAGGGGCGAATAGCCCAGGGGCGGGCATTACAGGTATTCGCCCGGGAGCCTTTTCGAAGACATAGATCATCGGCGCACCTGAATACATGTACTGCTCTCCCCCGGGCTAGTCGCCCCTATCGTCGCCTCTGATCTGAGTGACACATCGGTCGATCTCCACCGAGATGGGGCTGCCCAGGGCCACACCCAGGGGCGTGAGGGCAACCTTAAATCGGGCCTGTCCCTCTACGGGAGGAATATTCAAAAGTAGTCGAAAACTAGTATGGGGACGATGTTCTGACAATTTTGGGATATTCTGAGAGCATTTTCTGAGCATTTTCGATTTTTCGTCCAACATCCCCCTGTAGGGGGACATGCCCGACCTAAGGGCAACCGCGCTTTTCGCGCGCCAGGGCCTGGGCCGTTGGGCTCTGTCCTCCATCTCCCGGGGGCGGCGCTGTTGGAGCGAGAGGGCGCGAGGAAACGGCCGCGCGCCGCGCTTCGCGGGGCGCGTTTGGCGGGGAATCGCTGGGTGACCACAGGATGGGCCTGCCTTCCGCCACCACCACCACAAGTTGGAGGGGGAGGGGGTCCTCCTCCTCCTCCTCCTCCTCCTCCTCCTCCTCCTCCTCCTCTTCGTCCTCCTTCTCCTCGTCCTCCTCCTCTTTCCCCCCTCCAACTTCTGGTGGTGGTGGTGGAAAACAGTCCCATCAACCTAGGATGCCGTGGTCGGCGTTGTCGGGGGGCACCGCGCCAGTTTCGGCCAGACTTTTGGGCCCCAGGGAGGGGGGGGGCACAAAAACCTCCTCCTCCTCCTCCTCCTCCTCCTCCTCCTCCTCCTCGCCTCCTCCTCGCCTCCTGCGAGCTCTGCCTGCGTCGACCGCCGCCCTCCGCGTGCAGACGCGCTGGCCCGTCTGCGGTGCCCGCCCCGCCTCCCCAGACTTCCTGGCGCCGGGATCTGTTCACAGCGGGGACCCCCCAGAGGTCTCGACCATTTTCCCCTCCCGAAGATCCGAGTCTCCAAGCAAAGGGGGCGGTCAGTTGTTTTGGAGGGCTAGCTTCGGCTTCAGGGAGCCCTCAACGGGCCCCGGGACCGTCAAACAAGGACTCGGGAGGAAAGGATGGTCCTGGGGAAACAGGCCAGATCTCCAGGGGCCACGCCTCCAAAGGAGCGCCAGATGTCTGGACTGGGCCGGTTTCTCCCCTCAAGTCGTTTCTTGACGGCCCCGGTGCCTGGCAAGAGCCCTGGAGGCCAGAAGGTGCTAAACGCCATCCTCACAGGCGGCGAGTGTATCCATATCCACGCCCTCGCGGTCAGGATTCCAGGGCGCGATCCCGTGGATGCGCTGTCGCATGGGTACGCTCCGCGCGGGGCATCCGCGACAAAGCCGCCCCGTATCCACGGGGCCACGGTCCAGTGGCCCGGCCCGCGGGGCCGTGGATGCGGCAGGTTCTTGTCGTGCCGACGCGGCGACGACGCCGTCGCGGGCGTTCAAGGCTGAACGCCTCCAGGGGCCCAGAACCGGCCAACATGGAATGGTCTGGCGATCGGGATGCCGCCGACTGCCCACGACTGAACGATCCACGCGGTATCAGAAACCAGCGCCTGGTTCGTGACGACAGGTCGGGGGGCGGCCAAGAGGGGGGCGATGACCAGGGGCGGTTGACATCATGACTCGGGTCACGATGTCTCCTCATGGGCCTCGGGGCATGCTTTGCGACCCCCCCCCCATTCCTGGACGCCCCCGAGATGCATTTTCCGATCACGACGCCCGCGCGACGCAAGGAGTTCTGCCTTCCCCCCCCCCCGAAGAGGCGCCGGCGCGGGGAGACGCGGAGCCGGTTCTGCGAGCAGCGCTCCACCAAGGAGGGGCTTCGCGCAGCCTGCGGGCGACTGCGGCCGAGCGCGGCTCGCCGCGGCCGGGAGGCTTCGTCAGAGGAGAAGCCAGAGTTCCGAATTGGCGCCGAAATCCGAACTCTTCCCTCGCCGATCAACGATCCAGTCGACGGCGAGCGAGGGGGCGAAATGAGAAGGAGAAGGCCTTCTCAGAAGGCGGCGAAACTTCTCAGAAAGCCTCTGGCCTTCTGAGAGGTTTCCTGCGTCTTCGGGGAAGGCTCAGACACCTTCTCAGAAACCCGGGGGACTTCTGAGCCTTCTGGGATGGCTCGCCCCTTCTCACTTCCCCCCAGGGCTCGCCGCCGATCCAGGCAACTCGTTGGGCGGCGGGGGCAGGGTTCGGAGTTCGTCGAGCACGTAGCGAGGTCCGAGCCCTGCTCCCGCCTCCCTTCGGTTCGGGAGAATCGATGGTCGGTACGGGCAGGGTTGGGGCGTCGCCACCTACCGAAGATATGATTCCCCAAACAGTGCTTGCACTTCGGGGCCTCGTGCCTGTTTTCTACGGAGCTCGGCCTGTACGTCGGTCTGGCGGCTGCGTAGTCGCCTTCGCCGCCCTGTCGCCGCCGTCGCCGGCAGTCGCGGCCGTCAGATTGCACCACGTCGATTGCTCTGTGTTGCTTGGCATCGTTTGGCTTTGCTTGCGCAACATGGGTTGCAGCATACACGCACACACATCTATTGCACCGCACATATTGCACCATGGCGAATGCACCATATAGATTGTACGACGTAGATCGTGCAAAATAGACTGCACCACTCAGATTGCACCGCGTCAATTGTACCACATAGACTCACAACACAGGTTGCAAACCATAGGTTGCACCACGTAGATTGCACCACACATACTGCTCCCCAAGTATTGCACAACATTGATTGCATCACGACGTCGATTGCATCGCATAGACTGTCCCATAAAGGTTGCGCCACATAGGCTGCACCGCATATATTGCACAACGTCGATTGCAGCACATATATGGCGAATTGCATATCTTGCAGCGCATAGCTTGCACCACATAGAGAGCTCCACACATATTGCTCCGCACATGTTGTACCACATAAGCTGCACCACATAGATGGCTCCACAAATATTGCACAACATATTCTGCACAACATAAGTTGCACACCGTACATTGCACATGATGTATTGCACAACGTGAATTCCACCACTGAGATTGCACCACCTAGATTGCTCCATCTAGATTGACCGTTGCGACAGGTAGCACGCCCCGTCTTCTTCACGTCAAGTTTACGTGGTGACTCACGAAGCTCAGACGCGTGGTGGCTGCCATCAGTTGTTAAGCTTTCATTGCCACGGCTGCGGGGGAACAACAATTGTCGCTCACCTTGATGCGCAACACCTGTTTCTAGAAGCACACTGTTTGGGGTCCACGCTGGCTAACAGTTCTGAAGTTCCAGCGATTGAATGTCGATCTTGGCGTCTGTGGCCCCGTGTCGGGCCCCAGGGCCATGATAAACATATCAATATATCCAGGACTACGGTCGGGCACTTTTGGATAGCGTGTTGCTCCGCCAGTTCGTTCTGGCCCACCCGGCATCGGCGCGACACGCTATCCATTTCGTGGTCCCGAGGCGTCACCGTCCCGAACTGTTACCCGGTTCCCGCCCCGCGGAGCGGAGCGACACGCTATGCGCTTGCAGGGGATAGCAAGGAGTGTGCATTATATATGCACGTTTCGGGGAAACATAAGGCTCGAGCACGGCGGAACTCGGGCTGGCCGAGGTTTTTCACGATCACGGCCTGGATTTTGACGGCCCAGTTTTCGTGGGATGTTTGCAGCGGGAACTCGCCTCAGATTGCAGACTGGGTCTCGTAATTTTCATGATGGCCTCGTCAGGCTAATCCGAGTCCCCCGAACTCGAGTCTTACGTCCTTCCGATGTTTTTTTGTCAGTTGTACTATGCTCTTACATGCATGTCTGTATACAATGTGTTTGTTTTTATATACGTCATACAAGCAAATATATAGTACACATGTATACATATAAATATAGAGAGAGGCAGAGAGAGAGGGAGGGAGGGGAGGGTGGGGGAGGGAGGGAGGGAGGAAGGGAGGGACACACATCTACATATGTATATATTTACACACAAGACTGCATTGGCGCTTCACGACATGCACCTTGGTCCTTGAAGTTCGGCATGCAGGCTGAATAGCAGGAAGGTCAAGCCGACAATTTAGCGATAACTCCTTATTGCCTTTTCTGGCATCGCCGTTGTAATAATGTTTTTCGTTATCCTTCCTCCATGTTTGTTTTTCCTCATTATCGCCCGTATTCTCCCAATCGTCATCGGCTCTTTTTGTGGAGGCTCGTCGTTGGAGAGCCTCTGGGGGCCTCACACAAGTTTTTCAGGCTTTCTTGAGGCCTTCCGGAGACCTCCTGGGCGTCTTCTGGGGGCCTCTGGGGGCTTCCTCGGGCCACCCTGCCTCCAACCGCGGTCTCCCTGATCGACCAGGTCACGATTTGGAATGCTTCAGAGGGTGTCTTGGGGCCATCTTGGGCCGTCATGGGGCTCTCTTAGGCCATCCTGGAACCCTGTTGTGCCGTCTTGGGGCTCTCTTGGACTGCCTGGAAGCCCTTCCGGATGGTTGTGGGGCGATTTTCGAACCTCCCAGGCGGCTTCGGACGCCCAGAAGACCGCCGTCTTGGAGCGTCGAGAAGCCGAAAAGAGGAGAGCCCCCAAATTCACCAAAAACCATCAGGGAATCAGTAATGTTTGCCTCTTGGGACCTTCTTGGGAGTCCTCTTGGAGGCTTCTTGGGACGTTTTGGAGCGATCTTTGTGGGTATGATGGGTTCTTTGGGGCCGTCGTGGATCGTCTTGAGGCTCTCTGGGGTAGTTTCGGGAGCGCGCCAGAACGCCTGGAGCCCTCTGGGGCCGTGTTCGGCCTCTTGTGGGGTTCTCTCGGGTCGTCTGGAGGGTTGTCCGAGAGGCCCGGGGTGGGCCGAAATCGTTCGGTGTGGGGTGTGTGTGGGGGGCTTTTTCTGGGGCCCTCGGCCTTCTTGAAACATTATCCTGACGACGTACCCAACCCCTGCGCAATGCCGGGCAGAAGTAGCTTGGGAGATTTGACGAGAAGGCGGCGACGTGACATGGACGCATATACTTCTGCCAGCGGAAACACGATGAGAAACTAAGTGAACCCCTGAGTCACTAAGGAAGACGCAAGGTCCAAAAGGAGACGGTGGGCGAGGGGCTTGAAACGTCGGCGGGGCAGCAACAGCATGACATGGTCCCCCAATGACGGCGAGGCCCCGCTCAGATCTGCTCAGTGCTTCAGTCCGCAGGACCCACCAGCAGGCCTTCAAAGTGGCGACAACTTCGCAGATCGCAGGCCCCCAAGGGACGCGGAGGTCCTGCTGAGGTCCGCGCGGTGCCTCACTCGGCTAGACCCACCAGCAGCTCTCGAAAGAAGCGACAGTGTCGCAGATCGCAGACCCCCACATCCGCGCGGTGCCTCGCTCCGCTTGACCCACCAGCAGCCCTCGAAAGTGGCGACCCAGGGACGGCGAGGTCCCGCTCAGATCGCCGCGGTGCCTCACTGGACCCACCATCAGCCTTCGAAAGTGGCGACAGTTTCACAGATCGCAGCCCGCCAGGGACGGCGAGGTCCTGCTCGGATCTGCGCGGTGCCTCGCTCCGCTGGGCCCACCAGCAACCCTCGAAAGTGGCGACAGTGTCGCAGATCGCAGCCCCCCCAGGACGGGGAGGTCCCGCTCAGATCTGCGCGGTGCCTCACTCCGCAGGACCCAAAAGCAGCCCTCGAAAGTGGCGAAAGTGTCGCAGATCGCAGCCCCCCAGGGACGGCGAGGTACTGCTCAGATCCCCGCGGTGCCTCACTCCGCAGGACCCACCAGCAGCCTTCGAAAGTGGCGACAGTGTCGCAGATCGCAGCCCGCCAGGGACGGCGAGGTCCCGCTCAGATCTCCGCGTTGCCCCACTCCGCAGGACCCACCAGCAGCATTCGAAAGGGGCGACAGTTTCGCAGAATGTAGCCCCCCAGGGACGGGGAGGGTCCGCTCAGGTCCGCGCGATGCCTCACTCCGCTGGACCCACCAGCAGCTAAAGTGGCGACAGTGTCGCAGATCGCAGCCCCCCCCCAAGGCAAGGCAAGATGAGACAAAACGGAGGGGGGGCGGGGGGCGGGATGCAGGAGGCTGGAGGAGGAGCAGGGAGCCGCGACCGCGGTGCTCTATGTAAAACGGTTACCAAACCAAGGAGGTTTGGGAAATTACCCTGGCGACGTACCCAACCCTTGTGCAATGCGGGGCAGAAGTACATCAGGATTGCCACAGCGGGGGCGATGACGTAACATGGACGCATGTGATTTTGCGAGCAGCAGTCGGAAGGCTCGCAGGCCCCCGATCAAGATCTAAAGGCAACGAAACAACACATCACCCCCGTTGGCTGTGCCATGCGCTTCCTTTGCACCCACCGAATCCCGCGGCAGCTTTTGAGAGCCCCCGCAGGATACGTGCGGGCGCAACGTTATGGCCATCGCCTGGCAGATGGCCTGTTTCACACATGACCCCCGTTGGCTAACGCATCCCGCAGCAGCGCCCCAGAGCCCCGTTTTGGCCCCCAGCAGCAGCTAACGCATGACCCGTTTGGCAGTGGCGCCGTTTGCGCCTAACGCATCCCGCAGCAGCTCCCCAGAGCCCCCCCAGGGACGGCGAGATCCCGTTCAGACCCCCGCGGCACCTCACTCCGCAGGACCCACCAGCAGCCCCCGAAAGTGGCGACAATGTCGCAGATCGCAGCCTCCAGGGGCGGCGAGGTCCCGCTCGGATCCCCGCGGTGCCTCACTCCGCAGGACCCACCAGCAGCCCTCGAAAGTGGCGACAGTGTCGCAGATTGCAGCCCCCCAGGCACGGCGAGGTCCCGCTCAGATCCCCGCGGTGCTTCACTCCGCAGGACCCACCAGCAGCCCCCGAACGTGGCGACAGTGTCTCAGATCGCAGCCCCCCCAGGGACGGCGAGGTCCCGCTCAGATCCCCGCGGTGCCTCACTCCGCAGGACCCACCAGCAGCCCTCGAAAGTGGCGACAGTGTCGCAGATCGCAGCCCGCCAGGGACGGCGAGGTCCCGCTCAGATCTCCGCGTTGCCCCACTCCGCAGGACCCACCAGCAGCATTTCGAAAGTGGCGACAATGCTGCAGATCGCAGCCCCCCAGGGACGGCGAGGTCCCGCTCAGATCCCAGCGGTGCGTTACTCTGCAGGACCCACCAGCAGCCCTCGAAAGTGGCGACAATGTTGCAGACCGCAGCCCTCCAGGGATGCTCAGATCCCCGCGGCGCCTCACTCCGCATGACCCACCAGGAGCCCTCGAAAGTGGCGACAGTGTCGCAGGTCGCAGCCCCCCCCAGGGACGGCGAGGTCCCGCTCAGATCCCCCCGGTGCCTCACTCCGCAGGACCCACCAGGAGCCCTCGAATCTGGCGACAATGTCGCAGATCGCAGCCCCCCAGGGACGGCGAGGTCCCGCTCAGATCCCCGCGGTGCTTTACTCTGCAGGGCCCACCAGCAGCCCTCGAAAGTGGCGACAGTGTCGCAGATCGCAGCCCCCCAGTGACGGCGAGGTCCCTCTCAGATCCCCGCAGCGCCTCACTCCGCAAGGCCCACCAGCAGCCCTCGAAAGTGGCGACAGTGTCGCAAATCGCAGCCCCCCCGGGACGGCGTCGCAGATCGCAGCCCCCCCAGGGACGGCGAGGTCCCGCTCAGATCCCCGCGGTGCCCCGCTCCGCAGGACCCACCAGGAGCCTTCGAATCTGGCGACAATGTTGCAGATCGCAGCCCCCCAGGGACGGCGAGGTCCCGCTCAAATCACCGCGGTGCCTCACTCCGCAGGACCCACCAGCAGCCCTAGAAAGTGGCGACAGTGTCGCAGATCGCAGCCCCCCAGGGACGGCGAGGTCCCGCTCAGATCCCCGCGGTGCCCTGCTCCGCAGGACCCACCAGGAGCCTTCGAATCTGGCGACAATCTTGCAGATCGCAGCACCCCCAGGGACGGCGAGGTCCCGTTCAAATCACCGCGGTGCCTCATTCCGCAGGACCCACCAGCAGCCCTCGAAAGTGGCGACAATGTCGCAGATCGCAGCCCCCCAGGGACGGCGAGGTCCCGCTCGGATCCCCGCGGTGCCTCATTCCGCAGGACCCACCAGCAGCCTTCGAACGTGGCGACGGTGTCGCAGATCGCAGCCCCCCAGGGACGGCGAGGTCCCGCTCAGATCCCCGCGGTGCCTCACTCTGCAGGACCCCTCAAGCCAGGGCCGCCCCGCGCGCATGTGGCCTCCTCGGGGCTGAACGCTGCCTCCCTCAGGCTTTGCGGCTTGAGGCGAAGCACATCCTTCGCAACACCGAGGTCAAGTACTTCTGCGAGTACTGCTTCCACCTGTACTTCTACGGGTGCATGCGCAGGCTCGACTTCCTGGTGCCCTGACGTTGGGGCCTCTTCCATCGCCTCCGCCAGGCAACTGGGACGAGCCGACCATGGGCGAGGAGTACAACATGAAGGTGCAGCTGGACACGAACACCCTGGTCCTCACCTCGAAGGAGCCGATCATGGGCACGATTTCAGCGCCGCCTTCTCCGCCGCTGCAGCCCGTCAAGGAGCTGAAACGCTGGCACAAGACGCTCGGCGCCGTGAGGCTGGAGCGCAGCATCGGGAAGAAGGAGAACAACTTGAAGAAGAAGAAGAAGAAGCGCGGCCAGACCTCGGCCATCAAGAACTACAAGAAGAGGCTCAGGCTCAAGACGCTCAAGGCCTACGCGCACAGCCTCCCCATCGCGGTTCCCAGGCAGAGCCTGTCGTCCTCGCAGGTCCTCTCGGCGGTCAGCGGTGCGAGGGCGACGTGCTCTGCGACTCCTGTGGGATCATCTTCGTCTATGGGATCGGCGGTCGTCAGCGTCGGCAGGTGTCTTGCGTCGCTGCCGCCGCTGCCGCTGCTCCTCCAGGTGAAGAAGGAGTAGAACCCACCAAGTTCGGCGAGGCTACGAATTTCACGCCGGGCGCATCTTCTGCTTTGCAGTTCGAAGAGTTTCTGCCCAGGCGTCCTACGATCGTCAAGGCGTTTGATGCCATGACCGTGTACAAACCGGTTGTTCAGTGCATGCCAGAGAAGGACTCCAGCCAGCAGACCGACAGTACCGACATCGAGGGCACGTTGCCCAACGTCTTCGACATCTCCGAGGGCGACTTGCCCAGCACCTCCGAGGGCCACTTCATGCCCGGCGCCTCCGAATGCCACTTCGAGCCCGACTCTCGCGACCTCGGCGCGCCGCTCAACTTCGACGGGCCCGAGTGCAACGACGACCAGCTCGGCGCGCCGCTCTACCTCGACGGGCCCGAGCGTTACGGCGACCAGCTCGGTGCGCCGCCCTACTTCGACGGGCCCGAGCGCTGTGACAGCAACCTGCAGAGCGTCGGCGGCGCCGTCGAGGGCGACTTCGGCGACAACGGCGAGGGCTCTGCCTGCGAGGGCTCCCCCGTGCGTGGCATCGAGGGGCGTGGGGAACTCTTGGGCGTCGACTCCCACGACGGCGGCGCGGAGTTCGTGGGGGCCTCGCGCACGTTCACAGAGGAGCAGTTGGCCTCGCTTGGGCCTTCCAGGCTGGCTGGGCTCCGCAAGCTTGGCTACTTACAGAGTTCGTGATCCTGATCACCATCGCGGGCTCCTTCTACTTCTTTGGTCGGTTGGTTGAGGAATTCAGCAGCGTGTCGAACGGCATCCAGCAGCACTCGGATTCCGCCTTCGAGGCATTCTGGTTCAAACCCGCGCGTGCAGGCCCGCGCGGGCACGCGACAAGGAGCCTGGGCGTGCGCAGCGCACTGGAACACTCCCCAGGACCCGCCAACAGCTTTCGAAAGTGGCGACAGTGTCGCAGATCGCAGCCCCCCACGGGACGGCGTGGTCCCGCTCAGATCCCCGCGGTGCCTCACTCCGCAGGACCCGCCAGGAGCCCTCGAAAGTGGCGAGAGTGTCGCAAATCGCAGCCCCCCAGGGACGGCGAGGTCCCGCTCAGATCCCCGCGGTGCCTCACTCCGCAGGACCCACCAGGAGCCCTCGAACGTGGCGAGGTTGTCGCAAATCGCAGCCCCCCAGGGACGGCGAGGTCCCGCTCAGATTTCAGCGGCGCCTCACTCCGCAGGGCCCGCCAGCAGCTTTCAAGAGTGGCGACAGTGACGCAGATCGCAGCTCCCCCAGGGACGGCGAGGTCACGCTCAGATCCCCACGGTGCTTCACTCAGCAGGACCCACCAGCAGCCCTCGACAGTGGCGACAGTGTCGCAGACCGCAGCCCCCCCAGGGATGGCCAGGTTCGCGTAAGGCAAGAGGAGACAAGAGGGGAGCGGGAGACGGGAGGCGGGAGGAGGAGGAGGAGGAGGAGGAGGAGGAGGAGAGGAGGAGGAGGAGGAGGAGGAGGAGGAGGAGGAGGAGGAGGGACTGGGTACCGCACTGCTCTATTCAAAACGAGTGCCCAACCAAGGAGGGTTGGGGAAACACATCGGTACATATGTAAACGATGGGGGGGAGCGATTTCGGAGAGCAAGGGGAAGGAGGATCGTGAGGCGAAGGAGGAGGTGGTGATGGAAAATAACCGGCCATGCACTATCGGTGCCGAGTATTGCTGCCGCCCTCCCGCATCGCCACGCTTCTTCTCCTCTCCTTTTTCTCCTCCTCCTCCTCCTCCTCCTCCTCCTCCTCCTCCTTTTCCCCCTCCGCACTCCATGAGCTGATCTTTCGGAGGCTTAAGACGTGCTTCCCTCCCAAAGCCCTGTATCTTGCCGCTGTGGAGATTAGATGGCTCGCACTTCGCCAAGTCTTGTCACGATCTCAGCCGTACAACATGTGGTCTCACTTTACAGCCCTCGCAGGAGGTGGGTCACCAGCCACAGGGTTAATATTCTCACACCACTGCCCTGCAGGTTTGGCTGCCCTGGTCACCCCGACTCGTTACTCTATCACCTCTCGTGCCCACGCTTGCTTCACCTCATTGCCTTGCCCGCTTGTGCACCCCCACCGCCCCCCCTTCCAGTGGCACGGCCTCGGGACGGAGGAGGAATATGGCGCACCGATCTCCCGATCGAGACCACCCACGATATTGTCAGCGTAGTGAACTTGATCTTCCATAAGATCCTTGCCGAACTTGCAGCAACCCGCTCGCAGTTCGGCAGCTCTGATCACCACCTTTCAACACGGCATGCTGCTCCCGCTCGTCGGCAACCTGACGGCACTCCCACGGGACGTGCGCTTCTCCTCCGCTTCCTCCTCCTCCTCCTTCATTTTTGTTGTATTTGTTCTTGTCGCACTCCGAGGCCTGTTTTTATGGGGGGCCAGGCGTTTCGCCTTCGACGTCCTCACCACTTATGACCCTGAAGCTTACACGTTGGCAACAGTTTCACAGATGGCGGGCGGGTGGTGGTCGTTTTCAAAATGTGGTTTTCGCCTTAGCTCCGAGCGCAGTCGGTTCAAACATTTGCAGGAGTTTCATGGATTGAGGGCGGCTCCTTTTTCAAAATATGTCTCTCGCCCGAGCGCCGCTCGCATTCGTTTATAAACGCTGCAGTAGTTTCACGGATTCCCATGGTCAACGTACCAGAACTGGTGTTTTGGAAAGGGATTCAGAATTATGGGGACGCAGCAGGTACGTTGATTCGCGGTGTTGAAGTCTCATTCTGGCACGATTGGGCACTTTGGCGCTCCGGCGCCGCACCCGCAGCACCCTAGACGATGCCCATATGCGGGCGTGCCAGTGCCAGTGCCAAGATGCAACAGTCACGTTGATCCGTGGTGATGGAATCCCGAGCAATGTTTTGGCATGTTTCAGAATCTTCAAGCGGTTGTCTTCCAACGAGGCAGTTCCCTCAGTTGGAGTTTGCCGTTGTAGGGCCCTTTGAAGAGGGAGCTAGCAGGGGTTGATTCCAACATCGTTGATGACTCTTGGGTTTGCACTGGTCCTCCTCCTCCTCCTTTTCTCTGCTTCTTCCTCCGTTCTCCTCTCTCCTTCCCTCTTTCTCCTGCTCCTGCTCCTCCTCCTCCTCCTCCTCCTCCTCCTCCTCCCCCTGCCTCTCCTCCTTCCTCCTCCACTTCCTTTCTCGTCCTCCTCCACCTCCGTCTCCACCTCCTTCCTTTCCATCCTCCTCCGCCCCTCTATCTTCGGCCTGTCGCCTCCATCTTTTCCGCCTCCTCTGAAGCTGTGGGCGCCCAGGGTCCTGTCGGGCGCGGCCTTTGTCACCGTGTGACGGTCGTGCAGGGAGCAGGTACCCAGGTTCACAGATCTCTTAAGCAGCGTAGGGGGTTGAGGCGACGGCGAGGGACATCAGGAGGAACACCTTTGGCAGCCTGGAGGTGAGAGTGGGGCTGCGGGCGGGAACCTCCTTTCCCCTCCAGCTCCCCCCTTGTCCTCCCGCCTCATCCCTGTTCCTCCTTCCTCCTACCCCTTCCCTTCTCCCCCATCTCCGCCTCCTCCTTGAAGTGAGGCTGTGCGGTGTCGGCTTTCTCTCTCTCTCTCTTGCTCCGTCTCTGTCTCTACCTCTGTCTGTGTTTGTGTCTCTGTCCATGTCTCTGTCTCTGTCGCTGTCTTTGTCTCCGTCTCTATCTCTGTCTCTGTCTCCGTCAGAGTCTCTATATGTTTTGTCCTCTCTCTTCCTCTCTTTCCATTCTTTGTCTCGCACGCGCGCGTTTTTTCCGTTGTTCTCTCCCTCTTTCTCTTAGCTCGCTCTCTTCTCTCGTTCGCTCGCTCGCTCTCTCTCTCTCTCTCTCTCTCGCTCTCTCTCTCTATTTCTCGCACTCTCTCTCTCTCTATATATGTGCATGTGTCTCTCTCGCCCTCTCGGGATGGGCAGTGGTCCACCATCACTCCTCCTCTTCCTACTTCTCTTCCCCCTACTCCTTCCCCTCTCCCTCCACCTTCCTCTCCGCCTCCTCCTTCCCCCTTCGCCTCCTCGCCCTCCTCCTCCCATTGCTCCTCCTCCTCGTCCTCCTCTGTGTGTGAAGACCGCTCACCTTTCCTTCGTATCCATATTTTCTGCTATCCTCTCGGCTCAGGTACTGGACATTTTGATCGCCGTCGATCCGACGGGCGCGAGGACAAACAAATTTCATCTTTTCGCCGTATCGTCCTCCACCTACGGGCCGTACGGTAGGTTCGACGCATTGGCCGTTAACCTCCGCTCACAGGTCGTCAGCCTTTTCTATTTCGCTGTCCGTTGCGAAGCCTCGCGCCGACTTCGAGCCTTACGCGTGGCGCTGGAACCTACGGGGGCCCGCGCTTCTATGCGTGGTGGTTCCTCGACGGTGCGTGGGCAGTGGGACAGGACATGATACCGCAATCCCCTCTACCAGGAGGAAGCAGCGCCGACGCCCGCCTCGAAACCCAGCTTCGGCGCGCAAAACAGGTACAATCCTGCTCGTCAGAC
Source organism: Prorocentrum cordatum (assembly GCA_963575745.1). Classification (NCBI taxonomy): domain Eukaryota; class Dinophyceae; order Prorocentrales; family Prorocentraceae; genus Prorocentrum; species Prorocentrum cordatum. The sequence goes on from CAUYUJ010019993.1 coordinate 458,769, forward strand.
GTGAAGTCTTTCCATTCTTCCGTGCCGGCGCAATCGTGCACCCCAGGGTTTGGGCCCAGTTTCCAGTCGACTGTTCAGTCACCTGGAGCCAACATTACTTCAAGTCCGTCGACGGTGGGAACACCTACGCCTTCCTCCTCCAATCTTTGCGCAGGTGGAAACACATGCGGTGGCGCGAACGAAACGTCTCCTCCGAGCGCTGCCGCGCGACGCCGCCGCTGGGACATCAGACGTCCCATGAGCCCCGCGTCGGTTCCCGTGTGTGAACACGCGCGGGCCATCGAGTGTCGTGCTGGAGCGACATCACAGCGAAGAGTCTCCGATCGGTATCATCTCCACTCAGCAGAGGGACGCCAGCCGCAGCCCCTCGCAGAGGCGCTCGCGGCAGAATTCCCTGCGGCGCGATACGGCGCCACATGCGTCGCCCTCCGCCAACGAGTTGGCAAAGCTCAGAGGCCAGGTTGAAACTTACACGGCCCAGCGGTTGTCGGGTCTTGCTGCCGACCTCGCAGATCACGTGACACAGACAGCAAACTTGAGGCGAGGTGTTCAGCGAGCTCTTGCCCTGGCCGACGCTAGGATCGCCGAGGATCAATCGATCCTCGATGCAGTTCAATGTCAAGTTGACCGTGTGGAGTCACGCCGACGTGCCGACTCCACTGCCATCCAGAAGCTTCGCGACTACCTCTTCGCCATGGAGGTGCAGCCTCGCGGGCGTCAGGGATGCGGGCGCTGCCGCCGTCAGGGCCCTCTACGACGAGATCCTGACATTGCGACAGGTTCCTGCCAGTGAGGTACAGGGATTACGGATCAACATCTCCGTGATGACCTCATAGCGCCTCGTGATCACGTTGATGTGATCACTGCCAACCTCAACTCCGAGAATGCCACGGCCACGTCGGAGTTGCACGGCAAACTTCGCACTGCCAAGATGGCTATTCTTCGACGCCTTAACGTCGCAGAGGTGCGCGTGCCAGCGCTTGCGAACCGAATCTCCGCGATCGAGCAGCAGTTGCCAGATCTACGGGCTGCACTGGCAGGGCTGCGGATTAAGCGGGCGCAGGCCGGCCAGCGGGGCGCCCCGACATCGGCTCGCGATTTCGCCCCCCTCGCCGCCAAGGTGGCCGTGGTGGGGGGGGCGGCGGGCCACGCGCAGTTACGACTCGCCCAGATCTCCCAATGAGGGGAAGCTGAAAAAGGCGCGGACCGCGGCGCTACTCGCCAGTTTGGAACTAGAGCGCGAAGCACGCGACCGACGATTCCAGGACTTTGAGCATCGGCTGGACTGGTGCTCCCAGCGAGCTCGCGGCGCCAACGATGATGTGCGTGGTCTGCGACGGAGCGTGGGGAAGTTGCAGAGCGATCCCGCGACCGCCGAAACCAATCTGACGGCTCGCGCCAGCGACGCCAAGGCCCATTTACCCTCGCAGCCTCCAGAACCCACCGCCAGCAGTGTCCCAGCCCTCGCCGATGGAAACATCCGCGCAGGACAACCGCGACGCGCGTCGCCAGGGGCTGCTTCTGCGGCGGCCTCGACGCAGACACGTCGCGCATCTCCTGGGCGCGCGCCATCGCGCCCGCCGCCGCTACCATCGCATAATATATCGCAGTATTTTCTTGATGGCACCGCCCCGATGAAAGAGTCAGATGCTGTTCGCGTTCCTCAAATGCCGCGCAGCATTCAGTTACCAGAGTGGCAACAAATGACCAGGGGGAACTTCGGCTGCGCATCTGGGCGACCTGCCGAGGCGCGCGCCTTCCTCTGCGTTGCTGAGCGCCCTGGTACTACAGTCGAGGACTTCAAGACAGTGGCGACCTCGAGAGCGTCGATCGCAACCTCGCAGCTGGCCTTTCGGCGGTTCCTACTGCTGAGTTCCGTCATCACGTGAAGAACCTCAACGCTCAGGATCGCAAAGCTGGCCGCGTGTAGGAAATAATGCATGTCTATTTGGTTATCTTGCGATCCTACGAGGTAACGGAAGTCGGCGACACTATGCGAGACGGGCGACGATATCCAACGGTTTATTATGGGCTGGGGCAATATATTCTTGGATTGCCGTGATCCACCAGACACGAAGATATTCGAGTCATTGTGCCGAGCTCAGATCCGCAGACCCCCGTGGATGAAAAAAAGGGCATGCGTGACTGCGACAAGATGAAGGTGGGTGACCCGAATCGCATGCGTGATTGGCTACGAGAACGCGTTCTGGCCTACGTCGAGATCCACCGGCTCGAACGTAACCAGCGCTACCTCAAGAACGAGACGACTCGCCACGATCTGGCCGCGCGCGCGGCATGCGTGGCAGGTGGTTGCAAACGTGGTGGACGGTGCGAACTGCTACGCGACGATTCTCGCAACCGTTCCACGCCGAGATCTCTTAAGCGCGTCGCAGCCCGGCAGGGGCGCCCGCGGAGGCGACCCCCCGCGGGGCGAGGCGCGCAACGGCGGAGGCGCCGAGAATTTCTGTTTCTCTTTCGCAAAGCACGGCGCCTGCCCGCGACGAGATCGGCGCAGATGGCCCCGCGCTGCAACGTGCAATTTCTTTGCCGACGCAGAAAAACGCTGCGGGCTGGGCAGCGGCTGCCGATCCGCCCGCATTTCTCCTGGCGCCAAGACGGACCAAGACCCCCGATGGGGGGCCCTGGCCGCGCTTGCAGTCAGGGCAGCCGCAGTGAGACGCCCTCTCCCGGATGCACGGGGGGCAACCGATACTCCCCGCGCGGGCGGCGCCGGGGCTCCCGGAGCCCGGGGGGTTCGCGCTGGCCACGTCGCGGATCGCCGCCCCCAGGGCGCGGGGGGAGACGGGGCTCGCGAAGTCCAGACGGCCGCCGATTGCCCCCGCAACGCCCCCGATCCCCTTCGCTGGGCGGCCGCCGCGACCGCCGTCGAGGACGTTCACCCGCCGGGAGCTACAGAAGTGGCGGCAGATCTGCCTCCCGCGGCTCCGGGCGGTCACCTCCGACGCACCGCGGGGGCCGCTCGCCCGAGCATCGCGACGTGGCCAACGACGGGGCCGAAACGTGCGTGATCCGTGGAAAGACATTGGCGGCCGCCCCTACGCGCGCTACTGCGCAGCCGCGACGGCGCTTGCGTTTCGACCTCGACAACATCGATGGCATCGCCTACCCTGCACCCAAACGGCATCTGGCCAAGTGGCGCGGCGACGCCAGCGAGGGCGCCCCCGCTGATGTGCCCGACCCGCTGCCGGACTGGCGGCTGCAGGACAGCGCCGAGGCGCTCCGTGACTGCCAGCTGGAGGCGCAGAAATGGCGCGATGACCTCGCCACCCTGGCGCCCGCCCCGCCATCCGACGACGGCCCGGCGTCGGCGGCAACGCCAGCGACCGAGTCTCCTTCGCCGACGCTGTCAACGGCAGCGTTGTTATGGGCGTAGATGTTGGACAGTGGCTCTGCTCGCCGCATCCAGGACAAGGCCGACCTTGCACGGCGTGAAACCATTGACGTGCCCGCGGGGCGCGAGCATATCTTGGAAACGGCCAATGGCGGCGGGATCGTCGCTGAGTGCGTACAACTGCAGCTCCCGCGCGCCCGGCTTTACAGCTCCGCCCTTGCGGTGGACGGCCGCCCTTCGGCGCTCTCAGTGGGGCATTTGGTGCAAGGCGACGGCCTCCGACAGCTGTGGGGTCCACGATTGGGCCGCTTGCTGCGGGGCCCACGTGGCCAGTAGTGCACGGCTGCTGTGCGCAACCTCACCCCAGAACTCGACGCCGACAACCTCGAACGGATCTCGCCGCCTAAGTTGTTCGCCACGTCGCAGGCGCCAGAGCGCCTGCGACTATCGCGGCAAGGTGGGCATGCTGATCAGTGCCTATGCACGCGTTAGTGCTGCGAGAACACAGAAGAACCCTTCGCCTCCAATGCCAGCAAGTGATCGACCGCAACCGCATCGTGATCATTGTTCGCTCCGACGAGTCCGAGTTTCATGTTGTGACGCTATCGTATCGCAGCCTGACTGTATTTCGCGCGCGTGCCATGGCACTTTCCAGGCATATCCCATTGATCCTGTGGGCGATGACTCTGCGCCGGTGGGCACGCCCGCGTCTGCGCGGTCGCCCATCGACCCCATGCGCGACGTCGCCCACGGCCCAAAACGCTCTGACTGAAGCGCGCGCGCGAACTCTAGTGCAGAGCGCGCCGCGCAGACGCATGCGCAAGCCCAACCCACCCACGCAGCCCACTAGCGAGGACGCTCAGTGCAAGGCATTCGGGCCCAAGCGCGTCGGCAAGGCTCTCGCCGCCGACTGCGTTGTCCGTGCCGCAGATGACGCCGTCGATAACTGCGCTGATGAGTGTGCCCTGGTTCTCTTAGATGCGCGCGCGGGTGCCGTCGTGGCTTGCCCGGGAAGGCGCAGGGGCGCCGAGACATTCTATTTCGAGTTTCTCGCCCCCAGCGACGAGGTGCACGTCGTGTGCGCCGACGGCTCTGGAGACCTACAGAAGGCGCGCCGTCCCTTGGGATGGCGGCGCGATGCCTGCGCGCCACATCGGCCGCAGACCAACGGAATGGCCGAAAGTGCAGTCAGGTCAGTTATGCAGGGCGCCCGCTTGGTGCTCCACAAGTCTGGCTTGGGACATGAATAGTGGACAGAGGCTATGCTGACTTTGTGCTGTGGCCGCAACTTCACCGCCGAACCCTGTCGTGGAGTTGCGGCAACACGTGAATATTACAACGACTACACGTCACATGAAGTTCAATTTGGGGAACCTTTTAGAGGACGCGTCGTCCCATTTGGTGCGCGCATCTTTTGGAGATGCCTCAATCCCGACATCGCCAAGCCCGCTGCAAAGTTGAGGAGATAACGCCATTCTGGTGGCCGCTGGTCCGGCGACTGCCGAGTCGAGACACTTGTGGTCCCAGATGGCGGATGCGTCTTTCCTGTCAAAGAGGGTATTCCCGACGTCGCAATCCTGAAGCACATGAGTTGATTGCAGTCTAGACATCCCGCCCGTTTGGGGAGTCAGCCGCAGAAGACCCAGTGCTACTCTGCCCAGCAGCATGGGGCGATCCCAGTATTGAAGCTTCCGGAACCAGTCCTTCCGAAGCTTCCGACCCTGGAGCGCCTCTTCCCTAGCCGGGCCTTCCCGAAGCAACGGGGCCAGCGGCTCCGGCTCTGGGGCCAGAGTGCAGGGGGCTCCGCGGCGAGGCCATCCCACGGCACATTCGCTCACCGCTTGCTCAGCTCTCCCGCCCCGCTGGCGCTGGCGATGCAATCGGGATTCCCGTCCTGGTTGACAGGGTCGACGTCGCCCGCGACTTCGAGGCCGCAGCTGCATGCGAATGCGAGAAGTATTTCCGCAATGTTCGGGGTGGCGTGAGCCAGAACGATCGCCGCCATCTCGGCGAGCATTGGACTGGAATCATTCGATTCTACAAGCGGCCCGAGATCTCTCCAGAAGGAAGGGTGAATGCGCGGGGTCGCCAGACCTGCGCCCGGGCCGCGTCTCGGCCCGACCGCGCGCTGCCCGGCGTGAAGGCCATGTCCCAGGAAGAACGGTAGAGATGCACATTTTTCGCTCGGGGCATCCTCCGAACAAGGGGGGCCCTCGATCGATCTGCTCTTCGGGTCTGGAGTCGGGCAGGCAGACGGGCCCGTCGCTTTCGCGCTGCGAGCGGTGGCGGCCCCGCTCGGAGAGCCACGGAACGACGCGTAACCCGCGACTTGCGCAGCGGCGCCGTCATCCGAGACGAAAGCGTTAGGGGCACAGCCGGCGACGACATGCAACGCGCCGCCCTTCCCGACGGACCGCGCGACGTCGCCGCTGCCCTGCGCTGCCGTCTACAGCCGGAGGCCCTTCCTTCGAGCGTCGCCCGCTCATTCGCGCTGATGGACAACGGCGGCTCCGACTTCGGCTGCGCGAGCGCGCTATGTCGTAGTTTCAAGCTTTCGGCAGACATGCCCGCGATGCCGCGCGCGCAAGGCCACCGCCAGTAGCGCAGGAACAAGCTCGACATGACTCGCTGGCAAAGCCCATGCCTTGTCACCCGCAACCGCACCAATAAAGAAGTCGTAGCCGAACCGCCCTCGCAGGGCGCCCCTCGCAAGGAGTGCAAATTTTAGAGAAGATGCAGGCTTGGATGGTGGAGACGGCCATGGAGCGTGCAGATGTTGAGACCAACGCACGCAAGCTTGGCAAAGCAGCTCACTTCGCTAACTCGCTAGAGCTCTCCCCGCCAAACACGCAGGACTACCTCCAGAATGTCAGACGTTCAAGGGCCGCGTCGTGGTTCAGGGCGACGACGTGAAAGGCGAGAGCGGCCTAGTCGCAGTCTTCGCCGACACCGCCTCCAGTGCTTCGCGCGTTGAGGCCTCGAAGCTGCGTGGCGCCGCTGCGCTCTTGCCCTGCGACGGAGGCGAGCATGGTGACGCCCCCGGCGATGGCCGCGTCGACCCTGTTGACGCATGGATTACCTTGCCCGAGTGGCGTCAGCCCGCCTCCTGGGCGATATGCAGGAATCCAGTCTGTCGAGTACGTCTCGCTCTCTGCGGTCGCCTTTTGGCGGGTGTATTCTGGGAGCGTCACTGTCGTGCATCTTTGGGGTCTGTGGGAGTCAGACCCGTCCCCGGATGGGAGTGCGTCTGGAAGCACGACAAGCTGAAACTGATTTTATCTGTCTACGTCGATGTCTTGAAGATGGTGGGTCCCGGGAGCAACCGCGAACCAGGATGGGACTTGATCCAGCGCAGCGGTATTGAGATCGATCCACCTACCCTGTGCGACCACTACTTGGGCTGCGGCCAGGACACGAGGACCGTGCCACACAACTTTATTGACATGCGCATGTCCACGATCCGACCCATGCTTCCAAAAGACGTCACCAAACAATGCACATATGCAACCATTGTTCGTGGGATTGGACGCGACATGCTTGGCTTCGCTGGTGAGCGCAGTACCAAATATTTGGAATGCGTGTCCAAGCTACCTGGGATGCCCGGCTTGGGGCGGATTAGGTCACCCTCGCCTTGGTCACGCTCATCATCGACCAGATCTTCTGCGTCGGTTGAAAAAAAAAAAAAAACACGGACGACACCACTCGCATTGCATATGGCGATCTCCCATGCGCCGACACCCCTAGCATCCAGGACACGTCCTTCACTGAGCGAGACTTCACGGACGAAGGGGTCCTCGGCCCGGACGCGGCGAGTGTGCTGATGCAGATATTGTGCTTTGCGCGTTGTTGCAGGCTTGAGCATATTCACCCAGTCTGCATGTTGGCACGGGGGATCACCAAATTGAGCTTCGCGCGTGACATGCGTTTGCATCGATTTGTTTGGTATTTGAAGTCTCCGCGCACACATTAGGTCCGCGGATGGATCGGTGATGCTTCTGACAAGTGTTCCATCGTGATTTTGATCGACGCTTTCTTCGCGGACTGCGTCAACAGCTCAACATTGATGGCCGGCGTCTTCGCGGCGTTGGTGGATCCGGCGCCTTCTTCCCCCTTAGCACTGCGCGCGAGAAGCAGACCGTTGCATCGCGCTGTTGCGCCGAGTCCGATATTGTGGCTCTTGACGCAGCTCTACGCACCGAAGGTGTTCCACTGTTTTCCTTCTGGGAGGCTGTGGTTATTGGCTACGCGCGTGCGCGGGACAGTAGCGTGTCCCTGGCTGACAAGAAGAAGCGACGCAAGATGCCTCCACGGAAGGTGCCGCCAATTCGCGCTCCATCTATTGGATTCGGGACCTCGACGCGAGCCCGACCACTAACCCCGACCCCATCATCCAACATCATGTATGAGGGCATCGTACTAGATGCCCCGCGTGCCTCTGCCATACCTGTACTGCCTCCGATTGTGCGCCTGATCGTGACAGAGGACAACCAGGCAGTTTTTGCGATAGTACACAGAGGACGCGCGCCCTCATTTCCTCACCTTCGTCGTACTCATCGTATCAATCTGGATTTGATCACGGAGACATGCAAACAGGAAAAAGCACAGGCCAAAAAAGTATACACGAAAGAGTCGGTTGCAGTTGTGATGACAAAACATTTCGAGCCGAAGAAGGCTCACCTCTGGCAATAATTATTGGAGCCATCGTTCATTTTCCCGCCAAAAACACTGAAGACATAATTATCTGGAGATCGCCAAGACCTCCAAGTCTGCCACTGATCTGGCTGGTTCCCGTTCTCCCTCTCTCGGTCCTTCCATGCGTGCGCGCGCATGTTTTGTAAAGAACGCCTGTTGCCATTGCAATTTGACAACTCAAGAGAGCTCGACCCCTGACTCCCCATCGCCTCTCGGCTTGGCTGGTGACATGCTCAGACCCCGACGACCTCGCCCTGCCCTGGCTCGCTCTCAGAACGAGCCCCACGGCGCGCGCGTCGGTGGGACAAATCATGTCAGCGATGGAAACACCTGCGTGGGCCCAGTCTACCTTCCGCAAGTGGCGCGCCCTGGCGCGCCAGAGGATGCCCCCGTGACCTTCCTCCTCCATTCCGAGCGGCGCCCTGGCGGAAGCGGGCGATGCGCCCTGCGCTCGGGCAAACAAGGCCTCGTCACTGCCGCCGACAATGCGGTTGGCGAGGCTGCTGAGCTCGAGTCTGGCAGTCGTTCCGCTCGACGCCTTGCTCCGCCCGCGGCCGCGCCGTGGCTTGTTCTCATGTTCGCGTGGATCTCCTTCGCAGGCCTGTGCTTGAATGACTCCGCCATCCACGACGCCCTCCAGATGTGCCCAGAGTTCCTCTTCCAGAGCATTCCTGGACTCCGCCCCGAGGGCATAGAGCGCCCTCCGACGGAGGCGTGCTATCGGATGGGGGGCAGCGCGTGGAAGACCGTTCGAGTGCTGGGTGGAAAGATTGGCAACGTCCGCGTTGGACACGCGGAAACTCAAACGGTGGAACATGACGAGGCCTACTACGAGAGCAAACCCATGCCATCATTGTTGCAATATCGCGGCCTGATGTCTGTCAATATCTCCGACCACGATCGCCTCGCGACTTTTAGATGTCCAACTCGGCCGCCTGCCGCCCCGGGCACCTCCGGCATGGCTGGCCGCGTCGGACAATTTTTGGGGTGCTGCAGAAGACCTGCTGCCGCTTGTTTCACGTCCTGTCTGACACCCACAAGTATGAGATGAAGACCTCGTTCTGGATGTCTACTCGCGGTGGGCTCGGAGGCAAGTAGTCGATGCCAGTGCCGGTGGCAACGCCCGCGGCTGATGGTCAACTACGACCCGATTTGGGAACCGTGCGAGCCCCGCCGTCCTCGTTCAAGCGATGTGCCTCGGCATCAGAGTGTGTCGCTGTATTTTCGTGGGTGATTTCAATGCGCCACAACCGCGCTGGTCTGCCTTTGCATCTGGCCGCCATCTCAAGACGCTGTTCAGCCAGCACGGATGGGCTTCCATTGCGCAGGAGGATTTTGGTCTCTCCATCATCCATGCTCTTAGGCCGGGTGGACGTGTTTTTAAATGGGTCAATCTCTACAGCGGGTCCTTCTGTATCCTGCAGAAGAAAGGAGTATCGGCCAATATGAGAACACCCTGCAAAAGCATCGACGATTTGAACGCCTCAGAGTTGAGGAAACAGATCGCCGACGTCTCCAGTCCGGCGTTTGTTCCTCTCGTTTGCCCTTTTCAGCACCAGGATGCGTGGCGACATCATGTTGTGGGCCATGCAGGGAAAAGGCCACCATAATTTCTGTTTGGTACATGATTCCCCCATCGGCTGCGACTCGCCATTGTTGCTTGAAGCCGGTGACGACACCTGCGTTGGCCCTGCTGCTGCACGGCAAAGGCACAACGAGGTGCTACGCTACAAGTCGACACCACTACGAACTCCCGCGAGACGGCTGACCTCCAGCAGGAAAACATCATCATCCAGATTCGCGAGGCCCAGGCTTGCCGCGTGGCAGGTAACCTTGACAGGCATCGCGAGAGGAACGAGGCCACTTGGAGCTATTGGGCGGACCACTTCCCAGCTCACGTCAAGCAGGAACACTGCCAGCGAGGCCTCCGCGCTTCTTTCTCTCTCTCTCTCTCTCTGGTGGAGTGCCACTGACATTAGTTGCGACGGAAAACGCATGAATTTCCTCTCCCATCGCGCTCGGTCGGTTCTATATGGGAACTACTATGATTAGTGGCTCCCTACGCGTGACAGGGTGGTCGTAGCTACGCCTCAACATGTCAAAGTAGACATATCTCGTTGTATCGTCGTGATGAATTACTTTCGCTGCACCGCAGTCATGGGACCCGGCAAGGCCAAACACTGGGGCCTTGGCATTGGCGCGAACTTCGACACCATCACGCAGGATATCATCGGCATGTTCACTGGCAGAGGCATCGCAGTACTACCAGTTGAGCAGTCACAAGATCGCCCCCGCGCTGCGCAGAATCGCCGCAACTTCGCCCAGCTGACGTTGCAGTCCATGCGTGGGGCTACGGTGTGGAACCTCGGCGCGGTGCCCATGTCTCTGGCCAGCCAACCGTTTCCACTCCGTGTTCCCTTGATCAAGCCAGTCACAGACCATCGGGGACACGCGCGGGCTGTCGAGATGCGGTCCGCACTTCGTATGGGCCTGGAGCAATCCATGCAGTGCCGACGCTTCTTCGGACTGACTGGTCTGCCAACGCAGGCCCCGGGCGATCCCGCAATGGTTTCGCGGATGAACCGCGCCGCGCGCGCCGTCTGATCGGAAGCCGACGCCATGCCCACCCCCTCGCCGGTGGTAAGGCCCGCGCCGGGTCTTCCGCCTTGCGCGTCAATCCTTCAAACTCGCCTCCCAGAGAGGCCCGGAGCAACGATGCCGGAAGAGAACGCTCCGGCGCGCGCCCAGGCCGAACTTGCGGCCCGCGGCAGGGACTGGGATTGCAGAGCTGTTTATTCCGCTTCAGAGTGGATCTACTTCAGCTCCCGCGCGAGGATACTCCCTGGTCTGAACGGCCCGATGAATGACTTCCCACGCGCCTGGAGCACATGGGGCTTGCCTGAACGCGACATTTTGAAGACGACGGCCACCGTGTCGCACCGGATCCGCCATGCTGCGACGTGGCTTGTACTCCAGCAGTTCCGCGACAAGATCTGGCCCGTCTCCGACGTCCGCGCCAGTGCTGAGAAACGCGTGCTCAACGATGGCGAACGAAGAATACACCTGCAACGACGACTACATCATCCAATTGCAGACGTGGTTTCGGCAGTAAGAGGAGAACGAGGACAAGCCACCGCCGCCTCCTACGGATGCGGGAGAGACGTGGGCGGAGCCGCTGCTATCAGTGCCGGCCCCCCCGCCTCCGCGTAGGCGCCCGCCGCCGCCGGTGTGCGCGCCCGCGACCGCTCCATCCCAGCCGCCGACGCCGCTACTCCCTCTTACGCCCAGGGCTCCACCTGCGCCCCCGCCGCGACCACCGTCGACGCCAACCATGACTGATGCCACGCTGGTGGCAACACCTGCTGACGCTGTTCCTTCGGCGGCGCCAGCAGCCTCCCCCCAGCTGCAGGTGATGGCCGCGCACGAGTGCTGCGACCGATTGCACTGCGAATCTGGGGCGGACATTTCGGGTAAATATGGCAACTGCTGCACGCCGCGTGAGTACTGCATCCGCACGCGAAGGAACGTCCATTACCCATGGGTTCTTCGTGCATTGCGAGGTCATGGTCCGTGCGTACCATGCATCACGGACCCTGACTACATTGACCACCTGCAGCACGACGACTGCGCGATGGCACGTGCCCCCGACTTGCAGAACAGTGAGTGTTTTCCAGATTGCAAGTGGGTTGCGCTTTGCAATGTGACCACGAGGCAGTTGGGGCCTCCTTTGATGAAAGGTTGGGACTATCCGTACATGATCTTCGGTACAGTAGTACAGCGATACAACGCAGCAGAGCTATCTCTGCGGCATTGCGTCATGACCATGGTCGCGACGGACCAGACCAGCTTCTCGGCCGCCGCGTCAGCATCTGACCAAGGTCGAACGACATTGGCATTTGGGCAGTGGTAAGTGCCGCATGCTCATGAAAGGTGTATTTCGCCGCAGCGAACGTGGCCCCGACTGCAAGACCCTGACCGCCCATATGAACCAAGTGCAACAACTCGGCCAAACTGCTTCCAGGTCTATGTCAAACGCGACTGTTGCAACGCCCTCGGCCAAGACTTTCCATGGGAAAACGTCTTGGCTATCAGAGTGGTCGGCGGCCAGAGCTCGGTCCACATCTGCAGCAGCCCATGGAATATTGGATGGACAGGGCTACAATGGACGGACGTCGAATACCTCCATCATGCCACTACCAGGGGCGCTCGGGTGTGCATCGCGAAGTACGGCAGCGTCCCTGGACATGGAGCATCACGCGAGGCGCGGAAAGAAGGATTCTATAGGCCTAGCTCCCTCGTCAGCGACGACGTGCCGAAACCGCGCGCCAAGCTCCCTGGCTACAAGTTCCAGCACCCAAAGAAGCAAGGCGACATCGTCATCGACACGAAGGCGGCTATGTCAGCGGGATGGGAATTCTGGCTGGGAGAGCAAGGCGCCATCATGTGCCCGCTATCTGTGCTGCGCAGCGTTATGCTCGCCATTCGTGCCGTTGGCTGGCAAGTACTTTACCCCGAGCGCGGTTCGCTTTGGAAATACGCACCGCTGGAAAAGATGACGGAGCCACGGAGTCTATTCGAAGTTTGTGACGATGTGCCGGCGGCGACGCCTGCGGCGAAGCGCATGCCCAAAGCGCCGCGCCTAAAGCGCCACCGAGGACCCAGGTCATGCCGCCCCCGCCGCCGCGGCCAGCGCCTGCTGCCATTGCGCCCTCAGACCCGACTGCTGCGCCTGCGGCGCCGAGGGGCCCTGTGTCTGCGCAGGCGTCGCAGCCGACGTCGCAGTCGCCGCCCGCCGCGCCCCCGCCGCCGCAGCGCGTTGCGAGCGGCCCTGCCGTGGCTGAGCGCCCTCCGCCGCCACTGCCGCCCAAAGCCGCGCAATCTGCGCTGGCGGTTATGCCTGCTGTCGCCGCCGCTGGCGCCGCGGCGTCTGCGGCCTCCCCTGAGCCAGGTGCGCAGTGTGGCGCCGCCGCCGCAGGCGGGCTTCTGCCCGGCGCATGCAGCGCTGCCTGCGACGCCACCCCGCATCGGCCCGACCCTGTGCTAGTGGAACCGCCCGCTCCTTCCCAGGAAGCGGATCCGCCAGACTTCCCACCGACGCAAGTCTTGCAGGCGACCGCCGAAGAACTGATAGAAGCCAACGCATTTATCGACCATTTGTACAGGAACTCTCGGTTGAGTGCTGGGTCGGGGCCAGAGGTGCACCCGCGTCTAGGACGGCAACTTGAACTGCGCAAAACCGTGGGGCAGCACTGTATGCAGCTCATATAACTCCCCATGCCCACATGGAAATGTCAAGAGTGCTGGTACATAGGTAAAAGGTCAATTGTACGGTCCTGTCATCGATTGGGACCATTTCTGCGACTATGTCGCTGCCATGATGCCAATCAGGGGTGTCGGACCACGTTGGGTCAACATCTGGCACAATGACCGTCGGAACGAGCAGATGGGTGTTAAATTCGCATGCTCCTTCCGCCATGAGATTCCCGACGACGTCCGTGCCACCCTGTCGCAGTACGACATGGGCGTTCGCCATGATGGTCCAAGCGATGACTAAGTCGTTGAAGTGCTGGTGTAAACACCCGCGCAAGACGACTCCGTTGCTGTACAGGTCGCACGCGAGGACCACCGGGCTGTTCAGGCGGATGAGACTACGGATGCGACGGAGATCATCGATCCGCCCGAGAACTTGGCAGACTACCCTGGAGGTGCGGATGCTATCAAACATGCCACCGGCACAGATATGTGTACATGGATATCAAAACCATTGATCGACAAACTTGTTTGCGACATTCGCCAGCACATCGACGTCACGCACCTCAAATATGCACGCACGCTCGAATTTCATATCGATATTAATAATCGCTTCATCACTGAGATGGGATTCTACAACATACCTTCGATCATCGCATCCAATGGGCTATCTATATTCCGGATCTTTGCGGCTGCAACACCTTCACCCACGCGCTGTTGTGGCATTTGGGTTGCCCGGATCACGCGAGCAAATGTGGTCACTTCGAGTAGATCCCTAACATATACGTGGCACTATCCACAGCAGCGCGGGACCTCTCGGTCGAGAGCAGCCTCATACATCTACATCGTAATCACTCGGGACTCATTCCGGTGCGGAAGTTGTGGGGCGATGCTCTCGCGGCCGACGTGTCATTCCAAGGGTTTCTCCAATCAGGGCTCCCATTGTTCCGCAGCCGGCCGGGCGAAAGTCCCGCGCGCGCACAGCAACCTGGCGCGCGTATTTCTACGGCTGACGCCAATCACTCTCCGCGCCCATCTGAAGAGGTCGGCCCCGAGGGGCCCCGCAAGTCTCCAGGGCCCAAACCAGGCCCGGGAAGCTCCGCTTCTGCATCTCTTTCCGCTGATCTCGCCACCGATAGCGCTCGCGCGATCCTCGATCCGGCACTCCTCGATCTTGGTCGTTCGTTGAGTGCCGGTGGAAACGCCCGCGAGCGGATTGAGCATTGAGACGCTCGCCCAGGCAGGAGCGCCCGACATTCGGACGGATCAGCGATGCTTCCAAAATGCCCCCGTGACCTCCCCGCCAATTTCAGCGACCACACCTGCGAGATGCGTGCGAACGCTTTCCAGTTTGGCGAGGCAGGCGAGGATGAAGTTGCTTTCGTTGCAGGTGTCAAGCATTTGGATCCGTGATTATCTGAGTGAAAACGTCGCGCGTCAGCTAGTGAGCGCAGACGTCAGCATCGCATGCACAGGTCAGAGATCCGACATCTAAACTGAGAAGAATAATATCAGGAAGCTCGCCTTGAAGGCCGAGAGAAGGCATGGCAGGTGGATTGCCGCAGGGCGCCTGTCTGCACGCGCGTGCCGATTGGCCGGCGCTCTCGTTGATGAAGAGGATGAGGCAACAGTCATGTGCCATCCGTGCGAAAACGTTGCACTACGCTTCCAGGAATATCCTGTCTTTTGGCAGCAGAGAACACGTGAGCGCGCAATGAGGAACCAGCCCCCCATCACGCTCGTAGACATGCAAGTGGCCATGCGCCTGCATGCCGAGAGCGTGGATAAAGGTTCTGCTGGGCGAGAGTTGCCGCACCTGGTGCGATGACTCGCGCTGAGCGCATCAAAGTGAGGTTCGTGACCTTCTCCATTCCGAAAGGGGGCGAGACGCGTCGAGGCTGCGTGGCCCCGGCGCAGCTCGGAGCGCGGCGTCGCAGCGCAGCGGGCGCGAAAGGGGGTAGGGCCTTCGGCTAGGGGTGCGATCCCGCCGCTGACCCCCGCTCCGCCCCGCCGCCCGCGCCTCCGCCGCCGCGCCGCGATGGGCCTGCCATGGGCGCTGCCTCCTCCGCGGGCGCGGCGTCATCTGGCGGCCCTGCTCCTGGCGACGCTGGCTGGACTGGCGCGGCTGCGGCAGCTGCTGCCGCGCCGATTGCGGCGAGAGCGCGGAGGCCGATTGCGCCGCCGCGCCGGCCGCGAGGCTCGCAACGCATGATCAGCAAGCGCAGTCGGAGCGTCACTCGCAGGACGCTTCCAGAGGCTTGGTGGCGCTGCCGCCTCGAGCACTACCGCGATGAGCGACTGGTCGTACCACTTGAGCAAATGGATCTACGTCGCATCGACGAGTGCGATTGCGAGTGCGCTTGGGTTGACGACATCACTGCGCGTGCGAGTGGAGATTTTGCCGATCGTGGAAATCAGACGTGGGGTCGTGCATGCGATGGCCCAAAGATGTTTCATATGTAATCAAGTCTACATCTACAGTACGTTTCATCGACTTTTGCACGATTGCTGTCAGGAGACACATTTTATTTCACGGACAGGCGCTACGATTATGTATACTGGTTTTGTTGGCACCATGGGCATGAACGCACCCAGACAGGCCGCCCGCCGCAAATCTCGCGCACAATCTTGTCATATCATCGAGTTCAATTTCGTGTGATGTCGGTTACCTGGTGGAACGACATATGCAAATCATGGTTCCCATGACCCATGTCAGTGATGTTATCCTCCTCGAACGGTGTTTGTTATACTTCGCAAGTAGTTTGGGCCTGGAGTCCCCCCGTGGGTAAACTTGTTATGCTAGCCTCCTTTGGATCAGTTGTCGTCGCAACTTTGATCACCTGCGTAATCTTGAAGATTATTGCGTGGGTAGCTTCGCGCCGGCATATTTCCCGACCGTGATTTTTGGGGCCCGCCGCGCCATGAGAGCGATTCCTTGCGTGATTGTCATGTCGATCAGTTGTTGTCACAACTTCGATCGCACACCAATTATTGAATTCATGTTTTGGGTTGCTTCGCACCCGCGCATTTTGATTTGCGAGCTCTTTGAATATCATATGCGCCTTTCGCGCATGCCTGTGCGCAGGATGTTGTGCGCCGGTGGAAACACCTGCGTCGTTGTACTTTGGCAGTGCGCTCGACGCATGATTCTCTGTTCCTCGCTCTCTTGCTCTCCCGACCTCGCAGCCAGTGGAGACGGGGAGTCGTCGAGGTGTGTCGAAGCGTTTTTGGGGGGCGCGCCCTCGGCACGCTAAAGGCGGGTAGGCTCCCCTAAGCGCCCCGCGCTGTGTGGTTAGTTCATCCTCGCCCACCTTCCTAGCCGAGTTGGGCCCCGTTTGGGGGGCGCTGAGGCTGGAAAGGTGATTTGGGATGTCCTCGCACCCCTGTTCCCCGTGGGCCCGAGGCCAACGTGGAGCGGGCGGGATTCGGGGCGGTGTGTGTGTGTGTGTGTGTGTGTGTGTGTGTCTGTGTCTGTGTCTGTGTCTGTGTCTGTGTCTGTGTCTGTGTCTGTGTCTGTGTCTGTGTCTGTGTCTGTGTCTGTGTGTGTGAAGACCGTTCAACTTCCTTTTCGATTTATTTTTCCTGCTATCCTTTCGGTTCAGGCGATGGACATCTTGAGCGCCCTGGGCCCGACGGGCGCGAGGGCAAAACAGTCTCATCTTTTATCCTTCTCGTCCTCTACTTACGGACCGTGCGGTAGGTTCGACTCATTGGTTGGTCATTAACCTCCTTTCGCATCCTCTTCATCCTCCTCCCCTTCGCCCTCCTCTGCCTCTTCCTCTTCGTTCTCCTCGTCTTTTCCTGTTTTCATTTTTCTTCCTGCTACTCCTCCTCAATTCTTTGTCCTTGCAGGTAACTGTTGTCAGTGTCGCATTCCGAGGCGGGTCGAAATGGCGGGCCGGGCGTTCCGCCGCAGATTTCCCCACCATTTATGGCCCTGATATTAAACATTGACAGCATTTTCACATATGGAGGGTGGGCCGCTTCCAACATGGGGTTCCCGCCTTAGCGCCGCGCGCATGTATGTATATATGCATGTATGTATGTATATGTGTATGTATATGTATATGTATATGTGTATATGTATATAATCGAATAGTTTCATGGATTGAGGGCGGGCAGTTTAAAAAGATGTGGCTCTCGCCCCAGCCCCGCGCGCACTCTTGCCAAACAGTTGGGAACGCTTCACGGATTGAGGGCGGCTCGTTTTTACAATGTGGCTCTCGACTTAACGCCAGGCGCATTCGTTTTTTTTTGAAGTTGCAAAAGTTCGCGGGTTGAGGGCGGCTTGTTTTTCAAAATGTGGTTCTCGTTTAGCGCCGCACATTCGTTTAGACAAATTTCAAGAGTTTTGAAGATTAAGGGCGGTTTGTTTTCAACGTGTGATTCTCGCCCTAGCGCCGCGCACCTTCTTTGTAAACAAGTGCAGGAGTTTCACGGGTTGAATGCGGTTCCTTTTCAACATGTGGTTCTCGCCATAGCGCCGCGCACATTCGTTTCAACATTTGCAAGACTTGCATGGGTTCTAGTGGTAACGTACCAAACATGGTGTTTTGGAGGGGTTCAGGCTTGTTTGGGCGCGCGGTGTTGAAGTCCCAAGAATGGCGTTCTGGCGCGATTCAGGACCGCCAAAACGTTACAGTCAGGTTACCTCGTGCCTTTGAAGTCCTAAGAATGGTGTTTTGGCACGCGCCAAGATGTTCACATGCGTGTTCCCCGACGGGGTAATGTCCTCAATGGAAATGACCCTTTGTAGGGGCCTGTGAAGAGGTATCTTGGAGGGAGGGTGTATTTCAACATCGTTGATGACCCTTGGGCTTGCACTGGTCTTCCTCTTCCCCCGCCTCAGCAGCCTCGATCCACGCCTGCCAGGACGGCCACCAGTTCCCGCACATACCGTGCAGCTGCTGCAGCCGAACCACTCCGAGGCGCCTGGGACGGAGAGCCTGAAACCGCCAGAGAACCGCGCAGCTTTCCGCCTCATTGCGCGTCCTTCAAGGGAGTCCACGGTTCGGTCGGTTCGGCTGCGTCGCTCAGGGGCAACGTTAGGGGGGCACAGGGTCAGGAGGAAATGTATCGACACCCCCTCGCCAACTCATCGCCGATAATGGCTCGATCGCCCACCCCGCCCAGGACCGTGCGGATTCCGCATCGGGGCCTGTAGCCAATGTGTCGGCGATGCATGGCCGATTCCAGCTCGATGTTTCCCTCCTTGAGCCGGTCCCCCTTGACGTCCTCTCTCGTGTCGACGGTTCGGTCGGTCTTGCTGCGTCGCGGTCGGTTTCGGTCGCTGCTCCGTCGACTGCGCCCTTTCAGCTGCACTCGCTCGGTTCGGTTTGACCGCGACCCCGTTGGCCAACCTCTGCTTCGGTGAATGTAGTGGGTGGGGAACGTGGTGAGAGTTGGCATTGCGGTCGGGAACTGAGCTTAGCGCGTCGCTCCGCTGGTTCTGGCCCGCCGCGCTTCGGCGCGACGCGCTATCCACGTCCCAGTCCCGGAGCGTCAGCGTCTCGAGTTTGCCCTGGCATCCCGCCCCGCGGAGCGAAGCGACACGCTATCCGCTTGCAGGGCATAGCGTGTCGCCAGAGCCGCCGCCGCGACACGCTGAGCAAACGTTCATGACCGTAGCGAGTGTGGGGTTGGCATTGCGCGATGACTGTGTGGCGGCATCTTTGTTTCAACTGTTGGTCACGCGGCTGGGTCAAAGATAACCACGCCTTGTTGAAGCATGCCGGGGCTCATCCAACAAGGGACGGCTCTGTGGCGTGTGTGTTTTACGCTTGGGTGCGTGTCTGCCAGCGTTAAGCATTGTTGAGGGCGTTTGTTAACAGCCTCCCAGCTGTGCCCTCGATAGTTTCACGGTCTTTCATTTTTTGCATTTCGTGTCCTGAAGGTGTCTTCGGAACATCTCAGGCGGAATCCAGAAACTAAGGCGACCGTCACCGCGGATTTCGGCTCGAGGCTCGTGGAGGAGGAGGAGAGAGAAAACAGCACTGATTATTCTCGTTCCTTCTCCAGGGGCGGTGCGCGAGCTCTGTCCTCCTGAAACATTCGATACAATCAAAAATGGCTACCGCGGTTGGCGATGGGCGACCTCGTCATGTCAACGCAGCCTCACTAACATAATCCTTACGAGCTGATCCTTAGTAACAAGTCCTTGCTTTGATCGTCTTATTCGAGGCTACGTATTCCTCATGCAGATACCATTGCCTATCATGGGTCAAGATACAGTGCCAAACCCACACCCCTTACTGGATAACCCTGGGCCAGGGACTTAGACGAAACGAATCTCCAGGAACGAACCCCCGCTAAACGAATCCATTGATTATCCCTCCCTGAACAAATCCGCCGATCAAGCGTGTCAGTTTCAGAGCCTAAGCTACAGCCTACAGCCTGATCTTCGGCTCTGCTGGGGGAAAGGCCAGGGTGGCTCTGCTGGGGAAGGGGAGGGGGCGGGGGCTGCTCCGCCTGTGCTCCGTTTTCTGGGCGGGGCTGGGACACATACAAATAATTTAAATTCCCAACCCTGGGGTCAAGAGAGCCCAAGATGACCGACAGTTATTTCCCAGACGGCTCCTGATGCACCCAAGATGGCCCTGGATGCCCTCCAAAAGTGGCCCGAAGAGGCCTAAATTATTCATTTCCCTCCTGCAATCGAAGGATTTGGGCGCTTCATTCTTTACAGCCTTCGACGGCCCCAGATGCCCCCAAGATCGCCCCAGAGGCAGTCAAGATGGCCCTATGACGACCCAAGAGGCTCCGAAGACCGCCCCAAGAGGGTCCCAAGACGGCCCCATCGGCCCCCAGGACGGCCAAGATAGCCTCCAAGATGGCCCTGAAGCGCCCCCAGAGTGCTCCCAGACGGCACAGCGAGGCGCCCAAGACGGCTTCGACTGCGTCCGACGGGCCAGGAACGCCCCAAGACAGCCCAGCAGGCTTCCAAGAAGCCCCCAAGAGGCTCAAAGACCCCTCACGAGGCCTCCTCCGACGGCCCCAAGAGGGCCCCAAGACGGCCCCATAGGCCTCCAAGCGAACCCGACCACCATCGGGAGCGCCCTGGGTCGGCGGAACTGGCCAGAGACCACTACATGTTTTGTTCGTACGAATTTCACTGAGTAGTGACTACTGCGCGCGGCACGGCGGAACTACGAATATTGGCAACAGACGGGTAGAGTGTTTTTGCGCACGCGTGCGCGAATTTGTGTGTTGCGCGCGTTTGACACGTATGTATGTGCTTGTGTGTTTTGCGCGGCGTGGCACGTGTGCTAGGTTTGGTGCGTGCTGGGTTTCGGGCCTGCGGAGAGAAGTGCCACGTCCAAGCATTGGGTATGGCGTTGGGGGGCGCGCCCGTAGTTCTCACCGGCCTACGCCCTGCTCCCGGGGCCGCGGTGCCGGGCGTGGCCTAGCCAGCTACGCCGGCACGTCCACAGACCGCCGAGTCGGACAGGATCACTGTTGGGCGGGGGCTGCGCACTTCTTTGCTTCCCGTCGGGAGCTCTTTCGCGTCTCGATTGCTGCGCTGCACGGTACGGCGCCTCTCCAGGCCCGTGAGTGCCCAAACCGCCCGGTTGGGCCGGGGGCAACGCCTTTTGGGCGCCCGAGGGTGCTCGGGGTACAGTGCCGATTGACACGTGGGCCAGCGCTCGAGGGCGGCCAACCCCAGGACGGGGGGCCCTCAGGTTCCCCTCGGCCTGAGTGGCCCCCGCAGTCGCCCCCATGGTGTAGTGCGTGGCCGGGTGCGGAGTGGAATGGAGACCCCCTGCTCTGGCACTTGGCTGCGGCTCCCTCATTTGTTTCACACCGCGACGTGTCGCTTCGAACTTGCGCGGGGGCGGGAGGGCACGACTCGCTGCCATGTGCGTGCGGGGGCGGTTGGATTCTTTTGAATCTTCTCCCGTACGCCGGGTAGCGTAAGGCTGGCTGCCGCCTGATCACCGGGGTCTGGCAGACTCTGGTTCTGTCTTCGCGCGGGTCTTCTGGGCCGATCCTGAGGTGTCTCTCCGTGGTGCCGCGCTGATGCAAATCGACCCTTTTCGGGTATCGTGCCGTCTGGATTGGGGTGTGGGGGGGTGGGATGGGGGGCGGGCGGGGAGGTCCAGGGGCATTCGTGGTCGGGGGCGGCAGATGCCGGAGTGGTCATTTGGGGAGTACGCGTGTTTCGCCTGTCAGTCGGGTCGTCGTCGCCCTCCAGGGTCACCCTTTTGCGCTGGGAGGTGGCCTTGCACCGCCTCCTCGGGTGGGGGGTCTTGCACCCCTGGCGGCGAGGGGCCTTGCACCCCTTTCCTGACCGACAGGCGGGGAGGACGCACGTCGCGGGGAGGTTTGCCGGACGGGCTAGAATTCACAACGGCACATGCCTTGTTGGAGTTCCGCTCACACTCCATCAGCTGAGATACGGTCCTAAGGGCGTTCCGGGTTGAAGGTCGTATGGGCGCTCCAGGTTGAAGGCGGTGAGTGTGTGTGTGTGTGGAACTGTCGGCGCACAGTGCGAGTCGTGCGCTTCTGAAGGTGTGCATGCGAAGTTGTCTTGAGTGCCAGTATTCGATTTCTTGTTGGCGCCTCAATCATCGGCATGTTCTTCCAGGACGGGCGTCGCAAGGTCCGATATTCCGATGAGGCGCCTTCATGGTACGGTCCTTGACCCTGGTACACCCAGTATGGGGCTCCGGTTACCAAGGGGATCTCTCCGCCTCGTCACTCCTGGTCTTCTCTCCCTCCCTCACCTCTTCTGCTCTGGGGGCTTTCGGGGTGGGGTCCGTCGCGGTGGGGCGGAGGATCGGGCTCCCCCTCGTGCCTCTCCCGGCACGGGGTCCCCGCCCCCGCCTCGTCGCGGCGCACTTCACCCCTCCGGGGTTGGGGTCCGGGGTCCGGGTCCTGCTGGGGAGACGAAGGGCGGCCTTTAGGCTTACATTCCCTTCCACCAGTACCAGTACCAGTACGGTTCTTTCTGAGCAAGTGCTATAACAAAAGCCGTAGTATGTAACACTAGGTAAGGAGGATCGTCACTAATGAATCCCAGCTGCACGAGTCCGAAACCACGAATCTTCACTGAACGAATCCTCATCACCATACTTTCCAGTGCGCGAATCCCCACGGAAATAATCCACACTACGTAATCCTTATGCGCACCAGCTTCATGAAGCAATCCATCTTGAACGGGTCCTCTTGGAACGCATCATCACCAAACGTCTCCTCGCTAAACTGAACCTCGGCAGCCGAGTCCTCAGTACACGAGCCATCGTTAACATAATCGCTCTATGTAGCCGTTTCTGCGTTTCTCTTGCCAGCTCCTATCAAATTGTGTGCCTGTGTGTGTTTTTGCTGGAAGTGTATGTGTCAAAGCCTGTGTTGAGTAGCCACGACAACACGATGCTCCCACGGTGCACGTGCTTTTCCTTTGCACCCTGCGCTTTCAGCACAGTCTCCCTGGGCGCAGGATGGGCCTGGCCAGGGGCGGTGGGTATGCACAACCCTCGCCGCCCTCCCCTTGGGGTGCCGACCGCTGCCCCAGGGCCAGCTTCGTCGCGAGCTGTTCTTGACGGCCTTGGGGCTCGGCGAGCCCCCCCAAAGTTGAGATTTGTCAGGAAGTCGTCGTGACATGTCCACGGCGCACGGACGGAGGACTAGGCCACCCCCGAGAATCGGCCGTCTGACCCGTCTTGGGGCGCTCCCGGACAATGCATTTCAGCGTGGATCCAGCCGTGGCGACGAGGGGCCCCCGCGACGAGGCGCGCCCAGGACCGGCCTTCGGCGGCGGAGTGGAAGATAGGGGGGGGAGCCAGAGTAAGCTCTAGATGCGTCGACGAAGTTGCCATACACCCTCCCGTCCTAAGGCCGCTCCTCGTACGTCCCTGCACGCCTTCCTTTTCGCTAGAAGAGACGCCTCCCGAAAGTACGAGCACCCGGTGTGATTGCCATTCATGCGAGAGCTCCGTTCTGAAATGAGCTGTTTTGCCTTCGTCCAACGAGCAGAAATGAGATCGAGAGGGTATGATCATGCAGCTAACGAGGTGTCCAGCGACAACATCGTTCAAAAAGAGTCTTACCTCAATGTTTGTAATTGTTGCACAAGTCTAAATTTCTGGTCATGCGCTCCGGGGAAGTCTTGAACAAGTCTTAAGCCAGAGTTTCACTTCGAAAAGAAGCTGGCATCCATACCTGTAACTGTTGCAAGCTCTCAAGACAAACGTGTGCGGCATCAAGGCGATAGCCCCAATTTAAAACGGACCCGCCTGCCGTCCATGTATTTGCTACAAGGGTTTGAGGCGAATTTGCATTGCGTTAAGGCGATAGCTCCATTTTGAGAACCACCCGCCCTCCATTCTTGTAACTGTTGCAAGATCTTCAGTGCGCGGCGCTACTGCGAGAGTTCCAAGGTCTGAAACGAATGTGCGCAGGCTAAAGCGATAGGTCCATGTTCGCCAGCGTGGGCCCCAAACAGTAGGTTCTTGTAGCCTATGCGGTGCAATCTATGTGGTGCAATCCACTTTGACCGAACTTGAACTTGTCACCTCCACTGCTCGCGAAATCATCCCACCCACCCACCCACAACTTGGTTTGCAAAATCTCTTAAGACCTTGACGGTGGGTATTTTCCACATGGCACTTGGCAACGACAGCGACGCCGACGACGACAGCGACGACGACGACGACGCCGCCGACAACGACTACGACGACACCGACGACGTCTCCAACGACTTCGACGACGCCGACGACGACGACGACACCGACGACGACGACGACGCCGCCGACGACGACGACGACGATGACAACGACGACACCGACGACGACGACGACGACGTCAACGACGCCGACGACGACGACGACGACGACGGCGGCGACGACGACGACGCCGACGTCGACGACTACGAAGACGACGCCGACGCCGACGCCGACGACGAAGACGACGACGACGACGTCGCCAACGCAGACGACGACGAGGGAGGAGGGAGGACGACGACGGCGACGACGGCGACCACGACGACAACGACGAGGGAGGAGGGAGGATGGCAACGACGCGAACGACGAAGAAGGAGGAAGGACGGCGACGCCGACGACGACTACGACGAGGGCGGAGGGAAGACGACGACGACGACGACGACGGCGACGAAATAGGAGGGAGGACGACGAGACGCCGACGACGGACGACGACGACGACGAGGGAGGAGGAGCAAGGACGACCAGGGCGACAACGACGACGGAAACGACCACGACGCCAACGAGGACGACGACGACGAGCACGAGGAAAGACAGAGGACAACGTAGGCGACGACGACGACGACGACGCGGGAGGAGGGAGGACGGCGACGACGACGACGACGACGCAAGAGCGCGCTCGCTCGCTTTTGTTGAAAGTCCGTGTTGCGAAACCGATGGGATTTGAAGGATTTCGGCATACGCGCGCGACGACGCGCGCGTCTGCACTTCGTCTCGTTTTTTGCAGAGGATTCTCGCGACGGCACACGCGCAAGGGCGTTCGACAGATTTCGACATGCGCGCGCGCGAAGCCCGTTTGAGTGCATTCTGTAAAAATCTGCAAAAACAAAATATATGGTCTTCTTAAGATTTCGCAAGAGCTCGCGCGGAAGCTTTTTTAGCAAATCAGTGTTGCGAAATCATGTGTTCTGGTATGTTTTTTGGAAACTAGATTTTGAAAGGATTTCGGCATGCGCGCGCGACGACGCGCGCGTGTGCACTTCATCCCAATTTTTGCAAGGGATTCGTGGAAAAGTGATATGTTAGAACAACAGCTGTCCCCGCGTATCGTTTTTTACTAGGGAACCTAAGGGGGGGGATACCGGTTGGCCTGGGACATTGCGATTTCATATTTAGGATGGACATGTGGTCAGAGTCATATGTGATTTACATGCCCGAAAGGGGTAGCGATAACTCCGGGGGGGTAGAGTCTATTCTCTTTTTAGAAAGGAGAATTGGCTACCCTGCACCGCGCTTGACCACCTCCACTGCTCGCGCAAACATCCCACCCACCCACCCGCAACTTGGTTTGCAAAATCTCTTAAGACCGTGACGGTGGGTACCAAATGGTACTTGGCAACGACAGCGACGCCGACGACGACAGCGACGACGACGACGACGCCGCCGGCAACGACTACGACGACACCGACGACGTCTCCAACGACTTCGACGACACCGACAACGACGACGACAACGACGACACCGACGACGCCGACGATGCCGACGCCGCCGACGACGACGACGATGACAACGACGACGACGATGACGACGCCGACGACGACGACAATGACGACACCGACGACGACGACGACGACGTCAACGACGCCGACGACGACGACGACGACGACGACGACGGCGACGACGACGACGACGCCGACGTCGACGACGACGAAGACGACTCCGACGCCGACGACGACGACGAAGACGACGACGACGTCGCCAACGAAGACGACGACGAGGGAGGAGGACGACGACGGCGACGACGGCGAAAACGACGACAACGACAAGGGAGGAGGGAGGACGGCGACGACGCGAACGACGGAGGAGGAAGGACGGCGACGCCGACGACGACAACGACGAGGGAGGAGGGAAGACGACGGCGATGAAATAGGAGGGACGACGGCGACGAAATAGGAGGGACGACGACGAGACATAGACGACGGACGACGACGATGACGAGGGAGGAGGAGGAGGAAGGGCGACCAGGGCGACAACGACGACGGAAAGGACTACGACGTCAAAGAGGACGACGACGACGAGCACGAGGAAAGACAGAGGACGACGTAGGCGACGACGACGATGACGCGGGAGGAGGGAGGACGGCGACGACGACGACGACGACGACGCAAGAGCGCGCGCGCACGCTTTTGTTGAAGATCCGTGTTGCGAAACCTAGTGTTTTTGTAGGTTTTGTGGACACACGATTTTGAAATCCTTCCAAAACCTATGGGTTTTGAAGGGTTTTGGCATACGCGCGCGACGACGCGGGCGTCTACACGTCGTCCCGTTTTTTGCAGAGGATTCGCGACGGCACACGCGCAAGGGCGTTCGACCGATTTCGACATGCGCGCGCCCGTTTGGTAGCATTTTGTAAAATCTTGAAAAAACGATGGTTTCTTAAGATTTCGCAAGAGCTCGCGCGGAAGCTTTTTTTGCAAAGCAGTGTTGCGAAACCTTGTGTTTTTATATGTTGTTTTAGGAGCTCGATTGCGAAATCCTTCCGACACCGAAGGTTTTTGAAGGATTTCGGCATGCGCGCGCGACCACGCGCGCGTGCGCATTTCGTCCCATTTATTGCAAGGGCTTTGCTAAAAAGTCTGATGTTACAACAAAGCATGTCCCCGCGTATTGTTTTTCCACAAGGGAACCTCAGGGGGAGCGATACCGCCCCCCGGGGATAGCGTAAGTTCATATTTAGGATGGACATGTGGTCATAATCATATTTGATCTACATACCCGAGAGGGATACGGATAACTCCGTGGGGGGGTAGAGTCTATTCTTTGTTTAGAAAGGAGAATCTACGCGATGCAACCAATCACTTGCTCAACTTGAAGCTGCCCTCTCCTTTGCTCGTGCAAACATCCCACCCTCCCATCCGCAACTTGGCTGCAAGACATCTTAAGACCGTGACGGTAGGTACCTAATCGCACTTGTCAGCGACAGCGACGCCAACGACGACAGCGACAACGACGACGACGACGCCGCCGACAACGACTACGACGACGCCGACGGCGTCTCCAACGACTTCGACGACGACGCCGACGACGACGACGACGCCGACGACGACGACACCGACGACGACGACGACTACGCAGACGCCGATGACGACGATGACAACGCCGACGACGACGACGACGCCGTCGATGACGACGACGGCGCCGACGACGACGACGACGAAGACGACGACGACGACGTCGCCAACGAAGACGACGACGAGGGAGGATGGAGGGCGACGACGGCGACCACGACGACAACGACGAGGGAGGAGGGAGGATGGCAACGACGCGAACGACGAAGAAGGAGGGAGGACGGCGACGCCGACGACGACAACGACGAGGGAGGAAGGAAGACGACGACGACGGCGACGAAATAGGAGGGACGACGACGAGACGGCGACAACGGACGACGACGACGACGAGGGATGAGGAAGGACGACCACGGCAACAACGACGACGGAACCGACGACGACGCCGAAGAGGACGACGACGACGACGCTGAGGAAAGATAGAGGACGACGACGGCAACGACGACGACGACGACGAGTGAGGAGGGAGGACGGCGATGACGACGACGACGCAAAAGCGCGCGCGTTCGCTTTTGTTGAAAATCCGTGTTGCGAAGCCTTGTGTTTTTGCATGTTTTTTGGACACTCGATTTTGAAATCCTTCCGAAATGGACGGTTTTTGGAGGATTTCGGCATGCGCGCGCGACGACGCGCGCGCGTGCATTTTTTTCCTTTTCCAGAGGATTCTCGCGACGGCATGCGCGCAAGGGCGTTCGAAAGATTTCGACATGCGCGCGCGAAGCCCGTTTGGTAGTATTCGTTGTTTTAAATCTCAAGCGACTTACGGCTTGTTTCTAAGATTTCGCAAAAGCGCGCGTGAGATTTTTTAGAACATCAGTGTTGCGAGACCCTGTGTGTTCGTATGTTTTTTGGAAACTCGAATGAAATCCTTCCGAAACCAAAGGTTTTTAAATACTTCGGCATTCGCGCGCGACGACGCGCGCGTGTGTACTCCGTCCCGCTTTTAGCAAGGGATTCTTAACCATTCGGGATCTTTGATACATGAGTGCGCGCATCGTTTTTTGTGCAGTGCGCGGCCGGGGGGGCCGATACCGGTTCGGCTGGGATACTAAGAATTCACAGGTATAATGGACAGTGGGTCAGAATCCTATGTGTTTTGCATCGGTTCCCGGGGGACCTTTAACCCAGGGGGGGAGGGTGGTAGAATTTTTTTGTTAAAGAATCGACGTAATGCAAGATATGCGGTGCAATCTATGCGGAGCAGTCTATGTGGTGCGGTTTACGCGGCTATGGGGTGCAATCTATGTAATGCAGTCTGTGTGATGCAATCTACAGTCGGGGCGCTGAAGAAGGAACTCTTTTCGTTGTGGAGGGGCTCCGTGTTCCTTGATTGTTTCACAGTTTACCCCACGTTGCCCTTAGGTTTTCGATGGGGAATCGAAGCTTCACTTATGGAAAAAAAGGGGCCTCGTTCCTTATTTTGGGTTCCTTAGGTCAAGGCCCCGACTGTATTTGGTGCAATCTACGCGGTGCAACCTTTGAAATGCAGTCTATGCGGTGCAATCCACGTGGTGCAATTTACGCGATGCAGCCTATGTAATGCAATATGCGCGGTGCAATCTATGCGGTGCAATTCATTTAGACTGTCTTGAAGCTGTGCTCTCCACTGCTCGTGCAACCATCCCACCATCCCACTCGCAACTTGGTCGCAAAACCTCTTAAGACCGTGACGGTAGGTACCAAATGGCACTTGGCAACGACACCGACACCGATGACGACAGCGACAACGACGACGACGACGCCGACGACGACGACCACGACGACACCGACGACGACTCCGACGACTTCGACGACGACGACGACAACGACGACGCCGACGACGACGACGACGCCGACGACGACGATGACGACGCCGACGACGACGACGATGACGACGCCGACGACGACGACGCCGACGACGACGACGACGACGACGGCGCCGACGACGACGACGACGACGATGGCGCCGACGATGACGATGACGCCGACGACGACGATGACGACGATGTCGATGCCGACGACGCCGATGACGGCGACGCCGACGCCGACGACGGCGTCGACGCCGACGACGATGACGAAGACGACGACGACGACGCCGCCAACGAGGACGACGACGACGAGGGAGGAGGGAGGACGACGACGTCGCCAACGACGACAACGACGAGGGAGGAGGGAGGACGGCGACGACGCGAACGACGAAGAAGGAGGGAGGACGGCGACGCCGACGACGACAACGACGAGGGAGGAGGGAAGACAACGACGACGACGACGACGACGGCGACGAAATAGGAGGGACGACGACGAGACGCCGACGACGGACGACGACGACGACGAGGGAGGAGGAGCAAGGACGACCAGGGCGACGACGACGACGGAAACGACCACGACGCCAACGAGGACGACGATGACGCCGACGACGACGTTGACGACGATGTCGACGCCGACGACGCCGACGACGACGACGCCGACGACGACGATGACGACGCCGACGACGACGCCGATGACGACGCCGACGACGACGACGCCGACGACGACGACGCCGACGACGACGACGACGACGACGACGACGTCGCCGACGACGACGACGTCGATGACGCCGACGACGACGATGACGACGATGTCGACGCCGACGACGCCGACGGCGACGGCGACGCCGACGACGGCGTCGACGACGCCGACGAAGACGACGAAGACGACGACGACGCCGCCAACGAAGACGACGACGAGGGAGGAGGGAGGACGACGACGGCGACAACGACGACAACGACGAGAGAGGAGGGAGGGCGGCGACGACGCGAACGACGAAGAAGGAGGGAGGACGGCGACGCCGACGATGACAACGACGAGGGAGGAGGGAAGACAACGACGACGACGACCACGGCGACGAAATAGGAGGGACGACGACGAGACGCCGACGACGGACGACGACGACGACAACGACGACGGAAACAACGACGATGCCAAAGAGGACGACGACGACGACAAGAAAGAAAGACAGAGGACGACGACGGCGACGATGACGACGACGACGACGGGGGGGGAGGGAGGACGGCGACGACGACGACGCAAGAGCGCGCGCGCACGCTTTTGGTGAAATTCCGTGTTGCGAAACCTTGTGTTTTTTCATGTTGTTTGGACACTCGATTTTGAAATCCTTCCGAAATCGACGGTTTTGGGAGGATTTCGGCATGCGCGCGCGACGGCGCGCGCGTCTGCACTTCCTTAGGATTCTCGCGACTGCACGCGCGCAAGGGCGTTCGAAAGATTTCGACATGCGGGCGCGCGAAGCCGTCTTGGTAGTATGTTCTGGAAATCTTGAAACCATATGGTTTTCTCAAGATTTCGCAAGAGCGCGCGCGTATGTTTTTTAGAAAACCAGTGTTGCGAAACCAAGTGTTTTTGCATGTTGTTTTGCAAACTCGATTTTGACATCCTTCCGAAGCAGGAGGTTCTTGAAGGGTTTCGGCATGCGCGCGCGACGACGCGCGCGTGTGCACTTGGTCCTTTTTTTTGCAAGGGATTCTTGAAAACTTGTGTTTTTTGATGAACGAGAGTGCGCGCATAGTTTTTTTGCAGAGGATGGCGGGGAGGAGTGATACCGGCCTGACTGGGGTAGTATGAATTCATATTTCGGATGGACGATGGGGCAGAATAATTTATTTGTAAATTGCAATACGAAGAGGGGGATCGTTAACTCCAGGGGGGGGGGTTAGAGTTTGGTTTTCTTTTCGAAAGGAGAGTCTATCTGGTGCAGTCTACGCGGTGCAATCTGCGTAATTCAATGTACGCAGTGCAAATTTAGGTGGTGCAACATATGTGGTGCAATCTACGCGATGCAACCTATGCAATGCAGCCAATGCGGGGCAATCTATGTGGTGCAATCCACTTGGACCGTCTTGAAGCTGTCCTCTCCACTGCTCGTGCAAACATCCCACCCTCCCACCCGCAACTTGGTCGCAAGACCTCTTAAGACAAGACCGTGACGGTAGGTACCACATGGCACTTGGCCACGACACCGACGCCGACGACGACAGCGACAACGACGACGACGGCGCCGCCCACACCGACTACGACGACACCGGCAACGTCTCCAACGACATCGACGACGACAACGACGACGACGACACCGACGAGGACGACGCCGACGACGACGACGATGACGACGACGACGACGCCGACGACGACGACGCCGTCGACGACGACGAAGACAACGACGACGACGACGACAACGACGTCGCCAACGAAGACGACGACGAGGGAGGAGGGAGGACGACGACGGCGACAACGACGACAATGACGAGGGAGGAGGGAGGACGGCGACGACGCGAACGACGAAGGAGGAAGGACGGCGACAACGACGACGATATCGACGAGGGAGGAGGGAGGACGACGACGACGACAACGACGACGAAGACGACGACGACGGCGACGAAATAGGAGGGACGACGACGAGACGCCGACGACGGACGACGACGACGACGAAGGAGGAGGAGGAAGGACGACGACGAAGACAACGACGACGGAAACGACCACGACGCCAAAGACGACGACGACGAAGACGACGTAGGCGACGTCGACGACGGAAACGACCACGACGCCAAAGACGACGACGACGAAGACGAGAAAGGACAGAGGACGACGTAGGCGACGACGACGACGACGCGGGAGGAGGGAGGACGGCGACGACGACGACGACGACGACGACGCAAGTGCGCGCGCGCACGCTTTTGCTGAAAGTCCGTGTTGCGAAACCTTGTGTTTTTGCATGTTTTTTGGACTCGCGATTTTGAAACCCTTCCGAAACCGATGGGTTTTGAAGGATTTTGGCATACGCGCGCGACGACGCGCGCGTCTGCACTTCGTCCCGTTTTTTGCAGAGGATTCTCGCGACGGCACACGCGCAAGAGCGTTCGACAGATTTCGACATGCGCGCGCGCGACGCCCGTTTGGTAGCATGTTGTGAAAATCTTGAAAAACCAATGGTTTTTTTTAAATATTTCGCAAGAGCTCGCGCGTAAGCTTTTTCAGAATCGTATATGCTTTACGTACCCGAAAGGGGGGCCGATAACGCCGGGGGGGGGTAGAGTCTATTCTCTTTTTAGCCACTTTGACCGTCTTGAAGCTGTCCTCTCCGCTGCTCGTGCAAACATCCCACCCTCCCACCCGCAACTTGGTCGCATGACCTCTTAAGACAAGACCGTGACGGTAGGTACCACATGGCACTTGGCCACGACACCGACGCCGACGACGACAGCGACAACGACGACGACGGCGCCGCCGACACCGACGACGACGACACCGACGACGTCTCCAACGACTTCGACGACGACAACGACCACGACGACGACGACACCGACGACGACATGACGCCGACGACGACGACGATGACAACGACGACGACGACGCCGACGACGACGACGCCGACGACGACGACGCCGACGACGACGACGACGAAGACAACGACGACGACGACAACGACGTCGCCAACGAAGACGACGACGAGGGAGGAGGGAGGACGACGACGGCGACAACGACGACAACGACGACAACGACGAGGGAGGAGGGAGGACGGCGACGACGCGAACCACGAAGAAGGAGGAAGGACGGCGACGCCGACGACGACAACGACGAGGGAGGAAGGAAGACGCCGACGACGCAAGAGCGCGCGCGCACGTTCTTATTGAAAATCTGTGTTGCGAAACCCTCGGTTTTTGTAGGTTTTTGTGACACGCGATTTTGAACTCCTTCCGAAACCTATGGGTTTTGAAGGATTTCGGCATGCGCGCGCGACGACGCGCGCGTCTGCAGCTCGTTTGTTTTTGCACAGGATTCTCGCGACGGCACACGCGCAAGGGCCTTCGACATATTTCGACATGCGCGCGCGAAACACGTTTAATAGCATTTTGGGAAAATCTTGAAAAACCTATGGTTTCCTTAATTCGCAAGAGCTTGCGCGGAAACTTTTTTAGCAAATCGGTGTTGCGAAACCATATGTTTTTGTATGTTTTTTGGAAACACGATTGCGAAGTCCTTTCGGCACCGAAGATGTTTGAAGGATTTCGGCATGCGCGCGCGACGACGCGCGCGTGTGCACTTCGTCCGAGTCTTTGCAAGGGATTCGTAAACAAGTGCTATGTTCGAACAAAAATGTCACCGCATAGTGTTTTTTACAAGGGAACCTCAGGGGGGGGAACCTGGCACCCCGGGGAAAGCGTATTCATTTTCAGGATGGACATGTGGTCAGAATCGTATATGATTTACATACCCGAAAGGGGGACCGATAACGCCGGGGGGGGGAGAGTCTATTCTTTTTTTAGGAAGGAGAACTCACCAGTGCTCAATTTGAAGTTGTCCACTCCACTGCCCGCGCAAACATCCCACCCACCCACCAGCAACTTGGTTTGCAAACCCAATGCGGAAGCGAGTGCGATGAGTGCTGGATGTTGGCTGGTGCATCTCTGCTGCCACGCTAGCCCGCGCATGCTCGCGCGCGCAGCGGCCAGCTAGTTTTGCGCGACCGGCGCGACCGCGGTGGCGCTGACCGCTCGGCGCGTCCCAGTGGGCACTTCGATTCGAGTCGGCGGCTTGGGCGGGCGCGGTCTCATGGCAATGTCGGCAACGGTTGACACGATGATGATAGTAGCGATGCTGGTGGCGATGCTGACAGCGGCGACGGGGCAGCCAGTGACGGCGCCGATGCTGGTCACGCCGGCGACGATGACGGCGTCTTCGCGTCAGTGATGAAGATCATGGAAGGAATTCGAAATGCGCGCGCGGCCGACGCGCGAGAGTGGCCCGCATGGCTCTATTTGACACGGGCCGTGCCACCCCAGCACGCGCGCAAGGGCGTCCGAACGATTGCGACATGCGCGCGCGAAGACAGTTTTGAAGCATTTTCTGAAAATGTTGAACAACTCTGGGTTTTATTAATAGTTCGCAAGAGCGCGCGCACGCTTTTGTTGAAAACCCGTGTTGCCATTTTTTGGGCAGAAGGCGGAAAAGTTGTTTGGACACTCGATTTTGAAATCCTTCCGACACCGAGTTTTTTTTTTTTTTTTTTTTTTTTTTTTTTTTTTTTTTTTTTTTTTTTTTTTTTTTTTTTTTTTTTTTTTTTTTGTTTTTTTTTTTTTTTTTTTTTTTTTTTTCCACGGGTTCCGGCATGCGCGCGCGACGACGCGCGCGTGTGCATTTCTATTTTGATATCTCTCTTTCTCTCTTTTTCTCTTTCTCTCCTCCTCTCTCTCTCTATATATATATATACAATTTCGCGACGGCACGCGCGCAGGGGCGTTCGCACGTCTTCGACACGCGCGCGCGAAGCCCGTTTGGCAGCATTTTATGAAACTGTTGTTCAACTACATACGGTTTTGTACAGAATTCGCAAGAACGCGCATCCCAGTTGCATTTTTTAATATATGCATATACCGCGGCCTTTTGAAGAATTTCGGCATGCGCGCGACGACGCGCGCGTGTGCACTACGTCTCGTTTTTTTTGTGTTTTGTTCTTGTGCTTTTTTTTGAAAGGATTCTTGAACACTTATGATTTGTGATAAACGAGTGTGCGCGCACAGTATTTTTTTGCAGAGGACGGCGGGGGAGCGGTTGCGATGCGTGCTGGGTGTTGGCTGGTGCATCTCTGCTGCCACGCTAGCCCGTGCATGCTCGCGCGCGCAGCGGCCAGCTAGTTTTGCGCGACCGGCGCGAACGCGGTGACGCTGACCGCTCGGCGCATCCCAGCGGGCTTCTCAATGCGAGTCGGCGACTTGGGCGGGCGCGGTATCATGGCAACGTCGACAACGGTAGACACGATGATGATAGTAGCGGTGCTGGTGACGATGTGGACAGCGACGGGAGCCGATGCGGACAGCGAGGGACAGCGACAGCGACGGCGAGCGATTTTTGAAGGATTTGGGTATGCGCGCGCGACGACGCGCGCATGTGCATTTTTGGCCATGGGTTCTTGAACACTTATGATTTTTTGATAAACGAGTGTGCGCATAGTGTTTTTGTTTGCCATGGAGCCGATGGGGGGCCGACGCCGGTCTGGCTGGGATAGTATGAACTCACAGGTAGGATAAACATGGGGTCAAAATCGTATGTGTTTTGAATATGTTCCCGGGGGATCGATCAGTCCCGGGGGGGGGGGATGGTGGAACAACTTTTTTTTTAGATAACATAATGCGACGGCGACGGCCGCGACGGGCGGCACCGCCCGCAAAAGCCGCCACTCGCCCCGAGCGGCGGCGACGGCAACGGCGGCGACGGGCGGCACCGCCCGCAAAAACCGCCATTCACCCCGACTGGGGAATTTTGAAAACGACCTTCTATTTTGCCGATTTGGTGATTTCAGGCATCTGGGCCATCAGTTGTGAGGTCGTCTCACGCGGCCCGACCTGTTGACATGTCTGGTGGTCAGACAATCATATTTTTGTTCAAGGATCAGGCATGGAGGAGGAAGAGGAGGAAGAGGAGGAGGAGGAGGAAAAGTCTTTCTTTCCCGTTGTAGTCATGGCCATTAACCCCTCTTTACGCTGCGCCTCCATGTCCCTTGGAAATGCATGGTTTGAGACAGACTATGCCAATATTTCTGCACCTCTCGATCCTTGCGGCGAGTGTTGATGTCGGCCAATGCTGCTTTTCTCTGTTCCGCCTCTTCATCGCATTCAGTCTGTACACCGGTGTTGTATGCATGGGCGCCTCAGACGTTCGTATGCGGGGCCCTCGGAAAAAAAGAGGCGGAGGAGGGAGCGGAGGAGGAAGAGGAGGAGGAAAAGGAGGAAGAGCAGGCAGGCGGAGGAGGAGGATGAGGAAAAAGGAGGAGGGGGACGACGAGAAGGAAGAGGAGGAGGAGAAGGAGGAGGAGGATGCAGAGGAGGAGGAGGAGGCAGAGGAGGAGGAGGAAGAGCAGGCAGGAGGAGGAGGAGGCGGAGGGGGACGAGGAGGAAGAGGAGGAAGAGGAGGAGGAGGAGGAGGAGGAGGAAGGGTTCGTGCTACACCTGGGAACAGCGGTACAAAGAGCACGTGGGTCCTGGGACCGAGTTGGTTCTGGGTAAACCAAAAAAAATCCAGGGTTGCCACCCAAGAGCTGCACCTATCTTTAAGAGTGGATGCAGCCGATTACAGGCCAGCCTTCGACCTGACAGACAAGCCTACCAGACCGCACGCAGACCGTACAAATATGATTACGTCTACATATTTTCACGCAGCAAGCAAAGTGGCATACTGGAAAGTTGGGTTGTGGGTGGAGGTTGAGTGGAGTTGGGATCTTACATGCGGGGTTTGGAGGGGACTTGCGCTACGGTTTGGGGTACGCCAAACCCTGGGCAGCAGCCCTAGAACTGCGCAGTACCTTTAGTTTCTTTCTTGCGCACAGCAAGTGTTGCACTGCCTTGTGACACCACGGTGCTCATCACCGATCTAAGGTTTCTTGTTTCGAGGTCACTATTTTTCATTCTGCTGTTGCATTCCACTAAGATGAGTGTCGTCACACCTGGCGGGCGCCTCGTTTCACCAATTACCTTCTCCCACGCTCTTTCTCTTACATCTTCCGCGGCGCCCGCTGTTTTGTTGTGTGACCCGAGTCGTTTTTTTCCCCCCGCAGCTATATCATAAACGCGACAGGCTCGATCCTTACGTTGGTCTAACGCAAACCGGAGGAGGAAGGGAATTGAAGAGGGGGAGGAGGAGGAGGAGGAGGTGGATGAGGAGGATGAGGAGGAGGAAAAGGAGGAGGGGGAGGATGAGGAGGAGGAGGAGGAGAAGGAGGAGGAGGAGGAAGAGGAGGAGGAGGAGGAGGAGGAGGAACAGGAAGGATGAGGAGGAGTAAGAGGAGGATCCCGACGAACCCCTGAGCGGCTGGCATCGCCCCCCTGGAGGGCCGCGCGCTCGACCCACACGGTCAGCACGCGGTGGACCTCGTCGCAGCAGTCGGTCCAGACGTCGACCCGCGAGCCCGAGGCCGCTGTGGACGGAATCGGGACGTTGGAGGTGCGGGTCTGTCGAGTCAGGGGTTCCGCCGGTTCAGTCGGCTCGGCGGGGTCGCCGTCGGTCGCAGTCGGGTCGGCTCGGTTCGGTCGGCTGCCGTGTCGCTGCAGCCCTCGCCTCCGACGTGGCCTGCTCTTGTTGTCTGTCGGCGCCGTGGGATCCCGGTTTCTGCCCGGGGCCAAGTTCTTCATCCGGAGTCTTTTTGTTTACGGTCCCGGGGGGTTCGGAATTATTTTCCAGGCGCCAAACATGTAGAACCGCTAGCCGTATTTTTTTTTTTGTGGAGGCGTGCTGGTCTAAATGTGAGTCTCCTGTCGGTTTCGGTCGGTCTCTGTTTCGTTATGTTCGGTCGGTTTTTGGTTGAACTGTCGCGAGGATGGAAAAACCGATCTCCAGGAAGTGGTCGAGAGTTCCAAGGATTCCATATGACAGCCCTACGCTGCCGACCACGACCGCTCCCCAGATCACCGATGCAGGGGCAACAACACTCCTTCTGTAAGTTTTCGACGTTTTCTGGCCCTCGCGGGGCCCCAGGATTGTCAGAAAGCGACTAAGGATAAAATGCTGGCCCTGGGAAAAGCTGTGCTCCCACGGCTGCCGTTCAGGCACTCTAGTAGCAAGTCGCTGGAGCTTGCAGCTTGGAGCGCAAGCGATTGTACGGCCGTTCCCGAAACGTGGGCCGCAAGCGTCTGCACATTCCCGAGGCAGCGCTTCCTAGGCTCGCGCGCAGATCCTGGGCAGCTCCTAGGGTCGGCACTCCCTGCGCTCCTTATCCCTCCCCCGGGGAGGGGCGCCCAGCGGCGGCAGGAAAGTACGGGGAGCATGCACACAAGCAGAAGGTGTGGAGCCTTCCCGTTAGGAGAATGAGGAGGGGTAAGAGGAGGAGGAGGAGGAGGAGGAGGAAGAGGAGGAGGAGGAGGAGGAGGACCCCGCATCGCTGGTGGTGATGATGATGATGATGATGATGATGATGATGATGATGATGATGATGATGGTGATGATGATGATGATGATGATGATTATGGGCACGGTGATGAGGATGAGGATGAGGATGAGGATCAGGATCAGAATTCGGATCAGGATGGGCATGATGATGATTGTGATGATTATGATGATGCTGCTGATGATGATGCTGATGGTGATGATGCTGCTGCTGTTTAAGATGATGGCGACTATGATGTTGGCAATCATTACTTCGACGACGATAGCGGTGGTGATGCCCACGATGATGATTGTGATTGTGTTGACGACTGTATTTTCGATTGTGATGATGATGATGATGATGATGATGCTGATGATGATCATGACGCTGATGATGGCTATGCCGATACTGTCGATGATCCGGATGCTGTCGATGATGATTATGCTGCTGATGTTTGTAATGCAGGCTATGATAATTATGATGATGATGGTGATGACAATGATCGTGATGCTGATGATACTCATGAGGACGATGATGATGATGATGATGATGGCGATGTTGATGATGCTGATGATGCTGTTATTGATGATGATGATGATGATGTTCATGTCGATGATGATGATGATGATGATGATGATGATGATGATGATGATGCTGATGCTGATGCTGCTGATGATGATGATGCTGCTGCTGATTATGATGTTGATGACGATGATGACGATGCTGCTGCTGGTTATGCTGACGATGCTGATGATGATGGTGATGATGATGCTGATGTTGATGATGATGATGTTGATGATGATGCCGATGATGATGCTGATGATGATGCTGATGATGATGATGATGATGATGATGATGATGATGATGATGATGTTGCAGCTGCTGCTGATGATGCTGCTGATGATGATGATGATGGCGATGATGATGATGATGATGATGATGATGATGATGATGATGATGATGATGATGATGATGATGATGATGATGATGATGATGATGATGATGATGAGGCTGAGGCTGAGGCTGAGGCTGAGGGTGATGCTGATGATGAGGAGTAGGACGATGATGAAGAAGAAGAAGAAGGCGCCGTCGCTCGGATGTCCTCAGATAGTGGGCGATTGCAGACGAAGAGGAGGAGATGTAACGTGAAGGAGTCGCATTGGAAGGGGCAGGGGAAGGGGGAGGGAGAGTGAAGCCTAGACTTGCGGCGTATTGATTGTTCAATGCCAATGTTCTTTCCACGAGTCCTGCCTCCGGTGGCCATCGCCGGACCTCGGGACCATCAAGACCGGATCCAGGGGGAAAGAGTCCCCCAGGAAAGGGTCGGGCCGCAGCGTCGGGTTTCTGGGAATGGGGGAGGGGGGATATTGGTTGACAGGGCGTGAGAAGCGGGGCAGAGGCCAAGGCGGGCCAGGGAGCGCAGCGCCCCAGGACGCAGCCAGTCTGGCCAGCGGATGTCCGCCTGGCGCGAAGTCGCCCGCAGTCTGAGCGCCTGGCGCCACAGGCCACCGGGAGGGGAGGGAGAGCGGAAGGCAGCGACACATATGAGGCATGTCGGAAAGGGCCTCGCCTTCGAGGATCGAAGGAGTTGTCGTCCCTTCCTCGGCGGGAGGCGCGGGAAGGGCGGCGGAAGGCGGCGGAGGGAAAGTCGGGGGCGGCTCCGCAAGCGGAAGCCGACGGAAGGCCGGCGGAATCCGGCGGAAATACAAGTCCTCCTCCCAAGAGATGACACGTTTTTGGCTCGTGGTTTGCTGCGCCCGCCACATATCTCTCGGCTGTTTTTGCACGTCTGGGGGAACGCCGCAGGAGGGGGGGGGGCGGATGAGAGGAGGGAGGGTTGGAGCGAGAGCGGAGGAGAGGAGGAAGAGGAGGAGGAGGAGGAAGGAGGAGGAGGAGGAGGAGGAGGAGGAGATGAGGAAGGAGGAGAAGGAGGAGGAGGAGGAGGAAGGAGGAGTAGGAGGAGGAGGAGGAGGAGGAGGAGGAGGAGGAGGAGGAGGAGGAGGAGGGAGGAGGACGGGGAGGAAGTAGGAGGAGGAGGAGGAGGAGGAGAGGAGGAGGAGGAGGAGGAGGAGGAGGAGGAGGAGGAGGAGGAGGAGGAGGGGAGGAGGAGGGTGAGGAGGAGGAGGGGAGGATGTGAGGAGGAGGAGGAGGAGGAGGAGGAGTAGGGAGGAGGAGGAGGAGGAGGAGGAGGAGTAGAGGAGGAGTAAGATGGAGGAGGGGAGGAGGAGGAGGAGGCGGAGGAGGAGGAGGAGGAGCGTGGAGGAGGGGAGTGAGGAGGCGTGAGGCAGGAGGGAGGAGGAGGAGGAGGAGGAGGAAGAAGAAGAAGAAGAAGAAGAAGAAGAAGAAGAAGAAGAAGAAGAAGAAGAAGAAGAAGAAGAAGAAGAAGAAGAAGAAGAAGAAGAAAAAGAAGAAGAAGAAGAAGAATAAGAAGAAGAAGAAGAAGAATAATAAGAAGAAGAAGAAGAAGAAGAATAATAAGAAGAAGAAGAAGAATAAGAAGAATAAGAATCATAAGAAGAAGAAGAAGAATAAGAAGAAGAAGAATAAGAAGAAAAATAAGAATAATAAGAAGAAGAATAAGAAGAATAAGAAGAAGAATAATAAGAATAAGCAGAAGAAGAAGAAGAAGAAGAAGAAGAAGAAGAAGAAGAAGAAGAAGAAGAAGAAGAAGAAGAAGAATAAGAAGAATAAGAAGAAGAATAATAATAATAAGAAGAAGAAGAAGAAGAAAAAGAAGAAGATTAATAAGAAGAAGAAGAAGAAGAAGAAGAAGAAGAAGAATAATAAGAAGAAGAAGAATAAGAAGAATAAGAAGAAGAAGAATAAGAAGAAGAAGAAGAAGAATAAGAAGAAGAAGAAGAGGAGGAGGAGGGAAGGAGGAGGAGGAGGGAGGAGGAGGCGGAGGCGGAGGCGGGAATTGGCGGAGGCGGAGGAGACGCGGAGGAGGAGTCGGAGTGAGGGGAGGAGGAGGAGGAGGAGGGAGGAGGGGGATTTAGGGGGAGCAAAGATTACAAACAAGAAAGGAAAAGAGGAGGAGGAGGAGGAGGAGGAGGAGGAGGAGGGAAGGAGGCGGGAGGAGGAGGAGGATGGAGGAGGAGGAGGAGGAGGAGGAGGAAGGGGGAGGAGGGGGTAGAGGGAAGGAGGGGCGGGAGGAGGGGGTGGAGGGGGAGAGAGGAGGAGGAGGAGGAGGAGGAGGAGGAGGAGGAGGAGGAGAGGAGGAGTAGGGAGAGGAGGGGGAGGAGGGGAAGGAGGGGGAGGTGGGGGC
This sequence comes from Prorocentrum cordatum, assembly GCA_963575745.1. Taxonomy (NCBI): domain Eukaryota; class Dinophyceae; order Prorocentrales; family Prorocentraceae; genus Prorocentrum; species Prorocentrum cordatum. The sequence continues at coordinate 499,993 of CAUYUJ010019993.1, forward strand.
AGGAGGGGGAGGAGGGAGGAGGAGGAGGAGCGAGGAGGAGGAGGAGGGGATGCTTGGGAGGGGATGGAGGAGGAAGAGGAGGATGAGGAGGAGGAGGAGGTGTAGGAGAAAGGAAGGAAGGAAGGAAGGAAGGAAGGCAGGACGGAAGGAGGGAAGGAATGAAGGAAAGAAGGAAGGAGGGACGGAAGGATGAATGATGGAGGGAGGAGAGGAGGGAGGGAGGGAGGGAGGAGGAGGAGGAGCAGGGAGGGAGGGAGGGAGGGAGGAAGGGAAGAGGAGGAGGAGGACCAGGAGGATGAGGTGGAAGAGCAGGAGGCAGAGCAGGGTAAGGGCGAGGGAGGGGAGGGACGTGACAGGGAGGGGAAAGTCGAGGGGGGAGAGCGTGTAGGAGGATGATTTGACCCTTTCTCCTGCAAGGGGGCCATGCTTCCTGTGGTGTCTGATCCTTGTTCAGCGCCCCCGTCCAACTTGCTGCATTCACTATCCTTTGCCCCCTGTCCTCCTCCCCCTCCCTCTCCTCTCATGCGCCTCATCGCTGCGCCCGGTGTCTGCTGGTACAACCTTGTGCGAGTAGCGGGGTGCTTGCCCGTGGGAGATGTGTGCGCGTAGGCGCGGTGGCCGCGGCGCAATGTTGCCGCGGCTCCGTTCTCCGCGCTGGAATCGATTGCGCACATTTGCACCTATCTTCTCTCGCTCCGCCTTTTCTTCCCCCCCAGCCTGGGTTCGGGGCTATTGTAAGCTTTCCGCCTGCTCCAACGTCGGCGTGCGTTCGACGATCAGCCGCCAGTCACACACACACACACTCGAGCCGCCGCTTGAGTGTCCTTGTTCTCCTTCGAGGAGGTGCTCTTCCCGGATCGCGTTGTCCTCTCTCCCTAGCGAATCTCTTCTCGTTTCTTTTTTTCGAGCTCGTCACCCCCACGTCCGAGCCGCTGTCGTGAGTGAGGTACCCATCCAACGGCTTTCTCTTACGATCCGCGCTGCACATGACTTGGGTCATACCTGCATCACCGCATTAGTTGTCGTTCCTGGCTTTGGGTTATGCCCCTGAGCGACTCCTTACCTCTACTGGTTGTCTTCTTGTCAACGCCCTGGACCGTGCTGTTCCCACTCCGAGCCATGCTCCTACAAGGACCCCACGCTGTGGAAGGACTCCGCCACCCACGCTGAAGCACTACCTGTTCTGAGCGTGCTCCCTCCCTTCCCGCGCGCCTCCCTCCGCATACTCTCTACCGTGCCCAATTCGGCCATGTGCATCCCTCGTGTGCCGTTGAACGCGAATGGAGTCCTCGCCGCTGCGACTAAATTTCGACGACTCAAAGGAAGGGTCGCTTGGCATCGGCTGGACGTTTCTCATGGCTGGTGCGTTGCCATCTCATAGTTTTCTCTCTCTCTCTCTGTGTGTGTGTGTGTGTCCGCCGCACTTTGGTTTTATAGTGCCTCATCTTTTCACCACCACCACCACCACAATTCTACATGGCTGTGGCTGTATTTTTGCTTCAGAGGGAGTGTGTGTGTGTGTGTTTATTTCATGGTGTGTTTGCGTATTTGTTGTGTGCGCGTGTGCATGGGTGAGTAAGGCTTGCCTGCGCAGTCATGCGAGGCTGATATACAAGGTGCATCTGTCTGGACACACGGCCACTTCAGATTCGCGTGTCGCACCGCTGGTTCTGGCCTGCCACTCTTCGGCCCGACACGATATCCACGTCCCAGTCCACAAGCGTCAATGTCGCGAACTTTTCCCAGCCTCGCGCCACGCCGATCCGCTTGCACGGCACAGCGTGTCATCGGGGCCGCCGCCGCGACACGCTATGCGAAATGTTTGCTCTCGTTTGGCGCTCTCCTCCTTCCCCCCCTCGTTCGCACCCTCCCGTTTCTATTCCTGCTGCTGCTGGTGCTCTGCTGATGGTCCCTTTCCAGTGCCTCACCGTTCCCGTCCTCCTGCTCCCATGTCTCTGCGCTTCAGGCTCTATCCTGCTGCAACTCCTCCTGGGTATTTCTGCTGCTGTTCCTCCTTCTGGAAGTCTCCAGAGTTTGTAGGATATCCCCAGAGCTACCTGGAACTGTCCAGAGGCTTCCGGAGGCCACCGAAGGCCCTGGACCTATCGCTCATCTTCCCTTTCTATCCATCTGTCCTGTTATCCTCTCGACTCAGGTATTGGACATTTCGGATCTCCTGCAGGATCCCTTTGCGAGGATAAAAGGTCCCCATCGCTTCTTTTCATCATCTTCTACCAACGGATCATACGGTAGGTTCGATTCATCGGTCGTTAGCCTCCGTTCACAGGTTGTCAGCCTTTTCTATTTCGCTTTCCGTTGCGAAACCTCGCGCCGATTTCGAGTTTTGCGCATGGCGCTGACCCCTGCGGGGGTCACCGCCTCTAGGCGCGGTGGTTCCTCGACGGTGCGTGGGTTTCGCGACGACACGGGGAGGGCAGTGGGACAGGGAATGATACCGCAGTCCCCCCTACCAGGACAAGGCAGAGCCGACGCCCGCGTAGAAACTGAGCTTCGGCGTGCAAAGCAGGCATAATGAAAACCTTGCGACGGCGCAATCGTACGCCCCAGGGCTTGAACCCAGTTCCCAGTCGACTGTTCAGTCACTTGGGGCCAACATTAGTTCAAGTCCCTCGTCGCAGGGAACACCTACGCCTTCCTCTTCCATTCTCTTCACCGGTGTAACAGCCGGCGGTGGCGCGAACGGAGCGTTTTCTCCGAACATTTCCGCGCGCCGCCGCCGCTGGGACACCAAAGGTCCTTCGAACCCCGCATCGGTTGCCGTGTCTGAACACGTGCGTGCCATCGAAGGTCGTAGTGGAACGACCTCACAGTGAAGAATCCCCGAGCGGTATCATCTCCAGTCTCAGCATGTCGACACCAGCCGCGGCCCTTTCATTCAGGCGCTCGCGGCAGAATTCCCTGCGGCGAGTCGCAGCGCCACATGCATCGCCCTCCGCCAATGAGTTGGCTCAGCTCCGAGACCAGGTTACAACTTACACGACCCAGCAATTGTCGGGTCTTGCTGCCGCAGTCGCTGATTACGCGACCCAGACAGCAAACTGGAGGCAAGATATCCAGCACGCCCTTGCCCAGGTCGACGCTCGGATCGCTGAGGATCGATCCAATGAGATCCAATCTCAAGTTGACCGTGTGGAGTCACGCCGAGGTGCCGACCCCACTGCAATCCAGACGCTCCGCGACTACCTCCTCGCCATGGAGGCTCAGCTCGTGAGCGTCAGGGATACGGGCACTGCCGCTGTCAGGACCTTACACGAAGATACCTTGACTCTGCGGCAGGTTCCTGCGACTGAAGTACAGGGGACTACGGATCAACAGCTCCGTGATGACCTCATTGCGCTTGGTGATCAGTCTGAAGTGACTACTGCCAGCCTCCACTCCGAGAGTACCACAACCACGTCCGAGTTGCACGGCAAGCTGTGTATTGCCGAGATGGCCATGGCTCAACGTCTTGATGCACCAGAGGGAAACGTGCCAGCACTTGAGAAGCGAGTCCCCACGGTCGAGCAGCAATTACCTGACCTGCACGCTGCGCTGGCTGAGTTGCGTGTTGTACGGGCCCAGACTGGCCAGCTGGGCACCTCGACGTCGGTTTGCGATTTCGCCCCCGTCGCCGCCGAGATGGCCGAGGTATGGAAGGCGGCGGACCGCGTGCAGGTGCCCAGATCTGAGGAGTTGCGGGAAGCGTGGAGCAGCGCAGGGGAGAGGGGGCCGGCTGCGCGGGCGCCGGCGCGCCAGGGCTGCCCGCGCGGGGCGGCGTGTGGGCGCCTCCTCGGCCCGTGCGGCGTGCCGCGAGGGCGGCCTGAGCCGCCGCGCCACTGCCCAGACCTCCCCGCTTCGGTTTTCGAGCGTGTTCGTCGATGCTTCGAAACCCGACGTCCTGCGCCTCGAGAGAATCGTGACGAAGGTTTTTCCTTGTTTCCGGTTTGGGGGCCCTTGCCGGGCCTCGGGGCCGTCAAATCACGACTCGGGATGAAAACCGGTCCCGGGGAAGTGGCAGAGAGGTCGGGAACCCGTGTTTCTGGATGCCTTGAGCAGCTGTATCTCGCCGAGGGCGTTCCGGGTTTGCCCGGATCGCACCGAGCGGCCGCCGGAGACCCGAGTTGTGGACCGAACGCCAGAGAAGAGCTCCTCGCGGCGTGGGGAATCACGGCGGGATGTTTTGGCTCGGCCTTTCGGGGGTTTCTCGCCGGGCTCCAGAGCCGTCCAAGACCACCTCAGGATGAAGGTGTGTGAGAATCATGGCCTTTGAGCTCTGGGCAAGGTCCCTCTGTCCGTGTGCGTAAGGAAGGCCTTGAGATCCGACGTCGCGAAAATATTGCAGCACCACGTGGAATCAGAGCCAGAGCTGTCTTGAGCGGGATCGATCCATGTCGTGGGGCTCGAAGCCCTGGCAAAAACGCTTGGCATGAACACTTTCGACGCCTGGATTTCCGTGCCCCCTCTTCCTTCGCCGCCTAGACTGTGGCGTCCCAAATCTCCGAGCTGCCATCTGCTGACCTGAGTTGGAGGATATCGGCATACACCGAGGTCCTTCAGTTGAGCAGCGCTGGCCTCCCGCTTGCGCAGGGTACTTCTCAGGGGCCACAAAGCTGGGCTGGTGCAGCATGGGGCCTGTATCCAGAACAGCCCTTGTCCTCCAGGCATGCAATTTGTTCTGGACCTTCTGGGTTCTCAACGTGAGTAGTTTTTCCCGCCCCTGGGGCCCAGGGGTGTCTCTGCATAGGCTGGACAGCACGAGCAATCTTCCGTCGTGGTCTCTTTGCGACGCGAGAAGGTCTGGGTAGATGGAAGACTGGCGGACGTCGGTGGAAGCCGGCGAAGGCGGGGTAAGCAGCGGAAGCGGGTCCTCCCGCGGAAAGCCGGCGGGAGGCCAGCGCAAGGCGGCGGAAGTAAAAACGAGCCGTCAACGTTTTTCCATCCAGGGGTTCTGGAGTCGGCCATCGTGAGCTCTGGGTGTCGCATCTTTTTTTTTGACAATGGACGTTTTCGCTTTGCCTCGAGTCCTGAGAGCCTCACAGTTCGATCCGGCCCGGGCGGTGCCACGGAAAGGTGGGGTCCAGGGCCATCGGATGTGATTTCCTTTGATCTGCTGCACTTTTCCCGCGGCGTCGGATCTCTCCAGACATCCAAGTCTTCTTTTTTGTTTCCACAGCGTGAGCCTTCCTGATGCCTCGACCCCCTCCCCAGGACTGATTTTTCACCCCGGGTCGTTTTCAGATTGTCCCGGGGCTCAGCGAGAGCTCCTGGAGGCCGAGGACTGCCAGAAACCGCTCGTCGTGGTGTTTTTCCTCGACGCGATGAGCTCTGGGTCAGGGTAGTGGCGCAGATCGCGGCGGCGGAGGTCTGCGAGCTGCCTTGCTTCAGGGGCAATGTTCGGGGAGGACCGGCTCAGGGGGGCGGCGCAGCATCGACCCCCACCAGTCGCCCATTCGTCGCCGAGGGGGGCCTGTGACAGCCCAAACCGCCCAGGAGCGCTGGGTTTTGCCATCGAGGGCCTGCAGTCGAAACACATGGTAGGGATGCGCTGCTTCATCAAACCCACCTTTGAATCCCTGCCCCTTGGGCCTGTCCTGAGCCGGTGTTGACGCCCAAGTTTTTTAAAGGGTCTTGCACCCTTGCCCTGCGCCCTCACTAGGGACGATGGACATTCACTCGCCGACCTGTCGGCGATGTGTCGCCGACTCCTTCCTTCGGGCCGAACGAGATGGGGGGATAGGGAAAGGGGGGTTACGAAATCTGCTGCATGCAGCTGGTTTCGGCTCCGCCGCTGGGCCCATTCCTCATACATGGGCGCCTCCCGGCGCCGGGAGGCGCGGGGAAAATCAGCTACGTGAGCTGATTCTCTACCCTACCCTTTGCTATCCCCCCCTTTCGTTCCCCCGAGATGTGTCGCCGAATCCTCCCTGCGCCAGCTCTCCCCGTCAGTTGCCCCTCCTGTTGCTGCCTTCCCGAATGGGGCGCGCCCTGCCGGCGAAGTCGGCAGGGCGGCCGCCGCCCGTGCCGAACGCCTTGGGCGCGGAGCCCTGGCCTCCGCCGCTGCTCGGGCGCCTCCAAGCCCTGACCCCCCCTCGCGAGCCTTGGACGAAATAGGACGGAGGCTTGGAGGCTCGAGGATCGAGGCTCGACGGGAAAGAGTTTCGGGCGGTCCCGTACGTTCCCAGCGGTCCTCCAGCTTGGGGCGCTGTCCAGCGACTGCGCCTCGCCGAGGGCATTCCAGGGGTGGCCGAATTGAGCCAGACTCCCTCGACGGAGGGTTTTTCTGTATTTTCAGCCTCTGGGGGCCCTTACCGGGCCTTTGGGCCGTCAAAAGACGACTCGGGATGAAAACCGGTCCAGGGGAATTGGTTCAGGCTTTCGGGGGTCGACGCTACGAACAAAATCATGACGTCGGGGGTCTGGGATCCCAGACCTCCTCGAGTCGGTTTTCGGACATGCTCTTAGACTCCTCCAAGCTTTCCAGCCTCGGGATGCTTTCCAGCAGCTGCGCCTCGCCAAGGGCGTTCCAGGGGTGGCCGGATCGTCCCTAGCGGCCGCTGGAGACCCGAGTTATGACCCGAACTTCGACCTCCCCGCGTCGCCAAAATTAGCCTGGCGAAGAACCCAACCATATGCAGTTGTCAGTACCGCAGCTTTCAGTGGAACTCCCCATAGGACCACAGAACGTGTGAGGGGTGTGCCGAGATGGGTGCCACTGGGGCATTCGGTGAAGCTCCCTATGGGGACATGAAACACGCGCGGGGCGTGCCGACATGGGTGGCGGAAACGCATGTGAGGGCCGCCGCTGGGGCCTCCAGTGGAGCTCCCTATGGGTCCCCGAAACATGATGCTGCTGCGGGGGGGGGGGCCGGGATGGGTGGCGGAGACGCATGTAAGCGCCGCTACTGGGGCCTTCGGTGGAGCTCCCTATGGGGCCACGAAGCGCGTGAGGGGTGTACTGGGATGTGTGGCGGGGACGCATGTGAGCGCCGCCACTGGGGCCTTCGGTGCAGCTCTCTATGGGGCCACGAAACGTGTGAGGGGTGTGCCGAATTGGGTGCGGGTGGTGACGCATGCGGGCGGTGCCACTGGGGCCTTCGGTGGAGCTCCCTATGGGGCCACGAAACCTGTTGTTGTGAGGGGCGTGCCGGGATGGGTGGCGGGGACGCATGTGAGCGCGGCCGCTGGGGCCTTCGGTGGAGCTCCCTATGGGGCCACGAAACGTGTGAGGGGTGTGCCGAATTGGGTGGGTGTGGGTGACGCATGTGGGCGCCGCCACTGGGGCCTCCGGTGGATGATGGGGCCACGAAACCTGTCAGGGATGTGCCGAAATGGGTGTGCGGGACGCATGCGCATGTGAGCGCCGCCACTGGGGCCTTCGGTGGAGCTCCCTATGGGGCCACGAAACGTGTGAGGGGTGTGCCGAATGGGTGTGCGGACGCATGCGGGCGGCAGCACTGGGGCCTTCGGTGGAGCTCCTATGGGACCACGCAACGTGTGAGGGGTGTGCCGACTTGGGTGTGCGGGACGCATGCGGGCGGCAGCACTGGGGCCTTCGGTGGAGCTCCCGATGGGGCCACGAAACGTGTGGGTGTGCCGAATTGGGTGGGTGTGCGGGACGCATGCGGGCGGCAGCACTGGGGCCGTCGGTGGGCTCCCTATGGGGCCACGAAACGTGTGAGGGGTGTGCCGAAATGGGTGTGCGGGACGCATGCTGGCGGCAGCACTGGAGCCTTCGGTGGAGCTCCCTATGGGGCCACGAAACGTGTGAGGGGTGTGCCGAATTGGGTGTGCGGGACGCATGCGGGCGGCAGCACTGGGGCCTTCGGTGGGGCTCCCTATGGGGCCACGAAACGTGTGAGGGGTGTGCCGAATTGGGTGTGCGGGACGCATGCGGGCGGCAGCACTGGGGCCTTCGGTGGGGCTCCCTATGGGGCCACGAAACGTGTGAGGGGTGTGCCGAATTGGGTGTGCGGGACGCATGCGGCGGCAGCACTGGGGCCTTCGGTGGGGCTCCCTATGGGGCCACGAAACGTGTGAGGGGTGTGCCGAATTGGGTGTGCGGGACGCATGCGGCGGCCAGCATCTGGGCCCTTCGGTGGAGCTCCCTTGGGGCCACGAAGCGTGTGAGGGGTGTGCGAATTGGGTTGCGGGACGCATTGCCGGGCGGCAGCACTGGGGCCTTCGGTGGAGCTCCCTATGGGGCCACGAAACGTGTGAGGGGTGTGCCGAATTTGGGTGTGCGGGACGCATGCGGGGGCAGCACTGGGGCCTTCGGTGTCTCCTAGGGGCCCAAGCGATGCACGTGTGAGGGGTGTGCCGAAATGGGCGTGCGGGACGCATGCGGGCGGCAGCACTGGGGCCTTCGGTGGAGCTCCCTATGGGGCCACGAAACGTGTGAGGGGTGTGCCGAAATGGGTGTGCGGGACGCATGCGGACGGCAGCCACTGGGGCCTTCGGTGGAGCTCCCTATGGGGCCACGAAACGTGTGAGGGGTGTGCCGAAATGGGTGTGGGGACGCATGCGGGCGGTGCACTGGGGCCTTCGGTGGAGCTCCCTATGGGGCCACGAAACGTGTGAGGGGTGTGCCGAAATGGGTGTGCGGGACGCATGCGGGCGGCAGCACTGGAGCCTTCGGTGGAGCTCCCTATGGGGCCACGAAACGTGTGAGGGGTGTGCCGAAATGGAGGAGGGAGGAGGGAGGGGGCAGCGGGAAGGAAGGAAGGAAGGAAGGAAGGAACGCGGGGCGACGTCTCTTCAAAACGAGGACCCAACACCACAGGATGGTTGTGAAAAATGCGACGGGAGGTTTTTGGCTACTTTTGTCCTCTGGGGGCCCTTGCTGGGCCTTAGGGCCGACAAGAAACGACTCAGGATGAAGAGTTGGTCCGCGGGGAAGGGGTCGGGGTCCACGTTGCGATCGCGACGTCGAGGGTCTGGGAAGTCGGGTCGGGTGAAAGGGAGAGACT
>CAUYUJ010019993.1:511458-566458 GCA_963575745.1 Prorocentrum cordatum
CACCCCTCTCGAGTGGGGGATCGACTACAGAATCTATTTACCCCAGGATTGTTTTTCTCGTCGAACCCCTGAGAAAAATACGTACGTAGAATTGTCAGTTTATCTACGGCGCATTGTAGGTATGTTTCGTAGATTCGATTGGGGTATCAATTTTTGGGTAAATCGATTGTGTAGTCGATCCCCTTCTCGACCCTCATGAGGTCCCGTCCGTTGAAGGAAACAACCTTGCAACAAACGTCCAGGAGCCACTTCGCATGACCCCCCTCCGCCCCCTGGCCTTGATATTGAAGAAGCGTTCCGGAGAAGCGGGGCCGGACAAATCCTGAGCCAAGCATCTCGAGCGCAATCTTTGCCAATGTTCAGGCCTCGGGTTGCAGGGGCATTTGTTTTGTAGTTCGGGCGTTGTTGTAGCACAGTTCTTTCTTTTCTCCGGAGGACCTGAGGGGCTCCCATATCGGAGGCCGACTCCCTGGCTCGTGTTTGACAGCGGTCAGTCGTTTGCGCAGTCTTCCTCTCGCCTCTCTGACCGCCTTCTCCAAACTCGTGCTAGCAAAAACAAGTTGTACGAAGAGCTGGGGTCACCTTGGGCCAAGATATCTTTGACAGCCGTCGAGCTGTGCGAGCTGCCAGGTGTGTAGGCTGTGTAGGGGGATGAAGGATCGAGGATCGAGGATCGAGGGAACAAAAGAAGGAAAATATTGGATCGAGGGTCGAGGATTGAAATCTCGTGCGCGTTTTGGGCTCTCTGGGCCTCTGGAGGCCTCTGGAGGCCTCCGAGGGGACCTTCGCAGACTCCCTTTCCTGACAGAGTCCTGGCAGCCCGCCCGCGTAAAACACATATCCCGTCGGCAGTCCGCGCGGATTTCATGGGGCTGGGTGGGGATGAGGAGGGGGAGAAGGTGGAGGAGGAGGAGGAGGAGGACCAGTGCAAACTTAAGAGTCATCAGCGATGTTGGAATAAACCCTCCCGCCAAGCTCCCTCTTCATAGGCTCCGACAACGGTTCATCTCCACTGAGGGAGCTGCCTCGTCGGAAGACAACCGTTTGAAGATTCTGAAGCATGCCAAAACATTGTTTTTGGGAATCCAACGCCACGGATCAACCTGACTGTTGCGTCTTGACAAGCCATAATCGTGCCAGAACGCCATTCGTGGGACTTCAACACAGCAAACCAATTTAACGGATGCACCCGCGTAATCTGGAATCTTCCCCAAACACTTTCATGGTAATGAACGAAATCCTTGTAAATTGTATAAGCGAATGCGCGCGGCGCTAAGGCGAGAGCCACATTTTGGAAAAGGAGCCACCCTCAATCCGTGAAGTTCTTGCACATGTGTAAAACGAATGTACGCGGCGCTAGAGCGAGAGTCACATTCTGAAAACCACCCGCTCTCAATCCGTGAAACCCTTGCACATGTTTAAGACGAATGTGCGCGGCGCTAAGGCGAGACCCACATTTTGATAAGGAACCGCCCTTAAGCCGTAAAGTTGTTGCATATGTTGAAAGCGAGTGTACGCGGCGCGAAGGCGAGAACCTCATTTTGAAAGTGGGCCGCCCTCAATCCATGAAAAGTTTGCATCTGTTTACAACGAATGTGCCTGGCGCTTTGGCGAAAACCATGTTTTGAAATCCATCCGCCCTCCATCTGTGAAGCTGTTGCCAATGTTTAAGCTTCAGGGTCATAAGCGGTGGGGAAATCTCAGGGGAAACGCCCAGCCCGCACTGAAACTGGCCGTGGGGTGCGACAGGGAGAATTATCTTGTAGGACAAGGAATGACGGAGGAGGAGTGGGAGGAGGAAGAGGAGGAGGAGGGAGGGAGGCTAAATCGTCAGCGCTGGCGGAAGCCTCGCTGAAGTCCTCGTGAGAGCCCGGGCACACACAACACATGGATCGTGATATTCTCCTGTCTCTCTCGACCAGCACCGACAGTCTCGATGACCCCCCTCAGGATGGTGAGCCCCTGGTGGGCTCTGTACGGTAGTGCTCTGTAAGCACAGACACACTGGCGTGTATACCGGTAGCTTGCTACCAGCTCAAGGGCGCCCTGGGGGCCAAATGGCCGTGGTCAAGTACCGCTCGCGTCGGTCCCTGGGCACTCGCATCGGTTGGTCAACAGCATAAACAATTACACAAGGGGAAAAATAGTTGTGGTCCAACCGATCTGAAGCTACGTCGCGCAGCGACTGCATATAATAGATACAACTGCATTGGACGTATGTCGCGCAGCGGCTAGATATGGACATCTCACTGCATGAACAGATGTCGCGCAGCGACTTGGTATGACAATAGAGCTGCATAGGACAAATCAAGCACACAATAAACACATCTCGCGAAAACGAGCCATATGTATAATGAAGTCCAACCACTCCTCCACTTCCTTCCCATCTGTGGCCCACGCACAATAGGCAGCAGCAAACAGCAGTAAGTTGAGTCGTCTTCGCAACATACGTAGCTCTCGTCGTCCAGAAGAGCGACGGCCCATGAGCGTCAGCGAACGAACCGAGAGCCATGACTGACGCGGCAAACGCCCCGTTGGCGACTTCTGTACGGGGAAGCACTCGATGGCCGCCCTAACTAGCTCGTCGTTCACATGTTGCGCATGATCATCAGGATGCGACTGGAAAGCTGGCTGCGGAATATTTCTGACCAAGGTAGCAATCTTTGCCGCACAATCAGTGTCCTGAATGTTTTCTGATCGTGGGGAATTTTGGCCCAAGAGGAAGTAGCCCGCACGGGGCCCGCATTGCTGACTTGCACGTCTGCCATGACAACAAAATGATCATCAGATCGCATAGAAAGATCCACTGTCGGATCAACCCCTTGTCGACTGATCGAATTGAGAGAGGCTTGAGGCACTGTCACATAGTCAATGCGACGTCTCGGGTCCTGGGGGGCCGCGCCAGGCGGCATCCACGTGCCATGTATGCCGTGGGAAGGTTCCGAAAAAGTAGACGCCGCACTCTGTCCGGTAGCTCGTGGGAAACCGTGAAAGAAGTGCGCAGTATCGTTTCCCAGCTCGGCGCCCACGGGGCCCGCGTGGCTGGACTGAACCGCTCCGACAGTGGCGCTTGCATCCAGTAGACAAAACAGCGGGGCCTGACTAGGCCGCGTGAGTACAACATCACGCACACGTGTCCACCACTGTGCTACCGTGTCGAGACCTCCCGTCGCACGTGCATGTGGCGCGTGTGCAACAATGACATCGATGCGTAGCGAGGGGGACCGCACAGCTACATGCAAATGCCGTGAATCATGTGGTAGTGCCCGGAAATGTCGTCTGTTTAGCGCGCAGCCCTGAAGGTAATCCAATCCTGTGTTAACCCACCACGCAACCCCGTAGCATCCATTCGATTCGGCCGCTGACGTCATCGCAAGATACGGATCAACTTCGCGCCATGTGTTGCACCTCAGTCGTGTCTCAAGCGTGCCTACGAATAGATATTGGCAATGTGCAAACTGATGTGCAAGGGCCAGCATGCGGCCGGGGATATCGATGCCAGCTGCATCCCGATACGCGCACCGTATACGTATACCTTGAGAGCGTGTAGGTCGTCCCCATGGTCGCAGTGTACGTACGTTAGCGACTGCAAACCAGAGTTTACATAAAGACGATGGCGTGGTATCGTGTGGACTGTCGGGGTCTTGATGCTGAATATCTCGAACTGTCGATCCGGCAGCTGGCGACGAGAGAGCTCGCAGCGGGGACGCCCCTGCAGGCGCAATATTGTCGAGGCGGGCTGGGGTCAGCTCTGGGAACTCCCTCGCGCCGCGGTGGGCGTCGGCCGTCAACCATAACCATGGAACCTTGTCCATCTGAGAGAGTAGTATCGACCAAGGCACCGCGTCTTCTGGACGACCCGATATATCCTTGATCGACACTAGGCGGGCAAGTGTACCTACAAATTCGTTCAGTGGATCTGCAGTGTGATGCAACATGCAACCATGTTGTCACAGTGCGCACTCGCGCGAGCTTTACGAGTGAATCCAACAGGGTGGGCAAAACACCGCAAGACCTGTGCATCGCACCTCCTGCAGCAGCTTCTACCACCATCATGTTATCCGAATGAACAGTAATGCGCCCCGAGCGATATATCGAAGGTGCCCGAAGCAGCCAACAGATAAACCAAAGAGCAGCGTGAAACTCGGCGGGGCTCGACGGGTTCACGTAATCTTCTTTAACTGATGGGGGAGATCCGGCCATGTAACCACCCATCCGATGTTTGCCGTCCTGCGTCGCACCGCACACAGCAAACGCCCATGATGGTGGCCCCTGCGTGTCCGTGCTGTCTGGCCTTTTCCGATCCGTCTGTGTACACTACAAATTGATCAATGTCATCGTCGCACGCATCATTAGAGCAGGCACACTGCGTCAGGAAATCAACGGTACTAGAATGAGACATGGAACAGGATGATGTGTGGATGGCGGCGCCACGAAAATAGGAGAGAGCACTGCGTCTTGCCATTGGGCCGCGAGCAATGCTGCTAAGTTGCCGCAGTCGGGAACTGGGCGACGGGCGCCATGCCAGAAAAAAGAGACGGGGCCGGGCGCCCCGGCAGAGCCGCGGCGCTCGGAAGCCACGCGGGCTGATCCCCACTGGCGCCTAGCGGCTCTGCAGGCTGGCTCACCCCTTCTTCGACGGGCTCGCCTGCGTCACTTCAATGTCGCCATCAGAACTCTGGCCAGCGCGAACCCCGTCCGCGTTTGCAAGGCGCGGGATGCGTTCGCGGCTTCCGCCACCTGCTGGCTCATCTCTCCCCGCTGGTTCGGGTCGCTCCTCGCCCGGCGCCGCGCGTGGAAGCGCGCCTCCTGGTACCGGAACAGCACTCGACGCTGCGATGACTGTCTCCAGGGTGGGCTGCCCAGCAGCGGCCAAGCCCTGGGCCTGCAGGGCTGCCTTCTCGTCCGCTGCCGCCTTCGCGCGAGCCTCGGCAGCAGCGCGAGCGCGCGCCTGGCGAGCCGCCTTGCGCTCGTCGGACGCAGTCTGACTGGCGTCGGCTGTGGCGTTCTCATCCTTGTTTTCGTCCGCTGCGTCAATCGCTGCCTGTGCCTGGAGCTGCTCTGCCGTCGTCGCAGGACATGCCGCGGCAGGGGGCTGTGCAGCAGCAGCCTGTGGCACTGCTGCGACGTGTTGCGCGGGCTGTGCAGCCTGGGCAGGATTGGCAGCCGCTGGCTGTGCAGCTGGAGTTGTCGTAGCCGTAGTCGCCGCCATGCTCGCTGCTGCCGTGATCTGCGTCAGTGCCGACTGCAGTCCGCCCCGTGCCGTGGCCAGCCCCGCGATCTGTTGCGCCATGCTCGCCTGGCCCTGCTGGAGCTCGGCGATGGCTGCAACCGAGGCACCTGACATCTGGCTAGGCGCGCTCGCCACGGGCGTGGTGGGCGCCGCTTTCGTCGCCGCGGGCGCTGCGTTGCGGCGCCCTGCATCTCGACGCCATTGGCGGCAACTGGTAGCGGGAAGAAAGTCTCGAGCTGCTGAAGCAAGACCTGTGCGCGAGTCAGCTCGTTGGCACGATGCTGCTGGACCAGCTGGCGACCCTCGTGCTCAATCATGGCCTCGTGCGCCGCCTTCTCTGCGCGATCTGAGCGGCTTTGGGCACGCTCGACGAGTGCCCGCTGCCTCGCCAGGCGCACCTCCGGGGTCCTGGCCACGATGATCATTGTCACGAGGACCGAGTATTCCTGCTCTTGTGCCTCAAGGGTGCTACTCGGCAGGCCGAGCTCGCGGGGCGCGTGAAGCATCTTTGCCGACGCCACCGCCACGCGGCGGAGGTTGCGCCTGTGGTTGACCAAAGCGGCGAGATCCGTCGGTGGCTGCACCCAGGCTGGGTGCGCACGCGCCTGCTCTGGCATTGCAGGGAGCACACCGAGGGCCTCCTGCGGGCCTGCTGGACGGTCCGCCGTCTCCTCGATCGACTCAGGCTCACTCTTGTCGAACGTGACGTCGGTGGCTGGCGAGCGCCGACGGGGTGACCTGCGTCGGGAGGGCACCTCTGGGGCTGGCTGGCTCGTCCGCAGGCTCGCCATCTCGCTGCTGGGGATGGGCGGGCGGCGGAGCACTGCTCGGGCTGCGCTGGCGACTGGGCTGAGCGCAGCTGTGCGCTGGCCTTGAAGCACGCCTTCGCCGCCGCTGGTCACGTCCATTTCCTCCGTGCTGATCTCGCCCGCTGCCCGCGAGTGCATGCTGCTGCTGCTGCTGCTGCTGCTGCTGCGGGTGCTGCGGCTGATCGCGGAACGCGCGGAACGCCGCGGGGCTCTGCTGCGGCAGCGGGTAGCTGGTCCTGCGCATCAGGTCGCCGGCAGCATTTGCGCGCCCGCATGCTGGGCGCTTTGGGGGGGGGGCGGCGGGGGCGGCGGGGACTGACCGCCGCCCTTGCCTCCGCCCTTTGCCTCAGCCCTGCTGGGCGCTGTGGTGCGATGCGAGCTCCGTAGCCATTTTGGCTCAAGCTGTGTCGCGTCGAGCTCGCCGCCGCTGGGCCGCCGCGCCCGCCGTGGGCCGCCGATGGCGGCGGCGACGGATCGCCGCGCGGCGCTGGCTGCGGCCCGTGGGGCCGCGCTGGCGGTGCATGGTGCTGCTGGTCTGGCGCGGGGTGCGGCGGCCGCCAGGCTGCTTCGCTTGGCCGAGGGCCTTGTTCGGGCTGCAGCGGCGATGCTCGAGGCGGAGCTTCGGGCAGCCCGCCCTGCGGCCGATGGTGGAGCTGATGGTGGAGGTGCGAAAGGGGCCGCCTGTAGCCCCCGCAGGCGACGCGCCGCTTGAAGGCCAGGAGCCTCGGCGGCGGCGGCGGCGGCGGGCTCGCAGGCGCCGCAGCGCTGGTGCGCTGGCGCTCGCCCCCGCTCCCGACCTCGGCGTCGGCGGCGGCAGCCTGGTTGTGGGCGGCGGGCGCTGCGCGCGCGGGCGGCGGCGATCATCCGAGGCGCAGGGTGATCGACGTCCTTTTCACTGCCCAGTGGTGTCCTCGCCCCCAGTCGCACGGCCGTGGGGTGATGTTTCCCCTGCGGTGACAGTTGCACAGGGGGCCGCCGACCTTTCTGTACAGGTTGCGCGGCAGGCACGGGGGAGGAATTGTCCTCCCCGACCGTATGCCCTGCTGAGACGCTGGACTGTTTTTCTCTTGCTCTGGCCACGGGGCGGTCGCCCGTCGTGTGGCCAGTGCCTCCTGGCCCATGGGGCTGCTGGAGGTACTCTTTCGGTCAGTGAGGTCTCCCTCACTGCCAGCAGTGGTTTCCCAGCCGCCGCTGCTGTGCCTTTTTTCACCTAGGCTGTGCGGGCGTTGAGCTAAGAAAGAGTGGTGCGTTGCGAGACACTTCGCGGCGGTCACCAGACGCCATTGCAAAGATCGGCTTGAGCACGGCTGCTGTACGGGCACGCCTGTGCCAATGCTTGGCTCGCTGCCCTGCTGGCCGCGGCGTGGCCTGCCGCAGGAGTGCTCCGCGGCGCGGCGGGACCCCCGCGCCCGCCGCGCGGCGTGGCCGTCGCGCGAGGCGGGCTGCCCAACCCCGAGAGAGGTCGCCATGTGCTAGTACAGCGGCCCGCATACCTCTGAAAGCGGGGCGGCAGCTGGAGGAGAGGAGGGAGTGGAGGTGAGGAGAGGAGGAGGAGGAGAAGGATGAGGAGGAGGGGTAGAGGGAGGTAAGAGCGAGGATGGAAGGACGGAGGAGCAAAAGGAGGAAGAGGATGGAAAAGAGGTGATTAATACGAAGCTGGGACAAAAAAAGATAGGGGGAGGAGGAGGAGGAGGAGGAGGGGGGCTGGCTTCCGGCGGATCTTGGGCCGTGGGGTGGCCTTCTGAGCAGACGAGGGGAACTTCTTGGACCTGGAGGCTCCCGAGAATGCGTATCAAAAGGCAGAAAGGATTCTTTCAGGCGTGGTGCCGACTCCCAAACTGGCCCTTCCCCCCCTTCGCCACTGCTCCCGACAAGACCTGGCCCCGAACCAGGCCCCAGACTCACGGTAAACTCGTGTTGTGCCGACGCCGCCAGTGGCGCTCAAGGTTGCACGCCGCCAGTGGCCGCCCAGAGTCGACCAGGACGAAAATATCTGGCGGCTGTAAAACCGCCGACCGTTGAAGGTCGAACGAGCCACGCGAGACCAGCGCTGGGGTCGTCACGACAAGAGCCCTCGGGGCCCACCCTGCCCTGCCGCTGCTTCCCGGTCGCACCCCCGTCTGCGGCGGCGGGGGTGGCGCCCCCGAGGGGCACCGCGCACCGCTGTTGCTCTGGCCCCCCACCCCCACCCTTGACAGCCGCCGGCTTGGTTTTTGCGCGAGGCCGCTCTTGTACAGCGGAGGCCCATGTCAAGAAACACCCTCCTTGCCTCCAGGGTGCCCTGGGTTTCTTGGGTTTCGATGGTTTTGCGATGGAAAGCGTGGCGCTCCCACGCCAAACATCAAGGGACGTCCTGGGGTCTCAGGGTTGGGTTTCTTGTGGAAGGTTTCTCGTGGTCGGGCCCGTACTGCATCACCTGAAGGACGCAAGAAAAACCGGGGTCGTCCGCGCCGACATTGGCGCGCAAGCTGCCCGCGCAAGGTCGCGCGTAGGCGCCCTCGTCTTTTTTGTGGCGTGCCGCGCCGGAGGCCCGCGCAAACCACTGCCTAAGGTTGGTATGCCATCTTGCGCAAGACCCGTTTTTGATCGTCGCCTGCCTGGGGAGGGCGCCGGTCCGCAGGGGGCGCTCGCCGAGAGCCCCGGGGGTCTCACCGGACTCGGGGACCCCCGGGGCCCCGCCCGCGGAGGAGGAGGAGGAGGAGGAGGAGGAGGAGGAGGAAGAGGAGGGAAGCGAGGAGGAGGAGGAGGAGGAGGAGAAGGAACACCAGGAGAAAGAGGAGGAGGAGAAGGAGGAGGAGGAGGAAAAGGAGGAAGGCGAGGAGGAGGAGGAGGAGGAATGCAAGGAGGAGGAGGAGGAGGAGGAGGAAGAAGAAGAAGAAGACGGCTTTGTACTCCATTTAATTCGCGCTCTCTGTTTCAGCAGCCCGACTGTAGCGGGCGTGACGGGGGGAGGGTTGGGGGGCGGGGGCGCCTGCTCACGTCGCGCTTCGCGCTGGGGCGCTTCCTGGGAATGCCCAGGAATGGGTCATGTCCAGATGGCGCCAGCGCGAGTCTTGGCGTGACAGGCTTTTTCTCGAATAGTAACAAAAAAGGATGGGCTCCAGTCCGCGGCCCCAGAGGTTCCGACCGCCTCCCGTGGTAGTTTTTCGCCCCTGATTCCTGCTTGAGTGTCCCAGGGCCCGAAGAAGGCTCCCGAGCACCGAAATCGTGGAGGATTCTGCCCGTTGAACAAATCAGTTCGTCGGGGATGTGATCGTTTTCTCATTCATTATTTTGCCGATCGGCGCGGGCCCTCGCACCCCCCGTCCCCTCCCCTCATGGAGTAGATCTTGGCTGCTTTCGGCGCCTGTTTCAAGCAGGCGGAGCCTCCCCCCACAGGACGCACTGTTGCCAACAGTCGCAGTAAGCAGAGGTCCGGAGCCGGACCCCACCCCTCCCCTCCCCTTCCGCCCAGTGTGGAAAGAAAATGATTCACTGCTGTGAGCTCCCCAGGTGTGCATCTATTCGCATGGACCTGTCCGCCGTGAATGTCTAGGCGCAAGAGCTTTCGAATACAAACGGGCTTCAGTTGTGACGGTCTGGTCATGAGTCTAACTGAGAATGAATTGGAGTGTGAATGAGCCTCTGTAGTACGAGCGCGTCTCTACGCATGAGCCATGAGCCTGTGTCCTCCTGGGGCCTCCTGGGGCCTCCTGAAACCTACTGGGGCTTCCTGGGGCCTCCAGGAGCCTCTTGGGGCCTCTTGGGGCCTCCTGGGGCCTCCTGGGACCTCCTAGGGAGGATTCGTGCCCCAGGAGAGGCCCAATCTATAGCAACAGACGTACATAAAACATTGCGGATTGGAGCCGCAGGAGAAGGGGACAATCTATAGAAACACACGTAGAACACCAAGGATTCGTGCCCCAGGAGAGGCCCTATAGGAAGATAAGTACACAGGAGAAGGACAATCTATAGAAACATACATATAACATCAAGGATTCGTGCTCCAGGTGAGGCTCAATCTATAGGAGCATACGTAAAACACATGGGATTGGAGCCACTCCTGTTGCCTTCTGAGGCCTCCTGCTCCTGAGGCCTCTCGGGGCCTCTTGTTGCCTTCTGAGACCTCCTGGCGCTTCCTCTGGCCTCCTGGGGCCGCCTGTGGCTTCCTGAGGCCTCCCGGAGCTTCCTGGGGCCTAGCCTCTTGGGACATCCTGTGGCCTCTTGAGTCTTTCTGTGGCCTCCTGATGCCTCCTGGGACCTCATGTGGTCTCCTGGGGCCTCCTGGAGCCTGTTGGAGCCTCCTGTGGCATCCTGAGGAGAATCTGTGCCCACGAGTCTGGCCACCGATCGAGACATCCTCAAAATCTGGCCCACCTGGGGGGTGAAAATGAGCGCCTCGCTCGAGGCATCCTCCAAATCTGCTCCGAAAGCGAAGGATGTTGGGCACAGAAACAGGCAAACCGCCTGAGACATCCCCACACAATGGCCGCGAACGAGCCCGTGCAACCACCCCTGGCGGCTCCCCTTAGGGGGGTGAAAATGAGCGCCTCGCTCGAGACATCCTCCAAATCTGCTCCGAAAGCGAAGGATGTTGGGACAGAGAAGAGGCAAACCGCTCGAGGCATCCCCACAAAACGGCCGCGAGCGGGGCGTGCGTGAGTCTCACCATGAGTAAGTCTGAGTAGGAGTAGGTCTGAGCATGAGTAGCTGGGGGGCCTGCGCGTCGAACGAAAAGAAGGAAGAAGAAAAAGAAGAAAAAGAAGAAGAAGAAGAAGAAGAAGAAGAAGAAGAAGAAGAAGAGAGAGGTCTGGGCCCCCGCCTGCGCGCAGCTGCGCGCCGCCGTGTGGGCCGCGCTGAGCAGCCGCAGCGCCGCGCCGGCGGGGGCCGACCGGCTGCTCGAGCGCGTGCGCGAGTGCGAGATCGACGGCGGCCCCGACGGCAGCGGGGCGCTGCCAGGCATTTCGGGGCTCAAGAGAGGGGGGTCAGTGCAAACGGGGGTCAGCCAGGGCACCGGATCCTGCAGGATCTTGCGAAGACCCCCCTCTGGCTGACTGGGGTCAGCGAGCCGCTCGTGGCCGCGAGGCGGCCGCGCCTATTGGCTGACCCGGGTTTGCGAAGTTTTGCGTTGCAGTTTGTTTTCCTGCATTGCAGTTTTTGGTTTCCTGCTGATCTGGGTCTGGATTGACCCGGGTCAGAAGATCCCCGAGGCATGCTGAAGCGGTGCCCGCTGCTGCGGGTGGCGGACGTGAAGCACCCAGACGCGGTGCAGGCCTCCGGGGGGGAGGCCAGCCTCAAGCATTAAGTCGGGCGTGTCCCTCTACAGGAGGAATGTTCAAAAATAGGCAAAAAGTAGTATGGGGATAACTTTTGTATATTTGTGTCCAGATTTTGCTGGATTGCTATTTAGTTGTTTTTTAAGCGATTCGGGGTATCTTCTCTTTTTCGTCCAAAATCCGCCTGTAGGGGGACATGACCGACCTAACTCAAGCAGTGGCGAAGCGTCCTGGCTCGCCTGCAGGTCCACCAAATAATGTTATGATAAGATTTTGTGGTTTGCACGAAATGTTTTTCGAGCATTTCTGGCCGAGGCTCTCTTGTTTTTTTAACGTCGGGTTTCTGTTCCACGAGCATGGGTTTTAGTTCTCAGAACGTTTTGGGGTTCTGAGAGCATGTCGTCGTAGGCCTACAGGAATGCTGGGACGGTCGGTCCCTGCTCAACAAACGCACGCCAGGGAGCGCGCCGCATCGGCGATGTTCAGAGAAGGGAAAAGGTACCAATACCGCCACCCTTTGCCTCGTTCTCGCCTTTTTGGGGCCTTCTGGGAGGCCATCGTCGCTACCGCTGGATTCGACTCAAAACGCTGGTCAGAACGCACCCCGGGAGAGGTCGGGGAATAGCGGTATTGGTATTTTTTGGCTTCCCCAGGAGGCCAAGCGCACGGCAGGGATCGCGCCGTATCGGCGATGCAGCAGCTATGCGGCTCGATGTGGATCCCAGTTTTCTCCATGCCAGCGTCGCGGATGCATCGCTGACGTCGCCGATGTGTCGCCGATACGTCGGCGATGCATCGACGCTGCGGCGCGATCCTCCGACCCCATCCGCTCCAACCCCATCTGGGAGGCTTCTGACTTAGTGTTAGGTCGGGCATGTCCCTCTACAGGAGGAGTATTCAAGAATGGTAAAAAAAGAGTCAGGTCACGATTTTGTTCCACCATTTCTTTTTGACTTGTTTGGTTCTTCCTCCAACATCCGCCTGCAGGAGGACATGCCCGACCTAAACCTAGTGCCGCGCACAAGAGGGTGGCGCGATGGGGGGGAGGCCTTCGAAGAGGGCGGGGGACTTCTCTTCTCGGAGGGCGGTGGCCTCACTTTAGAAGGGCCCGGGGACTCTTCTGACAGGCCAGGCGGGGGCTCCCCCAAGAGGCCCTCTGCAGCTTTCGTAGAAGCCCCCCCGCCTTCTTGGAAGGCCTCCCCCCTGTCGGCCCTTCTTGCTTCCTCCTTCCTCCTGACTCCTCCCTCCTTCCTCCTCCCTCCTTCCTCCTCCCTCCTACCTCCTCCTCCTCCTGCTCCACCTCCCCTCCTCCATCCCTCCCATCCTTCCTCCCTCCCTCCGCCCTCCTCCCGGCCGTCCTTCCTCCCACGCCCTCCTCCCTGCTCCCTCCTCCGCCTCCCTCCTCCCTCCTCCTCCTCTTCCTCCCTCCCTGCTCCCTCCTCCTCCTCTTCCCCTCTCCCTCCTCCCTCTCCCTCCCTACCCCTTCCTCCTCCTCCTTCTCCTCCTCCGTCTCGTTCTCGTTCTCCTCCGCCGCCTCCTATCCCCTCCTCCTCCGCCTTCCCCGCCTCCCTCCCTCTCCTCGTTCCTCCTCCTCCTCCTCCGCCTCCTCCCTCCCTCCTCCTCCTCCCTCCCCTCTCCTCCCTCCTCCATCCTCTCTCCTCCCTCCTCCTTCCTCCTTCCTCCTCCTTGCGCCAGCGGCCAGCCTTGCCCGACTGCTCGGGCTGGGAGACGGCCTGCTGCTGTGCCCACGGTTTTCGAGACGAGAGGGCTGCTCCGCATTGAAAGCAATTGTTTGCCACCTTCCTGAGATAAGGGGGAGGAGGAGGCGGCCCTGCTGTGCTGCCACCTGAGAAGCACCTTTCCCAGCTGGTGGATGAGCGAGACGCCCGCACTAAGAATATGGAGAAAGAGTTGGACCTGGCTGATAAATGGGAGAAGAGTCTGGCTCGGCAGCGCGAGAAGATCCAAGAGCTCAGCGAGGATCTCGATGACTTCGACGGCAGGATTGCGGCTCTCAAGGCCAAGCTCACGGACGAAGCCTCTCGCCCTCCCCCGCATGCTGGGCCTCCTGCGGCGGGGGCTCGGCTCGACACCCTCTTGGATGGAAGCTTCAAGGTCGATTGTGGTGACCTTTTCGAGGTGGGCGAGGAGGAATCTGATTTATCGGGTGGTGACCAGTAGGATCTCCAGCAGCGTAAGAACAGTTGGACAGAAGAAAGAAAACAGAACAACACATCGCGGATAATGCCAAGTCTGTATTTGCTCAAGCAACGGATCAGTTTGACAAGCTCAAAGCAGAGCACGCCAAGCAGTGCGTTCGAGCCACCAAGAAGCGCAAGGTATCAGACGGCACCGCTCGCGATGTAGGAGCCGAAGGGGGTGGCGCGGAGGCACCGCTGCTGCTGCCAAGCCCGAGGTGGTGGAGGCCGACGCCGCCCCGAGCCTTGCTCCTGCGGGGCCTGATGTGCGTGCTCGTGCTCGCGACAGTAAGGGCGAGGTGCAGCAGGCAGGGCCCCCCGATGGTGCGGCGGTGGGAGGGGGCCATTCCCGTGGGGGCGAGGGCGCCCAGGGCAGTGCAGGGCGCCCGCGAATGGCAGGGCGATGGCACCCTGAGGTCAAGGCGGGCGCCCAGGCGGAGTCCCAACCTGTGCCTGCTGCGATGGGGCGCCCGCCCAAGGGCGACGTGTTCGATGGGCCCGGCGCCGTCTTCCAGGACGGCCTCGACGCGGCAGCCGCGCGTTGGGTGCCGCTCCTGGCCGAGCCCCATTCTGGCGAGTCCAGCTGGATGGGGGCCTGCGTGTCAGCGACGGTGGAGTTGCTGCGGCGGCCCCAACGTGCTCACTGGGTGCACGATGCGCCCGATTGGCGTTCTCTCCAGGAGCTGGCGGAGGACGCGTGCAGAGTGGCGTGGGACTCGAGCAGGACCAATCGGGGTAACATCGTGAACGACTTGCGCTGGCTCGAGGGCCAGTCCTTGCCTTTGCGAGCCCAAGAAGAGGCTAGACGCTGGAGTGAGTTGCAACGCGTTCGCGATGAGATGCGGCGGCTTGGCGAAGGTCGAGGCCAGGCTTTGGGCGCGGGGGTGGGGGATTCAGACCCTGCTGATCGCGCGAGCGCGCCCGCGTGCACTACTTCTTCGGCGCCGCCGTCAGCGCCGAGGGTCACTGGTGGATCGAGTTCGGCAGCTGGGGCACTGGCCCCCCCTAGGCGCCGGCAGCGAAGCCGCCGCCGCGGAGGCCCCGGCACCCTGGAGGCCCGCCGCCGCCGCGCCTCTGGAGCCTGGGGGGGGGGGGGCAGCCACGCGGTCGACATAGAGACGGACATGTACTTGGGGTGGCCGCTGGAAGTCCTGGTGCCGTGGCAGCGCCAGCCGCCTCGGGCCGTGTCTCCCCGCCCCCGTCCCACCTGGCGCCCGCTGCAGTCTGCGGTTACAGGGGCGGGGATGTGTGCGACCTCGGGGTCGCGGCCAGGCGAGAGGCGGCAGCTGCGAGAGGTGCTACTGGGTTCAGACGGTGGCTCTAAGCGGAGTCAGCATGCGCGGACCGACGGGGGTCGACGTGGTCTGCCTGGTCACCAAGAGCTGCAACTCGTGGTCGACTGGCCAGTCGTTCATGGAGTGGGTGCATCACGACGCAGGCCAGGAGGTTCACCACTACTTTCTGCAGGAGACGCGGTTGCTTGCTAGAAGTTCGGCCCCTCCGATGTCATGGGCAGGGGGAGCTGGCTACGTCGTGCGCGCTGGGGCAGCGGTGCCGACGAGGGGCGGTGCCTTGGAACGCTCAGGTGGCGTGGCAATGCTTTCTCGCTCGGTGGCAGGGTCCAAGCACTTGGCGGAGTGCTTCCCCGATCGGGTGAGGCACAGGCTTGTGGCGCAGCTGGTGGCGGTGGCCAGTTCTGTTCAGATCATCTCTGCCTCGGCATACCTGGTGACCAACGGGGTCTGGGCCCGAGGGACCAAGACCTGCTTTCGATCTTGGGGGAGTTTATTGCGTCGTCAGAGTGGCCCGTTGTGGTCGTCGGCGACTGGGGCATCCCAGTGGACGAGCTGGTGGCCTCTGACTGGCCAGCTCTGTAGCACCTCCAGGCCGTGGCGCCTGAAGATGACACTCTTGGCAGCAGCGTGCGATATCGCAGTGCTTGTTGCCGCGCGTGTCACAAATCCAAGCTGTGCTTAACGCGCCCAGGGGGCCCCGCGCTGGAGTCTCGTTGGGCTTGAAGGGCCTTGTTGGGCCAGCGATGGTTTGGCAGCGCGTAGTGCCATGTGGATTCCCGCTCGACCCGGCACAGGATCCCGGGGGCGTCGAAATCCCGGGGCCCGATCTCACCAGCGCTGTTTGCTTCTGGGAGGCGGGCTCTGTCCCGAGCAGGCCGCTCGAGGCGGCCCAAGAGTGGTCTAAAGTAGCTGAGTCCTACTTGGTAGCGCCTCGCAGAATCCCCCAGGGAGAAGTTTTTAAAGTGCCTGGGCAGGGCTCGGGGTTGCCAATTTCAGATGGTGCCCCTAAGAGCGGCGCGGGGCCGAGAGCTCGCGCGATGCTCGAAGGCTGCCGCAGCCAAGTGGCTTCAGCTGCGGCGCGCTCTCACGCGGCTGCTAGGGCTGACCAGGGAACACGTGGGCTCGACGGGGGTGGCGCGGGGCGGGGGTGGGGGGGGGCTCTTGGAGGTTCTTCACCAGGTTAGCCCGTGCATTGCCTCAGCGGAGTCGGAGGCGCTGAGAGGGCGCGCAGGATGCAGTTTGCTGGGCGGCCTCCAGGACCCCGAACGGGTTCCCATGTTGTTTGAAGAACTATCCCAGGAGGTCGGATCCAGGCTTTCCAGTGACGCGGCGAAGTCCAGGCAGGCATGGTCGGATTTTGCGCAGCCTTCTGTTTCTAAGGGGGGCCGTGTCGCCCATCGGTTCAGCAAGGGTCCTGGGCCCACTCCCGAGCCTGTTTTGGGTCCTGCCGAGGAAGGGGTCTCCCTCTGGCGGGCCACGCGGCCCTCGAAAAGCTATTGGAGGAGTGGGTCCCGATTTGGAGCCGGGGCTCGAGGGCCCGAGAGGTGCGCCCGCGCCTGTGGGATGTTTCAAACTTTTTGGAGCCCATCGCGCCAGGCGATGTCCGCTCGGCGCGCGCGTGCTTCGCGAAGGGCGCGGCCTTGGGGTGGGGCAGCTTCTACGCGGGGCCCATTCTGCAGTTGCCGCCAGAAGTTGCGCGGCGATTGGCCGACGTGCCAAATGCGTGGGAACGGGACCCACAAGTCTCAGCTCTGTGGATGATACTGACATTTTTCTCGACAAGCCGACGGGAGGTGTTCGGCCCATCGGTTTGCTTCCTCTCTTCGGGAGTGTGTGGTCCAAGGTCCGACAGAGGGCCTGCAGCGCCTGGGAGAAACAGAATGCATCGGACCTCTTTTTGGGCCAGTCGCGGGCTACCTCTTGCGATCAGAGCGCGTGGCTCCACAACGCTCTTTCGGCGTTCGCCAGGCAAAGGAACTTGGCACATGGCTCGGCTTTCCTTGTTTGAAGCAGTTCCATGAGAACATCTCTTAGTCGGAGCTCAGGTCCGCGGCGGCCCACGTAAGCTTTCCAGATGGCCTCTCGAGGAGCTTACGGTGTCAGCATCGATCTGAAAGGCGTGCTGTTTCCAAGGGGGCGCGGGGCAACTTCTGGAGCCCGACGGCGCAGTTGTCGCGGGCTGCTCCTGCGCCGCGACGCTGGCCACGGTGCTTTTGCTTGCGTGTTTTTGAGGCAAGCCCATTTGGAGGCCCCGAAGGTGAATCTTAACAATGTTATGGATGATGTCTCCTTCCTTGACGTGTGTGTGTGTGTGTGTGCGTGTGCGTGTGCGTGTGCGTGTGCGTGTGGCGTTGCGTGTGCGTGCTGTGCGGTGCGAGTGTGTTGTGTGCGTGTGTGTGTGGTGTGTTGTGTGTGTGGGGGGGGGGGGGAGGGGGGGGGGGGGGGGGTGGGGGGGGGGGGGGGGGGGGTGGGGTGGGGGGGGGGGGTGGGGGGGGGGGGGGGGGGGGGGGGGGGGGGGGGGGGGGGGGGGGGTGGGGGGGGGGGGGGGCACGTCCCCTTCAGTCCGGCGTTTAACTCGGTTGCATCAGCGAGGGTCTGCCCATCTCGTGGAATAAAGCAGGGGTGCTAGCCAATTCGAGCTCGCTGGCCAAAGCGCTGCTGAAGCAGCTGCCCCCTGAGCTGGCCGCCGCCAGGGAGGTCGCCCATGGAGACCTGGGAGGGGGGCGCTTCGGACGGGCGGTTTCGGATAATCTCTACTCATCTAGACAAGTACCTGGCTGCCAGGAGGCGCGCTTTCAAGCTGCGCACCCCCCAGGGGGCGGGTGCCGCGACTTTTCGCATCCATCGCTCTGGCCCCACGGCGGTCGCCATGCGGGGTGCGTGTGTCCACGGCCTAGGAGACGCCAGGCTCCATGGTCTGAGAGTGCTGGCGGCTCACGCGGAGGGCATCATCCCTTGGGGGTCGTCTGTTGAACTCTACCTGGGCTGCGGGCGCCAAGGTTGGAGGCGGGGCCATGTTATTTTGACCGCAGCGGACTCGGTTCGCTAGTGTTGTGAGGTCCTCAGCGAAGGACAGCTTTGAAGGGGGGTGCTGGAGGCTCTCGTGATCGTTGCCAACAAGAGTGCGGCGACTGACCGACCGTGGGTAACTTGCAAGGATTCTGTGGCGGCGGCGGTGATCACTGCCCAGCGCGTAGGCTGGGGGTTTAAAGATGCTGTGACGGCGGTTGGCGATCGGGGGGTGGAATGGGACCTGCGAGTTTTCTCGCCTGCGTGCATCGCGTCTCGGATCTCGTTCGTGGCGCGAAGGGTCTCAGATATTAGGGCTCTCAGGCTGCAGGATGGGGCGTGGGCCACGAATTGTGATGGGGGCCCCTCCTGGAACTGCTGCTATCGGACTGGTCGGAGACCTGGGGCCGCCGCGAGTAGAACGCGCTTCGGGGGTTGATTTCAGGGTCTCACTGGGCCCAGGGCAGGCTTCGCGATCATGGGCCAGCTCTCCCCGAGGTCTGCCAGTTATGCCAGGAAGAAGGGGGCTCGTTGTTTCACAGATGCTACGCATGCCCTGGTCATGAAAAGTTTCGGAGAGACTGCGTGCTAAGGGAGCTGTCCAGGTCTGATGCCAGAAACAAGGATAGCCCTCCAGCTTGGAAGGAAAGGTTCGCGCGAGGTTTGTTTCCTTAGCCTGGCCAGCGCGTGTGCTTCGACCACCTTTCGATCCGAGCTGGAGGCGCTGGGTCTCGGGATCCTTCCAGCTCCCCTACCTCCTGGAAGGAGGGGTTTGCTTTCACGGATGGCTCGGGGCTGGATCAACATCACCCGACCCTTGGTGTAGCGGGTTGGAGTGTTGTAGTCTACGATCGGGAGAGGCACTACGTCGGCTCCACGTTCGGCGCAGTGCCACCTGATTGCGGAATCACGGGCGCGGCCCCAGATGGAGAAGTTTTTGCGATGCTCGTGTGTTCCCGGAGCCTTTTGGGTTTGTATTCTGTCAGGGCCGATTGTTAAAGGTGCACTAAGCTGCTGTCGATCGCCCCGCATGTCCACGTCCCCAACAACCCGCGGGCCCACTTGTGGAGGCAGGTGCATTTGCGAGAGGATTTTTGTGCTCGGCTTTTCGAGCGCGTCAAGGCCCGCGCGTCGGCCTCTGTTGTCGAGCGTGAACGGATCTCGGCGTTCGGCAGAGACGACGACAATGCCGCGCATAGCTTCGCGAAAAGAAGGGCGGCCCTTGCGAGAGCCGCCGCGGCAGATGTTGAATTCGCCGAAGGGCGCCATTTAATTGTTAGGCTCGCGGCAAAGTTTTCGGCCCAGTTGTCGGCCTCGATGGCCACGGTGGGCACCCGAGACAATGTGGGAGTTGACTACCTCAAGAAAATCGATTTGGGGCTGTCGACTTCCAAGGTGTTGCGGTTCCAGATGTTCCTGGGGCGGGGTCCCGCGATATGGTCTTCCCTCCTCCCGAGCCTCCTGCAGCTGCTCCTCCTGGGGGTCCTCCAGGGCCCGCCTCAGAAGACCCCGAATGGCTTCGGGGCAAGGGTGTCCAGCCCTGGCGAGTGCACGGCCAGTGTATTGTTCAGAGCTCGGTGCCAGATGGGTTCGCATCGTCTATTGCCCGTCCTGCTGGCAGTATGCGACCACCCCCATGCGGCGAGGTTTCACTGGGCCTTGCAGGGGGCCAGAGAAGATCTCGGGGGGGTCGGCGTGCGCCGTCGGGAAAAGGCTGCGGGGGGGTTTTCGCCTTGTGGCCCACCCTCAGGCGGCGCTCGGGCCTTCTGAGGCCACGTCGGCGGAGACCAGGGGCCGTTTCTCCAGGCACTTTGGGGGGGGCGTTGTCGGGGCGGCGTCGGCGCCGAGAGCGCCGAGGCTCGCCCCGTTTTCTATGCGAGCGGTTGCGCCTCGCCTTGGCATCGATTCTGTGCTTCTCGCTTTTGGCTTCAGCTCCCGAGAGGGGGCTGAGGTGCTTGGTCGACAGGTGCTCCTGGACCGAGCTTCTGCCCAGGCCAGGGGGGCAGGCGCCGCGGACTCCGAGGCCGAAGGGTGAGTTTCTGGGGGGTGGGGGGCCCTGTCGGCTGGGCCCGTCCGAGGTGGGTCACAGCCTCGGGCGGGGACATGCAGTTCTCGTTTGAAGGGCGCCCCCGCCCCGATTTTCCTTTTTCCCTCCCTTGACTCTCCCTCTATGGGCGGTGAACCTCCTCTCCCTCTTCCTCCCTCCTCCCGTTCCTCCTCTTCTTTCCTCCTCATTCCTCCTCCTCCCTCCTCCCTCCTCCCTCCCCCCTCCTCCTCGGCCTCCTCCTGCCTCCCTCCTCCTCCCTCCTCTCTCCTCCCTCCTTCCGCCTCCTCCTCCTCCTCCTCCTCCTTCTCCTCCTCCTCTTCCTCCTCCTCCTCCTCCTCTCCTCCTCCTCCTCCTCCTCCTCCTCCTCCCCCCCCTCCTCCCTCCCCCCTCCCTCCTCTTCGTTCCTCCTCCCTCCTCCCTCCCCCCTCCTTCCCCCCCTCTCAGCTGCCGCCCCGGTTCGAGGGGTTTCGGGCGCCGTGCCAGGTGCAGCGAACCTCTCTCGGGGCTGGCAGCCGCGCGCGCCGGCCCGCGCCCGCTCATCGGGCGGTCGGGGCCCCGCCGCGCCTCGCGCTGCTCCTGGCGTACCTGGCGGCCCTCGCGCCTGGGCGCCCCGCTGCTGGCGGCGCGCCGCGGGCTTCCTGCAGCCCCCGCTCGCGCCCGCGGCCTAGCGGGGGCGGCGGCGGCAAACCGGCTTGGCACAGGCGTGCCAGACAGCAACGCGCGCAGGCCCGCCTCTGCGCCTGTTGAGCGCCGCGAGGTGTTTGGCACCGCGCCGCGGCGCGATGGCGCGGCAGCCCCGTGGCAATGGCGGAAGCAAGGGCGATCGGCCCCCGCCGTTCCCGCCGCCCCCCCCCGCGGCGGTGCCCCCCATGCGGGCGTGCGAATGCTGCCAGTGACCTGATGTGCAGGACCTGCTACCCGCTGCCGCAGCAGAGCCCCGCGGCGCTCAGCGCGTTCCGCGATCAGCAGCAGCGCCAGCAGCAGCAGCAGCAGCAGCATGCACCAGCGGGCAGCGGGCGAGATCAGCGCGGAGGAAGTGGGCGTGGCCAGCGGCGGAGGAGGCGTGCTTCAAGGCCCGCGCACGGCAGCGCTCAGCCCAGTCGTCAGCGCAGCCCAAGCCGTGCTCCGCCGCCCGCCCAGCCCCAGCAGCGAGGCGGTGAGCCTGCTGAGGAGCCGGCCCCAGAGGTGATCTCCCGACGCAGGTCACCCCGTCGCCGCTCGCCAGCCGCCGCCGTCACGTTCGACGAGGGTGAGCCGGAGTCGACCGAGGAGACGGCAGATCGTGCAGCCGGCCCGCAGGAGGCCCTCGGTGTGCTCCCTGCTATGCCAGAGCAGGCGCGTTCGCACCCAGCCTGGGTGCAGCCGCCGACGGATCCTGCCGCCTCGGTCACCGCAGGCGCAACCTTCGCCGCGCGGCAGCGGCGTCGGCAAAGATGCTTCGCGCGTCCCGCGAGCTCGGCCTGCCGACCGGCATCCTTGAGGCGCAGGAGCAGGAATGCTCAGTCCTGATGACAATGGTCAGCGTGGCCAGGACTCTAGAGGCGCGCCTGGCGAGGCAGCGGGCGTTCGTCGAGCGGGCCCGGTGCCGCTCCGATCGCGCGGAGAAGGCTGCGCACAAGGCCATGATTGAGCACGGGGCTCGCCAGCTGGTCCAGCAGCATCGTGCCAGCGAACAGACTCGTGCACAGGTCTTGTTTCAGCAGCTTGAAACCCTCTTTCCGCTGCCAGCTGCAGCCGACGACGTCGAGATGCAGGGCGCCGCGACGCCTGTCGTGGAGGAAGCGTCGCCCACCGCGCCCGTGGCGAACGCGCCTAGCCAGATGTCAGGTGCCTCGGTCGCAGCCATCGCCGAGCTCCAGCAGGGCCAGGTGAGCGTGGCGCAGCAGATCTCGGGGCTGGCCACGGTGCTCGGCGGACAGCCGTCGGCGCTGACTCAGATCGCGGCGGCAGCGAGCACGGCGGCGACTACTGCTACGGCGGCTCCAGTTACACAGCCAGCTGCCGATGCCAATCCTGCCCAGGCTGCGCAGCCCGCGCAGCGCGCCGCGGCAGTGCCACAGGCCGCTGCCACGCAGCCCCCTACCGCGGCATGTCCTGCGACGACGGCAGCTCAGCTCCAGGCGCAGGCAGCGATTGACGCAGCGAATGCAGACAAGGATTAGAACGCCACAGCCGACGTCAATCAGGCTGCGTCGGATGAGCGAAAGGCGGCTCGGCAGGCGCGTGCTCGCGCTGCTGCCGAGGCTCGCGCGAAGGCGGCAGCGGGCGAGAAGGTAGCCCTGCAGGCCCAGGGCTTGGCGGCGGCTGGGCAGCCCACCCTGGAGACAGTCGTCGCAGCGTCGCTTTCTATGGCGTATCCAGGAGGCGCGCTGCCACGCGCGGCGGGCGAGGAGCGCCCCGAACCAGTGGGTGGAGAGGGGCCAGCAGGCGCCGGACGTCGTGAGCGCAGCCCGCGCCGTGCGCACGCGGAGGAGGTTTGCGCTGGCCAGAGTTCTGAAGATGATATCGAGCTGGCGAGCCCGTCGCAGAGGGGGTGGGCCAGCCTGCAGAGCCGCTAGGCGCCAGTGGGGATCAGCCCGCGTGGGTTCCGAGCGCCGCGGCCCTGCCGGGGCGCCGGGCCCCGTCTTTCTTTTTGGACATGCCGCCCGTCAGTCCCATTCCCGATTGCGGCGACTTAGCGGCATTGCTTGCGGCCCACCGGCAAGACTCAGAGCTCTCCCCCATTTTCGTTGCGCCGCCATCCATGCAACATGTCTGTGTCATGCCTCCATCGCCGTCGTCTTCATTCTAGTACCGTTGATTTCATTGGCGACTCGCAGAGGGAAACATGCCCCCCCTTCCCGCCCGCCCCCGAGCCGCTAGCGCCTGAAATCTTGGGGCGCATTGCGCAGAACCGTGCGCAGGCACGTAGCAGAAGAGCCGCTGAACTCCAGGAAGAGAGACAGGCTCGCTCGCGCGAAGTAGCCCCTTGGACCCAGGATCCTGATTTTGGCAGAGGCTTGTTTGGATAAGTTGCTGCCTGTCATCTACCATGAGATGTTCGGGATGGTTGTTCAGTTTTGTGCGGGGAAGTGGAGGTGCAGAATGGAAAGTTGCCGTTGTCTTCTGTGCCGCCTCTTTCAGCCACCTCTCTCTGGCTGCCCGCTCTCTGGCGGCGTGCAACGCCGGGGGGCATGCGGCATGGTGGCTCAGGATCATGCTGTTGCTGCCTTCTTTGCCTCGATTGCGATCTCGGCGCGTCTCTCTCTCTCTCTCTCTCTCTCTCTCTCTCTCTCTCTCTCTCTCTCTCTCTCTCTCTCTCTCTCTCTCTCTCTCTCTCTCTCTCTCTCTCTCTCTCTCTCTCTCTCTCTCTCTCTTTCTCTCTCTCTCTCTCTCTCTTTCTCTCTCTCTCTCTCTCTCTCTCTCTCTCTCTCTCTCTCTCTCTCTCTCTCTCTCTCTCTCTCTCTCTCTCTATCTCTCTCCGTTATGTCTCCAGCTGCCGCCCTAGTTCGAGAGGTTTCGGGTGCCGTACCTTGTTCGGCGAACTTCTCTCGGGGCGGGCAGGCGCGCGCGCCTGCCCGCGCCCGCGCGTCGGGCTCGCCGGGCCACCTCAACTTCCCCACTTCCCTGCCTAGCTTTCAGCTTACTGCGGTTGGGGCCGGGGGCGGGGTTGGCACGTTGACAGGGGCCGGGATTTTTCTGTGGCGTTTGAGCAGGCACTGGCCGCAGGTCGAGCGCGCGAAAATCGCGCACTCCCGCTGGCCCCTGCCTCGCACCCGCCCCTCACTCAGCTGCTCAGCTGCCTTTTCGTCGGCCTCTCTTGCCTCCTGGTGTTTCTCTTTTCGTTCGATCTCTAGCTGCCGCCCCGGGCCGAGAGGTTTCGGGCGCCGTGCCAGGTGCGGCGAACCTCCTTCGGGGCGGTCAGACACGCGCGCAGCGCCCTGCCCGCGCCTCAGACACGCGCGCAGGCCCCGCCCGCAGGCCCTGCCCTGCCCGCAGGCCCTGCCCGCGCAGTTTCACCTTCCCCACTTCCCCTGGGTATAGGTTTGTTGGCGGGGACGTAGTTCGCACTGCGGCGATGAGGTAGGCATGTGACACAGGTCCAGCGTGCGAAAATCGTCCACTCCCGCTGGCCCCTGCCTCGCACACGCCCACTTAGCTGCCCTTTCGGCCTTTTGACGGCCATCTCGCCTGCTCCCCTCTTTGATCCGCCTCCTCTTGCCTTTTCCTTACTCCTGTTGCGTTGCAATGCGCTTTCAGCGCCTTCCGACGACATGGGGGCGGTACAGGATAGGTGACGGGGGCGGGGAGATGTGCCAAACCTTCGCGCCCGTGCTGCTAGATACCGCGCGTTTCTGCCAGCAGCTAGTGGGCGCCGCGCCAAGCTGACCGTTTCCTCGGCGGATCAGAGCGCAATCCAAATCCTCCTCCCTTCTCCCTCCTCCCTCCTCCTTCTTCTCTCCTCCCTCCTCCCTCTTCCCTCCTCCCTCCTCCTTCGCCTCCTCCTTCCTCCTTTCGCCTCCCTCCTCCCTCCTCCCTCCTCCCTCCTCCCTCCTGCCTCCTCCTCTTCCTCCCCCTCCTCCTTTTTCGGTCTCTTCCTCCTCCTCCCCTCGTCCTCCTCCTCCTCCTCCCCCTCCTCCCCCCCCTCCCCTTCCCCTCCACCTTCTCCTCCCTCCTCCCTCCTCCCTCCTCCCTCCTCCTCCATCCTCTTTCCTCCCTCCTCCTCCTCCACCTCCTCAGTCGAAGGGGATATTTGCATAAACCCCCATCTCCTCTGCTGTGCGTTCCGTCGCCTCTGGGCTCAAGCCCGCGGGTCAAAACGACTGCAAAGCAAACGGCAAAACCTTACAGCAAGACATCTTCTACCTACATCCTTTATTCCATTTATTCTACATCTTGATTATCATTCTCATTGTTGTTCTTCTCCAGCGCGCGCCGCCGGCGCACGAACTCTGGTGGCGGAGCCGGAATTGAAAAGTTCCTGCTACGTTGCCGGGCTGGGCATTGAAGAGTGCCTCGCCCGTCAACGTGAAGATCCACGGCAAGTACTTACCCCTTGAGGGCCCTGAATGGGCAAGAGGAAGCGCAACCGCACTCATTCTGCAGAAATAACGAGTGAACGCGCACAGAGAAGGCTTGAGGTCGAGTACGAGCGGGCCCGCCGGACCTGCAGCTGCCCTCTTTGGAAACCTCACTCGGAAGCCTGCCGCCGGCAGGTCAGACTGACACCAGGACTCGTGTTCAAGGAGGAGCCCGAGCCTTCACCAAAAAGGTATCCGACACCAGACTGGTCGCGCTCACCGACTCCACCGCCGCAGGTTTCTTTGACCACTGAGAAGAACCATGGCGATGTCCAGCGGTCACAACGTGAAGAGCAGACAGCCCCACCTGCACGGCGCCCAGCCCTTGCACTACCGCCAAGGAACAGCCGTAGCAACGGCGGAGACGCCTCCGTGGTGGTCTCCAGAGCTGGAAGCGGACCCGACCTACCCGTACAGCGTCGTAGAGTGGAGCAAAGACGTACGGAAGTGGCAGGCAGCTTCGAAGCTCGCACCCGAACGACAAGGACCACTACTCTCTCTGGCGCTGGGGACAGCCGCGCGCACGGTAGCAGACGAGATCCCCATCCACGTGCTCCAGCACGGAGCAGAAGTGGACATCGGGGACGGCGCCGGCGTGCGTAGGCATGCGGGCGTCGACATCTTGCTGTCGATCCTGCACTCCAAGTTCCCGCCAGATGCTGAAGCGAGCACGTTGAGGACAGGCCTAGATTTCTTCACCTTCGCGCCAGCTCGTGACGAAGATCTCCGGTCCATGTTCTTGCGCTTCGACGTGCTCCTCGACCGCGCAAACAACGCCACTGAGCTCGGCATTAGCGTCCCGTTCCGCACGTGGACGCTGTCGAGTTTGCTGCGGCTCCCCGCCCGGAAGTGGGCAGACATCCTGAAGGAAAACGGCAGGAGCCCCCGCGAACAGAGGCGGAGTACGTCGAGGTGAAGCAGCGTCTCCTACGGGACCGCGCCATAGAAGACAACGTGAACATCTTCCACGGCAAGTCCCACCAACCAGGCGCCCACGCAGGCCTGTACTTCTCGGACGAGCTGGAGCCCGCGCCGCTGTACCTGGCCATCGCCAACGACTACAACCGACAGGCCGGCAGCAGCGGCAGCGCGCCAGCAGCAGCGCCGCCCCGCGGAGACCAAGACGTCTACTACGACGTCGGGCAGGCGGCAGACGACGACGACGCTGCCAGCGAGGGCGGTTGGAGCACCGACACCGAGTGGTGGGACAGGGAAGCTTCGGAGGGCCCCTGGCCCCAGGAGCGCTTGGACGCCGAGCGGCAGGCTGCCCTCGATGATCCACGCTACCTGACGTCAGTCTGGTGGGAGGCCAGGAAGGCAGAGCGGCGCTACCGTGCCGCGGCCGGCCGTTTCGGACCGAAGCACCAGGCTCGCACGAGACGGTCCGGGGCCAAGAGATACACCAGACGCGGGCCTCCGAGGCACGCAGGCGGCAAGCCGCGGAAGGGCTTCTTCATCCACGACACCTTCGCGTCGCTGGAACACGCCCCAGACGAGGGCATCATAGCGTTCTTCGAGGGCAAGGGCCGGTTCAACAAGAACCGCGTGGAGAAGGGGCCGCACAAAGCCGCGAGGTGCTTCAGGTGTGGCGAGCCTGGGCACCTGGCCGGGGAGTGCCGCAGCCGCGAGAACCTCTGCTTCAACTGCAAGAAGCCGGGCCACCTCGCGAAGGACTGCCCGCAGCGGGCCCGCTACCTCCAGGACCAGCCAGACGACTCCCAGGATGCCGCCGAGCAGCTGTGGGGAGGCGACGCCCCGTCGCTGGGCACGGAGACCATGTACATGGTCAAGGAGGAGGCTGCCGCAGCTCCGGCGCCACCTGGCGTACCAGGAGCAGACGACGACAGCAGCGTGATGATGGCGCAGCCGCCGCGGGCCCCGCCTGGGGGCGCGCCTGGAGGAGCTGGAAGCCTTCCGGGGGCACTCGGCGCAGGCAGTTCTGTGAGCTACCTGAGCCAGGGCATCATCACAGGCCTCGACGACAACAGGTGCCAGATTCAGGACTCCCTCCACGGGTGCATGGTGTCAGTGCCGCTGTCAGCCATCTGTGGCGCTAGCCCAGGTGCGGGGTGGAATAGACGTGTTCCTCCCGTATCAGGCTCGGCTGTGCTACCGGCGCGGGAGGAGGATAGAAATGTCCTCTCCCCAGCGCCCGCCGCTGCCGTGTCCGCCGACGATTTGCACATCGTCCAGAAGCTGCTGGGTGTGTCGTCAAAACCACCATCATCTCCATCATCTATCCCTCCACCACTTCTTTCCTACCCGACTCCAGCTCCGATCCCTGCCTTGATATGCGGTTCGACGACAGTGCCCGCACCAACGTGGGTAGCTTTAGGGGCAGGCTCGACCGGTGTGAGCGCGCCGACTCAGCAGGGATTCGTGGGAGGGTCAGGAGAGGGAACAGAAGGAGGGCAAGGAGGAGGACCAGTTGAGCAGCCAGGAGAAGCAGGAAGACCGGGAGGAGGACCACCAGCAGCAGTTGCGATGACAGGGCTCGGATCAGCGTGGGCCGTATTTCCCGTGCACGGTTCGGACCCGACTCCTGCTTCCACCTCATTTTCGTCTTCTCCCACGTCCCACTCATCTCTTTGGGGAGGATTGCAGGGATTGCAGGGACTGCCAGTGGGAACTATTTTCGGACCATTTCCGACATGTGTAGGCGCAGCACAGTCGACAGCAGCACAAGCAGCACATCCGACCCCGGCCCCCGATCCTGTCTCCCGCCCGCCAGGTCCTACATATGCTACGTCTTTCTTGGGAGGAATGTCAGGGCCATCTGGGGGGGCGGCAGTGGGGGCAGCGTATGTATCGAATCCGACACCGGCACGCGCAGCATATTCGACACCAGCGCACGCAGCATATCCGACACCAGCGCGCTCATCACATCCGACACCAGCGCACGCATCACATTCCGCGGCAACACGCATGCAGTTTTGTGATTCGTATTCGCACGGTATTTCTTCTACTGGGGCGCATGGGTTGGAATCTACGGTATGTCGCGGCGGTTGTTCTTCGATCGCACCTGCGATCGGCACGACGGGGCCGGGGGGGGATTCTGGGACGACATCTGCAATGGGTTCGGCAGGAATGGGAGGGCCGATATGCGCATCGATGGGTATACCGATCCACCAACAACAACAACCGCAGGCATCAGCAACGCCATGCTTACCAACGCCAGTTTCTAGTGACAATGCTGGTTTCTCGGTTGTCCCGTCCATGAGTCCAGAAACGATTTCTACCATCAACGGGAAGAGATCACCGAACACCATCGAGCCAGGCCCGAACTTGGCAACCACCACGCCTGTTACGACCTCGTGCGGGGTAGCAGCCAGGAGGCATGGGAAGTACATCCCGCGCCGCCACTGGGAGAACGGACGATGCATTCGGAAGGAGTGCATTTTCTGCCACCGCGGCTCCAACACACTCCAACACACTACACCGCAACAAAGCATGTACCAAGCGAGGGCTCCAACGGCGCCTCCACGATGGCAGGATCCGCAAGCTGACCCTGGCCCCCTTCAAGCTCAAGACCCCTGGAAAGATTACGACAAATCGCATCCAATCTTTGAGTGGGAGGAGGATGAGGAGGTCAAGCAACAACATGTGCAGCCACAAAATGTCTACAACCATTCGGAGGCCAGGATCAGCGATGTTGATGATGGGCTCCTGGTCGGTACTGGCGCTCGTCGCAACCTGGCCGGTGAGAACCTCATCGACCGACAGAGCCATGCTGGGTACCAACACGGATTTACGACTACGTGGAGTACCTTAGATCAGCCAGGGAAGATGAGCGGAGTAGGAAAGGGAGCTCAGACAGTACGACGTGCAGCCACGATTTACGGAGTCATTGGCGAGGGCGACCTCGTTTCCTACTCAGCCCCAGTTCTGGAGGACGAGGGCGCCGACGTCCCAGCCCTCTACGGTTTGGATCCCATGGCCGAGAGAAACACCCACGTAGGCACGCGAACAGGCAAGCTGCACATGATCCCACCAGGCACGGATGACCAGATCATCTGGCCAGACGGCACCAAAACCATTGAGTGCCAGAAGTCACGATCAGGACACTGGATGATACCGATCTCCAGGTGGCACAAACTCAAGAAGGGCAGCAAGACGGTCGAGGCATCCCCGACAAACGTCGGGGTGTCTAAACAACATTGACAAACAACATCGCTGGGCGCAGAGAGTGGCTGGCACCCAGCAGACGCGAACAACGGGCCACCCACCACGCAACCAATAGAAATGTTGGCCGCACGACCGTCCACAGCAACCTTGACGAACCAACGGCAAATTGAAGAGTTTGCCAGCGAACCACCAGCACAACACAACGCTCCAAACATATTTCTGGTTGGGGAGCGGCTGGCAACGGTGAGAATGACGATGGCGAAATACGACCTCTTCCCATCCAGAACGTGCTCCATGCTTCAATTCCAAAGGAAGCATGCATCTCCAGGCGCCTGCGCAATGTTTCAAGCCATCCACTTGGATCGGCCGCAGCTTCTTTGGATTCAGTGGTCATGCAAATTGCAAGAACCAGGGCGGCGACCACAGGTACGTACGGCTTTGGAGCTCCTTCCGGGAATGGTTGAACAACAGCTGCGTTACGGCGGAGATGTTCTATTGGAAGCCAAAGCGTGCGACGTCCCTGTCCGGGACGAGCTTTTCGCAGGAGCGAAGCGTTTAGGAGCACTACTCGGACCACCTACTCGAGTGCACTGGTGTGCTTTGGGAATCATGGGGGGATCAGACAACAACGCGTTAGTATGTGGTGAACACCTCGCCATGTCGAACAAACCATGGCAGCACGCATCATGTGCACGTGGCAAATAAAGCTCGACGTACGTAGCGAACGAAGGGACAGCATACGAGCAGTTCGTGGAAAAGGTATTGAAACCTTTTCGCTTCATCGACTCCTGCCAGCTCAAGCCAACCAACACGGAGTGGCACTACGTCCAACGTCAACTCAATAAGAAAGCAGGATCACGGGACTACGTCCAGCACCACCGACAGCACCAGCCAGCCAACGACGACAGCATCGACGAAGAGGGAATTGAAAAGTTTCCGCTTCGCCGAGGCACAACAACACCACCAGCTAAAACAGTCACCTTCCACAGCACACAAGTACACGCATACCACGTCGACCGAGCAACGTCCACAGCCGACCTCCAGTCGTCACAATCCCTAGCATCACCGTCATCACCCTCGCCTCATGACCTCTCCTCTTCTCCCACCGACTCCCACGAGCGAGCGAAAACGAAAAAGGCTCAGCGGGAGAAGGACAAGACACCAGAGGAAATTAAGGCCATGAGGAAGAGGAAGCCACAGGAGCAGGAGCCACATTTCGACGATTGCGGCAGCGATCTGGAATCATTGATGGATAATGAAGCCATCACTGCCCTTGCAGCGACCGACCCGTGTGGCAGCTCCTTCTGGTTTAACAGCAGCGGAATGGAAACGTTCCTCGGTTGTGGTGATGTGCGTGCTGGGGACATCGATAGTTATCTTCTTGACCCAGAGTTCTCGTTGAGCTATCTGTTGGGGAGTGACGGTGAGGACGCAGAGCATTGGCTTAGACGACCACCCAGTGGAGAGTATGTGAAGCTTGGCAACCTCGCCGGCTATCTGTCCAGGGAGGAGAGAAGAGGAACTGACCTCCTCGAGATCTGCGGCGGCGCGACTGGCGTCACGAAGACGGCAGTCAGGCGACACTTGACAACAGGGGGCGTCTTGGACATCGTGACAGGAGCTGATTTGACGCAGGGCCACAACGCCAATCGCCCCTTAGAGTATTTGTCCACGCACAAACCCCAAGTCGTCGTCATGGCGCCGCCGGCCGCTGATCGCGCAGAGACCGCCCGAGCCCGACAGATACGTGAGAATATAGCCCATGTGTGCGAATTGGTGGCTACGAATCAGTTGGAAGGTGGCAGACACTTCGTCTTGGAACGTCCACAGGATTCGGACATATTTCGTCTACCATCTATGCGCAACGTCATGTACATATTCAATGTCGCACGGGCCACCTTCCCACAGCGCGCCGTAGGGTTGGTCAGCCCAGACGGGCTTCACATGCAGAAGTGGACGACACTATGGGCAATCACCGGAATCATGATTTCGGACTTTTCTTCGTTGCGTTGCACCCACAAGAAACAATGGGTACCAGCAGCCACCGCGAATGCGTCGCCGAAAGCACGGTGCGCCCATGTCTGGCCAGAGCTTATGTGCCGCATGATTGCTGACGGAATCTTACGTGTGATGCGCCAGGATTCTGAGAGATCCTTTCTTGCACTCAACAGGAAACACCCAGGAGAGGCTGTCTTCGACTGTCCTGGGTGCAAGAGGCACAAAGTATGGCACCACCCACTCAACACTCGACGAGCCGAACCTCCCGAGCTCTGCAGGTACCGCGACAGAGTACCTGAAGGCATCACATGCCCTGCCTGCCTGGCTGGCAAGCACCACGCCGGCGACTCGCACACGCAGGTGGCAGGGGAATGTCTTGCACCAGACTCGATGTACAGATTTGGGAGACAACGGAAAAGCGGACCAGTACGTGACCCAGGCAGCCGAGGGAACGGAGGAGCGGATCGACGACGACGCATCACCGACGACGACGCTCTCGACGACCCAGGGCCTCTCAGAAGCCCCCTCTTGTCTGGACCACCCGCGGAACCGGCAGCGCAGGAGGAGGACGACATTCCACCGCACCCAGACGCAGCACCAAGCGGCGGTAATGTTCCAGCGCCACCAGCACCTGCTCTAGAGCTCGCGAAGGAGGAGGAAGGAGGAGAGCTGCCCGTGCCAGGCGAGGTGGGCGACCCACCACCAGTTCGCGCGCAGCGAGCAGACGCAGGCGTTCTGAAACGAAAGCAAACCGACGCGCAGACTCAGGAAGGCACCGGCGGCAAAGAAGATTGGAGGACAGACGACGTATCCAGAGTTATGCGACGCCTCAAATCTGAAGACGCCGACGAACGCAAACTAGCTTTCCAACGTCTGCATATTCGGTGGTATCACCTCCCCAGCACCCACATGCAGTCACTCATGAGGGCGGCCCAAGTTCCAGCAAAAGCAGTCGGGGAAGTACCAGGTGTAGTACAAGGGTGTGATGTGTGCAGACAGTGGCAAACACCACCACCACACTCAGTCACGGCAGTTCGTCTGGTCACCGAGTTCAACTTCGAGGTGCAGATGGATCTGTGGTTCTGTCACTCGCTTATCGACCAACCACACGTGATGCGAACAATCATGCACTTGATAGACGTCTGCATCAGATGGTCGGCAAACGGGCTCCTGAAAGACAAGGAGGAAACGACGCTGTGCACCAAAATATCCGAGCTGTGGCTGTCCCACCACGGACCCATGCGGGCTCTGGCACAGGACGGCGAATCTGGGATGAAAGACCGAGCAGTAGCCGATTGGGCTGAAGCGAACCGCATTCAGCTCAAGTGCAGACCTCCTGGAGCCAAGGCGTGGATTGCAGAACGACGCCAGCAGATACTCCGAAAGAGCTTGCACACCACCGAAGACCAGATGAAGAAGGAGGGTATCTTCGCGCCCATAGAGCAAACGTTGGCAACCATCACGTTTGCCCACAATGCACTGGTCAACATCGACGGCAAAACGGCCTACAACGCGCTCTACGGACGCACGCCTTCACTACTGCCGACGTTCGACGGAGCGACGCAAGCCGAACAGAACGACGAACTACCACGAGGAGAAACCCTGACCCGGTATCAATCACGTATCCGCG
The DNA here is from genome assembly GCA_963575745.1 of Prorocentrum cordatum. Lineage (NCBI taxonomy): Eukaryota > Dinophyceae > Prorocentrales > Prorocentraceae > Prorocentrum > Prorocentrum cordatum. The sequence continues at coordinate 544,118 of CAUYUJ010019993.1, forward strand.
AAATCGCGCTGAGCACGATCATTGAACACACGGCCAAGGACCGACTACGACGAGCAGAACACCACCGCACTCGTCCAGCACTTGAGTTGGCCAAGCTCAAACCTGGACAACAAGTTGACATTTGGTTTGAACCAACCACCAAAGATGTCAGCGGATGGCGTGGCCCAGCCGTTGTTCACACCGTACAAGCCGCAGAAAACGTGGTCACAGTGCGGTATCAAGGACGTACTCTCGACAGGCGCGGGCAGGAAGTCCGCGAACACGTGGCTTATTTGGTCTTCCTTGTGAGCCAGAAACGACACCCACATATGCAATGGCAGCTGGTGCGCGAGACAGTGGAAGACTTCAGCATAAACACGACGAAAACGTACGGCCTCATCTTGCACCACAACAAGAACAACCCTGGCTGGCATCTATCTCGTGACAACATATCTACAGTAGGGCGTCGAGTTTTAGACGCGGGGCTTTTCTTGGCAGCCACCGTGGTGCGCATGGAAACGTGTACAACCATCAGGCTGGCCAGGGGGACGGCGACGCTGCAGCCTCTCCAAGGCTTCACGCACAGTGAGATCTGGATCTGGCGGTCCACTCTACAGGGCGGTGACATGGATGACGAGCCGCTGGTCTTCGACAGCGAATACGGGGACGCCAACGAGCCGATGTACCTTAAGAGCCTGCTCGAGCACGACCCAGACATCCGAAACAACACCGCTGTGTGGACATATTACTGCTTGGTGCAGTTTTTCGGGACTGCCGCCGACGAAGCAGAGCAGCTCGTACGACAGCACCCTGGAGTACGAGTTCTGGCAGGAAGCGGCCAAGTAAAGCGGAGGAAGAGGAGGGAGGACGGAGACGACGACTCTTCATTTCCGACCCCTCCCTTACCCAAATTGCCTCCCGCCACTCCTGCTCCATCGACTCCAGCACCTCCTGTCCCCAAACCTACCTACTCGACTCCACCACCACCTCCTGAACCTCCAGCTCCCGGTCTGGACGCCGCGAGTATGCAGGGGGGCACGACTTGTCCGCCACAGCGCGTGCCTACTGGAACGATGCTGGCGCCGACGCCGACCGCACGATTCTCCGACAGTGGTTTGCGTAGAAATGTGCACCACTCCCCGAAGGGACCGACGATGGACGCACCGACGCCGCCAGGACGACACTACGACAGTGGCTTGCGTAGAGATGTGCACCACACGCCGACACGACCGAATTGTACGACGACGACGACCCCGCCGCCGCCTAAGTTGCATAGCGTGCCGGCGGTCGATGCACACTTGACTCCACTTCCACCTCCCGCGCCTTCACCATTTTCTTCCATGACGGACGCAAGCAGATCAAGATCACAAGCGACGGAAAGTACTCTAAGCAGCCCTCCCGTCAATGATCTCATAAGCTTGACTCCTCCTCCACCTCCACCGTCGCCTCCAGCACCGCCCGCAGGAGGAGGCTACCGAGTCAGACGGTCAGAAACACCGCAGTCATACAGGTCGAGAACACCTGGGAGCAAACAGTCGACACCTGCCGTGATTCTCACCACCCCTCCCCCTCCACCTTCACCACCTGCCGGGGGAGGAAAACGAGGAGGAGGCAGAACATGTGGAAGCAGAACAAGAACTCCAGCAAGCAAAGCTTCATCTTCGATGACGTGGACTCCTGTGCAGATGAGCGGTTGCCCTAAACCACCACCACCTCCCCCTGCAGCCAGAGCAACAGCATGTCAGGAACAAGAGACACCAAGATCTCGAAGCCCATTTGTTGCGAAAGCGGAATCTCCAATACAGATCCCGATGGTCCACCACCGTCGCCTCCGACCACCAAAGCGAAACAGATGGCCACTCCGAGATCGAAAACACCACCAGAAGAACAACAAACACCTGTGACGAAACCGCCCCCGCCTGACCGACCACTACCACTACCGTGGCCGGCGGCCGGATCACAAGCTACAGTGTGGGATTTGGTTGCAGCACCGCGCAAGTATGCGCCTGGAGTGCACTCGCCGCCTGAGCACGGAGGAACACCAGAAAAGAGGTCAAGTGTCACCACCGCACCTCCTACGACTACGACGGGAATAGAAATGTTCCCACCGCCATCGTCGACGACTGAAGGCCCATCACCTGCACCGACTGTTCACTACCCCACTCCAGCGTCAGAGGCCTCCACGATCCAATACGACGCGGTACCGATTCCTGCTGCCCTGCCGGCGCAACCTGCACAGCCGACAGGAAGAGCAAACTCATCGAACTCGAATCCACAGCTTCACCAGCCACTGTTGCCGACAGCCGAAAACGCAGCAACCATTCAGCGGAACAGCCCACCACAGGAGGATCAGGAGGATCATGATTGGAAACTGTGGACAGACGAGATCAATGAAGCTGACAGCGACGAGGGCGACGAGATACCAGACGGAGACGACGACGAACTAGGAATGGAAACGTTCTTAGCCAACGCTTGTGTTCCGACTCGCCGCGACGGCCCTCCAGAAGAAGTAGAGATTGGATTCGAGGGAGTGGCAGCACGGAGCCATACTGGCATGGGTTATCTGGTGCACGACGGCGAAACAGTTGTCAATGTGTGGAACACAGTTACTGGGGAGCAGAAGACTGTGATTTCAAAGTCCTTGACGGATCTCAGCAGGGAGGAAATGGTGAAACATGCTATCGAAATAGTTGAATCGAAGAAAGCCGAACTTTTTTCACTATACGAGCTTGGGTGCTTCAAAAGGTATCCAAGGAGACGGGCGCACAACGTCGTAGACACGCGTTGGGCACTCAAATGGAAGCATCGTGATCTCAAGAAGTTCATCAAAGCTCGGCTCACCATGCGAGGTTTCAAGGACATGGACAGCAATCTGGCCACCTTCGCCGGGACTGCGTCGCGTTGGGGCCAGAGAGTTGTCAACGCAGTAACAGTGCAGCATGACGATTGGGTGCTTTTTAGCTTCGACGTGTCAGCCGCGTTTGCCAAAGGACTCAGTTTTGAAGAGCTGTCACAACTCACGGGCGAGCCTCTTCGAACGGTGCAGTTTGAGCTTAACCGCGAGGACACGGAGCTGCTCAAGACTATCCCTGGTTTCGAAACCTTCAATCCCAGGGAGGAAGTACTCATCATGGTTAAGGCGGTGTACGGACTCAAAGATGCCCCACGACCTCAAGGGAGGAGCGCCGCGGAAGCTAGCACTGCAACTCCTACAACACCTGGAGAAGTACGTTGGCGCCTGCACACAACAGTGGGAAAACTTCACACATGTGGGAATAGAGCACGTCGTGCGCCCAGACGGTATCTTTACACATCAGGAGAAGTATGTGACGACGCTCTCTGAGCTCGACCGCACTCTGTTTGCAGGCAAGCCAGACGACGACGAGGTGAACGATGAGGCGGCTTCAAGCTACGCGACTCTTCTCGGAGGCGTTGCTTGGCTGTGTGTTGACTATGGCTGCCATTTGCGTGTATGTTCAAGCCCTGCAGAGGCATGGACAACGCCCGCGGGCGAAGGACTGCAAGAGGCTCAACATGGCGCTACGCTGGGTACGGAAACACAAGCCGGGCATCATGTTTCGGAAGCTCAAGGGTCCGCTCCGACTTGTTGGTGTCACCGACGCAGCCTTCAAGGCGATTCTGGAGGATTCGTCAGGTTTGGCTCTACGTGGTTGTGTCATCCTGTTGAACGGCGACGAGGAGGCAACGCCGTCGTCGCGGGATGGCAGCTGCATCATGTTGGAGCATCTCTGCAGGCGACAGCGACAAGTGGTCCGATCCACGTTCTCCGGCGAGCTCAACGGGCTCGTGGACACAGTGGAAATCTTGCTTGTCATCCAGATTTGTTTGCACCAAATTTGGCATGGATGTGAGACATCAGCACGGCTTCTGGCTGATGCATTGGACCGAGGGGAGCTTAGTCCGCCGTGTGACGCCGTGATCGATACACGCAGTGTCTTTGATTGCCTTGCCGCTACGGACTTAGGAGAACTTGTGGAAGGAAGTCTCAAACTTCATGTGCTCTCCTTGCGCGAGCGCCTCGCGACCGGAGCGCTCCGCAGGCTCTATTGGTCAGACACCCGTGACATGCTTGCAGATGGGCTGGCGACAGGGTCCGTTCCACGTGATCAACTCGTAGCTTGTGGCAACAGAGGAGACTACCGCACAGTGCGCCCTGGAGCATGCACCACATGCGTCCAGGGCAAGAAACAGACCACAGGGAGCACAATGGTAAGGAACTGATTTGCCCACAGCACACCGCGAGAAGCACTCCGCAGGCAATGCGACGAACAACCACAACAGCCACAATTTTGAGCCAAGGGCATAGAAATGTGCCTGCGGCAGGCTACTCTGAGCCAAGGGCATAGAAATGTGCCTGCGGCAGGCTACTCTGAGCCAAGGGCATAGAGATGTGCCCGCGGCACGCAAAACTGAGATGTTGGCATAGAAGTGTGCCTCATCTTTTCCTGCACTTCGGCGCGGGTGGCCGCCATAGCCATTCGCGCCAGCATAAGCATGCAGGCGACGGTAGTGATCGTCGTTTTCTGTGTGTGTATGTACGCTTAGACTTGACCGAAACTCTCGGGTCACAGTGTCTCGTTTTACGGAGGACGATATTTTGTGCGTTTCTTTCTTTGGAGATGTAGGCATAGAACACATATGCGCATTTGCACTGAATAAGCTGGGAGATGCACGGGCGAACTCATGAATCGGCCGCTGCAGTTACGACTCGTGCCTCTCAGATAATACTTGTGAGGATTTTTCTACGAGACGGCGGGCCCGGAGCCAGAGCGACGGCACGGGAGGAGAGTCGAAGGGGATATTTGCATAAGCCCCCATCTCTTCTGCTGTGCGTTCCGTCGCCTCTGGGCTCAAGCCCGCGGGTCAAAGCGACTGCAAAGCAAACGGCAAAGCCTTACAGCAAAACATATTCTACCTACATCCTTTATTCCATTTACTCTACATCTTGATTATCATTATCATTGTTGTTCTTCTCCAGAGCGCGCCGCCGGCGCTCGAACTTCCTCCTCCTCCTCCTCCTCCTCCTCCTCCTCCTCCTCCCCTCTGTCTCCTCCTCCTCTTCTTCCTTTCCTCCTCCTCCTCCTCTCCTCCTCCCTCCTCCTCCCCTCCTCCTCCTCCTCCTCCACCTCCCCCTCTTCCTCCGCCTCTTCCTTCTCCTCCTCCTCGTCCTCCTCGCCCCTCGCCCCTCCCCCTCCCGTTCCCTCCATCGTGCGTGCCGCCAGCGTGCTCCGCAGAAGGCTCCCCGGGGCCCGCCACGTGGCGCCCATGAGTGTCAGGCCCTGGTGCGCGCCGCGGCTTCGACCCGTGGCCCGTGTGGCGCCTCGTTGGGGGGGGGGGCGTCGGGTCACCGCCAGGCTGTGCAGGCCAGCTGCATGCGCATGGCGCGGCCGTTCCTGGGCGAGAGCTGGATGCACATCTTGCCGCTTTTGTGTTTTTGTTTCTTGTGTTGTTGCGATTTTCTTGGGGGGAGAGAAGCTAAGCTGGATGCGCCTGTTGGGTTCCAGAAGGGGCCGCGCCCTCGAGGGTCGAAGGACTTGGCATCCTTTTTCTCTGCGGAGGGCGGCGGGCGGTCGGCGGAAATCCGCCGAAGCAGAACGAAACCGCCTCCGCCGGCGGAAGCCAGCGGAAGGCCAGCGGACATATTTCATAACCGGGCCACGGTTGGGGGCGGGGGCCCATCGCGCCTCTCTCTCTCTCTCTCTCTCTCTCCCTCTCTCTCTTCTCTCTTTATTAGAGGGAGGTGGGGAGCCGCCCTCGCACGCGCCGTCCCCTACGGAGGTGGGGGGTGCGCGGGGGGTGGGGCTGGGGCGCAGCTGCCTTGTCGCCTCGCGCCCGCCCTCTCTCGTGCGGGCTGCGGTCAGATTGCGATCGCGCCACGCTGTTTGGTCGGCAGTCGCTATCGCCCCCGCGAAATTTCCTGGGCAAGGGGAGTTGCGTTCCCAAAAAAGGAAGGCCAGCGGAAGCCTCATGGGCTCAAGGATCCATCGGCCGCCCCTTCGCCGACCTGGGTCGCAGTTCCCAGCCCGACCGTGCGCAGTGGCTCCCGTGCGCCGTCTGTCAGCGCCGCAACAGTGCCCAGCAACGCCTCGACCACCCAGAACGAGAACCATAATCCTGTAACAATGGAGGGCAATCATGCCTTCGCCCACGGCCGTGAGCACGTTCGTCCTCGCAGCTGTGGCCAACAACGATTCTGCCGCTGTGGACAACCAAGCCTTCGGTTACGCAACCAACGAAGTGAAGTTTTGGGGCGAAGACACGTTCGGGCACTACTGCTGCGACGATGGTAAGCACGAGCTAGTGGGAGGAGCAAGGACACAGGGGGAGGTACAGCGCCTTCGGCGGGTACTACGCGCGGTGCGTCTTTGGGACAGGCTCTCATGCTCTTCAGTTGCTGTCATCGCTTCGCCAGGGGCATTTTGATAGGTGACATGCGCGTTGACCGCCTAACTCTCGCTGTTGGGCATTCCCCCATTCACGACGAACCCAATCTTCTTAGTCATCGGCTGAACTCAGGCTCTGTTGAGCAGGCATGGCATTGCAACTGGTTGCTGCGCCTCGGGAGAGCGCTGGCTTACAGCATCTGTCGCTACGTACCTCTGCTGGTCGGGAAAGTCTCGTACTGTTTGCAGTGACCTCTCGGGGCCCTCTGTCCTTGGATGGTGCGCCTCCAGCCTGCCCCCTCGGCGTCCTCCTTCTCCTTCGCGGCGAATCTCTAGGCGGGCTTTTGGGGCGGTACTTGGGTTGCCCCGAGTTCCGCCGACCAGCCAAAGTTCGGAAAGTTACGTTCCGTCGTCGGCCGTGCGGCCTGGACAGCGTTCTTCGTTTTCTTTCTCGCCCGCCGGCGCGCAAGGTGCCCGGCGTAAGGTCGCGCGTAGGTGCCCTCGTTTTCAATTGGCGGCCCGCGTAAGCCGCGGCGTAAAGTGGCTATGACATCTCGCGCAAAACCCGTATCTGTTTGTTGTTCATGTGCACCCAGGAGGTGGTTTCGCCAGATGTTCCACTCGTGAATCCGGCCGTGTGCGTGTGTGTGTGTGTGTGTGTGCGCGTTTCCAGCTTTTCGGTGTTTCTGTATCCGCCGCCTGGGCGTCGCGCCCATGGGGTCTCGAGGGCCTCTCGAGGGGTGGCGGCTACGAACACCTGATCCGCCCCGAGGCGGAATATCATGATCATGATGATGATGGTGGTGATGATGGTAGTGCTGCTTGTGGTGATGATGCTGAGGTGCAGGATGGTGATTATGATCATGATGATGGTGATGATAATGACGATGTCGATGATGATACTGGTGATGATGATGATGATGATGATGACGATGACGATGTGGATGATGATGATGATGATGATGATGATGAGGATGATGAGGATGATGCTGAGGATGAGGATGATTATGATGAGGATGATGCCGATGTTGTTGATGCTCATGATGATGATGGCTGCTGAAGATGACGATAGTGATGGTGCTGATGATGATGCTGATGGTGGTGATGATGATTATAATGGTGGTGGTCGCGATCCTTGTTCTGCTGCCGCTGATGACGATGATGACGATGACGATGACGATGACGACGATGATGATGATGATGATGATGATGATGATGATGATGATGATGATGATGATGATGATGCTGATTATGAGGATGTTGTGGATGATGGTGGTGGTTCTGGTCATGCTGACGATGCTGCTGCTGCTGATGATTCTATAGGCGTACGCCACATCCGCCGACCCCTTTGTTCGAAAAGCGTTGTGGTTTCTCTGGGGTCGCATGCAGTGTCGGCACCATTCTCCTGCAATGTTGTGTGTGTGTGTGCAGCGTGTGGTCGTGAGGAGGAGGAAGAGGAGAAGGAGGAGAAGTCGGAGGAGGAGGAGGAGGAGGAGGTGATCGCGGGGATCTCTTGGGGGGCTTCTCGCGGGACTCTTGGAGGCAGTTTCGAAGCCTCTTGGGGGCCGTTTTGGGGCCGTTTGGGGCCCTCTTGGGGGCCTTTTGGGGCTTCTTATGGGCGTCTTGGGGGCCTCTTGGGGCCTCTTGGGGCCTTCTTGGGCCGTCTTGGGGCGGACGGCTCGGATTGTCGGTTCAAGCTCCCCCTCTTGGGCCCCTCTTGGGGCCGTCTTGGGGCCCTCTTGGGCCGTCTTGGGGGCCTCTTGGGCCGTCTTGGCGCCCTCTTGGGCCGACTTGGGCGCCTCTTGGGGGCCTCTTGGGCCGTCTTGGGGCGGTCTTGGGGTGCTCTTGGCCCGTCTTCAACGCCGTAAAGGCCGACAAGTCGTACATGATGAAACTGTACGTTTTCCCATAGGAATTTGATGATTTTCGGCTCTTCGGCCCTTCTCATGACTGTTCTTGGAGGCCTCTTGGGCCGTCTTGGAGGCCTCTTGGCTCGTCTGGGGCCATCTTGGGCGTCTTGGAGCGCTCGTTTGGCGTCTCGGGGCCCTCGTGGGCCGTCTGGGAGATGTCTTCGGGCCTTCTTGGCCCGTCTTGAGCCCCATCTGGGCCCAAAAGAGGCCCGTGAGTCGCTCGGCGTCTGCCCGGGGGGGGGGGTCGAATCGCCGGTTTGGGGTCCCATGGGGGGGGACTATGGGGGGGACCTATCTCACACGCCTAGAGACCCACAAGGGGTCGGCGGATTATGATGGTGATGCTGATGGTGGTGGTGATGATGTTGATGATCCTGACGATGCTGATTATGATGTCGCTGATGATGAGGATGCTATGATGATGCTGACGATGCTGACGATGATGCTATGCTGATGCCGATGCTGATGTTGCTGCTGATGATTGTGACGATGACGCTGCTGACGACGATGATGATGATGATGATGATGATGATGCTGATGAAGAAGATGATGATGATGATGAAGATGATGATGATGATGATGATGCTGCTGCTGATGATGATGATGCTGACGATGATGTTAAAGTCGCTAATGGTGATGCTGGTCACGATAATAATGATGATGATGATAATGATGATGATGCTGATGATGATGCTGATGATGATGATGATCACGGTATCACGGTAATGATGATGATGGTGTTGATCAGTTTGTTGATGATGGCGATGATAATGATGGTTACCACGATCGTGTTCACGCTGTCGATGATTGATACTGATACAAACAACAAGAACAATCACCATACTAATAATGATATTTGTAACATTAATGATGTTATTAATCATAATTTCAGGACTGGTAGTACTGAGATGGCTGCTGACGGTGACGATGGTGATGATGATGATGACGATTCCAATACCAATGATGATACCTATGTTGATGATGCTGATGACGATGACGATGACGATGCTGATGATGCTGATGCTGATGATTTGTGATGGTGATGCTGATGCTGCTGATTAGGATGATGACGATGAGGATGGTGATGATGAGTATGACGCTGCTGATGATGATGCTGCTGATGATGGTGGTGGTGGTGATGATGATGATGATGCTGATGCTGATGCTGATGCTGATGCTGATGTTGCTGCTGCTGATGCTGATGCTGATGCTGATGCTGATGCTGATGATGATGATGATGATGATGATGATGATGATGATGGTGGTGGTGGTGGTGGTGACGATGATGATGCTGATGATGATGATGATCGTGATGATGATGATGAGGATGGTGGTGATGATGATTATGATGATGCTGATGATGATGATGATGGTGATGATGGTGATGATGATGGTGATGATGATGATGCTGATGATGATGATGCTGATGATGATGATGACGATGATGATGATGATGATGATGATGATGATGATGCTGATGCTGATGCTGATGCTGATGCTGATGCTGATGATGCTGATGATGATGATGCTGATGATGCTGATGATGATGAAGATCAGGAGGAGGAGGAGGAGGAGGAGGAGGAGGAGCAGGAGGATCATGATGATGACGGTTGGGGAGGAGGAGGCGGAGGACTGGACTGGACTGGAACGCTTACGACCCTGATGAGTTCCGCTGTCGTGCGACGCTTAGCAAACGAGCACAAGATATGTAAAAGGATCTGCGGATAGCACGGGGCTATAGCCTGCAGCCTCGCTGGGGGGAGCCTCTGGCCCAGAGCAGGACCGTCCGATGGGGAACTGCCCGTGACGGCCTACTTGGGCACCATCCTCCCAGCGACAGGCTCGCGATTAGAAGAGAGTCGAAGGTCTCCCCCAATTCAATCCTAGGCCACGGCCCAGCAACGACACGACAAGGGAACGACGGGGAACGACGGGCGAGGAGAAACAGGACACCGCCAACACACGCAGACACACGCACACACACACGCACGAGGCCAGAAGGAGGAAGAGAGCAAGCAGCAGCAGAAGCCGCGGGAGAGAGGAAAGGAGGGGGAAAGGGCAGCAGGCAGCGGAGGGGGCCGTGGCGTTAAGTACGAAACTCAGTCTGATCAACCTCTATGTTCAGCGACGGTGGTGGTGAGGGAGGAGGGGGAGCAAGCAGCGCACTCGAAGCACGCGCATCAGCAGAGAACGAGGAAGAGTCGAGGTCAGTGGGCACTGTCCTGACCTGGGCGGCTCTCTGAAGAGCCTGAACCACCGTCAACTGAAACTCTAACGGCTCCTGATAATAAGCCTTGAATTTCACATTTCCTGAAACGTATTCTAAAATAGGGGCCGTTGATTTCTCTTGCAACTTGGCCAACTGGGAATGTCCTGTGTGGCCTCCTTGGGCCAGTTCAAGCATTCTGATTGACTGGTTAATCGACGACAAACGAGCAGGCTGCCTAATCCTTGAACTGCGTGCGAAGGGTTTCGCTGATGCCGTCGCAGCAGAGGGTGTCGCCGCCGTAGCAAGATCCAATCTCTGAACCAAAGAAGGTGCCTTCGCAGCAATAGGTGTCGCAACCGTAGCAAGATCCAATCTCTGAACCAAGGATGAAGAATGTGCCATATTGGCACCAGTCTCTGAATCGATCTCTGAATTAATGGTGTCACCATCTACTCTGCCAGATGCTTCTGAATCTCTTCTTGAGCCATCCCGAACTTGGCCAACAAGCGCTCTGCGTCCCTCTCCAGCGCTCCCTTGGGAGCTGCTCCCGCCTTCAACTTGCCTTTCTCCTGGCCGATGCAGACCTGCAATGCCGCGTGGATCGTCATCAATGCGGAGCCGTCGACCGTGACCACCTGACTCTGGATATATGGGCTCATCATGAACTGTAGCTTGTAAGTGTCCGCCTCCTTCTTGCCGCCCTTCTTGTCGAACCAGCACGCCCTTATGCGACAGTAGCGCACATGATCTGATAGTGTCCGAAGGGTCTCCGCTTTGTCGTCCTTGATCGTCTGCGACCAGTAGTTCTTGAGTACCGCCAGCGCCTGTTTCACCACGGGTTCTTGGCTGCCCGAAAGCGTTGCCAGGAAGTGGTCACTAGCGCCATGAATATATGGGGCCGTGGAGGCCCGTTGTCGTGCTGCTTCCCCTGCTCCTTGCAGTCCATCGCGTAGTCCTGGCCAGCTGTCTTCATCACTCCCACGAGGCCTGCGGTGGCTGGCAGGAGGAAACAAGTGAACGTAGCGCCCGTGATTTCCGCGAGATCTCTGGCATTCGTGAGCGAAAGCCTGCGCAAGACCGTGAGCAGGGCCGCCATGATGCCGCCCTCCTTGCCTTTGAGCTCCTGACGGGCCTGCTGTACGACCTGCTGCTCCAGCCGCTGCCTTTGGTTGTCTCCGCCTGTGGCCTGACTGGCCTTGCGCTTGCTGCCGAGCTGCCAGGCTGGGGCGCTGGCCATTATCACCACCGTCGAATAGTAGCGGTAGCCGCGTAAAGTGCGAACGAATGCGTCGTGAAAGTTGAGAAGGTTCGGAAACTTGAACCTCACACAACGGACAGTCCGAGGGTAAAGGTGTAGGTGTTCGGAATGTCGTGCTGAGATTCACCATGCATACTCCACTCTGGAAAGAATCCACCACATGTTTGTAAGCTGAATTTCTCGATTCAAACACGCTATTGCACACAAAGCACTGGTTGTTGACCACGGCGGTCCCAAGGATCGATTTAAGGCCATGATGATTGTGTAAGTGAACCAGGACCTGACGTTTACTCTGGAACCTTCTGAGGCACCCGTGGACTGGACAACCGTGCTCCCCAACATCTTGCTGCGCCTCGGGGTCCTCTGGAGCCCCTGATGGCGGGGTCCATGACGGAGGAGGGATACGAACCGATAAGTACGCAGCCCTGATCTTTTTTGTGTCGAAGAGCGTGAACCAATCGATCAGCTCAGGGTCAGAGAAGAGATGAAGAGGCTGCCCATCGAACTGCTGCACCATACTGTATTCATCGTCCCCGAGCTCTGCAAGCGATGAAATGTCATCAACAAATCTGCGAGCCCAGGGACATGCAGCCTGAGTGAGCCGAGCATCGCCACCCACAATCGGCAACTCGTTAGCGAGCTCGACCCGCATACTGCCTAGTAGTGCTCCCCATTCTGCGATGTGTTGTTTAGGATTCCTCACCCACCTTTGATACCACCTGATCCTCCTTGCTCTGAGCTCATGTTCTACTGGGGCCATCTGCCAAAAACGATAAACCTGCATGTTGGAAATCGAGACCTTGTGCCCATCCTTCTCGTATGTTGCTCCTCCCCTCATCGCCCTCCGTGCATAGTGTAGTACTCGTGCTTGTAGTTTGTCTAGGTGTGCTTGTGTAGGTAGGAATGCTTCTACTCCAGAAACTGCTGGCCCTAGAACCCGAGAAAGAAATACAGCTCGCTTCTCGACTGGGGGGACGCCATACTGATACCAATATCTGCCCATGCTGTGAAATCCAGCGTCGATAGCTGCAAGCCTGGCCGAAAGCTCGCTGTTAAATGTGCAATCTGCTCGCACGAGGCCCCCCAGCATCTTGGCGAGATCGCTGGGCTCTCCAGCTGTGGGAAGAGCTTTGGCCTTAAATCTCGTGCGGCCTGCCTGCGAGCCTTCTCCAAAAAGAGCCAGCACCGTCTCATTCTTCGCGGGGTTGAGGAGGTAATTGTGCGTGAGGAGCTGCTCGGAGAGGAGGGTGTTGTAGGACAGCGATTTAGTGCTGAGCTCCAAATGGGACGCAGTGCCATGCAAGCCAGAAATCAGTGTCTTTGTAGCATCGTCAACATACGTGTGAAACGAGAGGTCAAGCTCGATGGGTTCCTCATCTTCATCATCTTGCGGCAAATCAACAATGCACCAATCAGAAGTATCATCAGTGCCCTCGATAAATTTGTCCTGGGCCTGTTCGAAAACGATGTCGATGTCCCTGGTAAAGACTTTAACTGCCCACGGGTCCCCCTGGAGTGCTCCCACGTGAGGCTTGGCGAAGAGGAACCCGTCGGGACCTTGGAAGGCGACCGCTGATCTCCTGAACCTTTGTTCACCGAATCGGACCTCTTGGGGTTTCATGATGGCCTCGTTGGTGCTGGAGAGGTGGGTCCAGTCGGTGCTGCCGAAGGCATTCGTGATGTCCTTATGATCTCTAATGTGCTGCAAACCTAGGCGTCTGAGACGCCAACTCAAACTCTGTTGAATCATCATGGCCGTCTCTCGTCGTCGGCCAGCCACGCAGCCGCGAGCGAAGAGGGGCCCCCGATCCCGCTGATCAGGTCTGAGACCTGTGGCAATGAAAGCCTTGCCGAACGGGCACAGCACGTGCACAAGCCGCTTAAAGTTGATGGCGATACCCTGAGACAAGTGCCAAACTGCCGGTGTTTGTCCAGAGCGATAAACTCGATGGAGAAGTACTTTCAAATAATACCTAGTCCACTTCTGGTCGAGCGATGGAGCCTCATATCCTAGCCCACGAAACCTCTTGGAGATCCTTCTGTAGGGGTGCAGGAGCATCCAGAAGAGCTCTAGTGGGAGTGACCACGGAGGGGCTGCGCGTCTCTTATTGGCCTTCCGAAGATATCTGGATATGAGTTGGAGCTTCTCCGTGGCCCACTGGAGGCCGTCCTCGCTGAAGGGGAACTGGAACTGCTCGGCTTCTAGCCCAAACTCTGGATGGTACAATAAATCCTCGGTCTCCTGGAACCAGTCAATGATAGTGGCCTCCAAACCGCCCTGACTAGAAGGCAACTGGAGGCGAGCCTTGAGGTCCTCGGAGCAGGGAACAGCCGCAGCAGCTTGTTTGTAATTGCGCTTCTTGGGGCCCGTGCCCCTGGCTGACAAGAGGCGAGACAGTCGAGCAACTTCTGCCTTGCGATCCTTCTGGTGGGCCGTCACCAGCTCGTCGGTAATGTCCTGGCGCCACAGTGTGAGGTAGCGTCTGCGTAGCCGTCGGAGGTCTTTGCTGAGCGCCCGAAGCTCTTCGGTGATGCTGGCAATCTCGTTTATGTGAAGAGCGTCACCTAGTGCCTCACGTAGCTGGCGCCTCTGTTGGATAAGACTGGTCACATGTGCTGCGCGCTGCCTGTACTCGGATGAGGGCGAAGGTGGAGTCGTGAAAAAAGGAGCCGCAGCCTCACCGAGCACCTGGAGTAAATAAGACCAATCTCGATTGGGGGTCTGCTCATTTCTCTGAAACTGCTTCCACTCATCAATGTCGTCTGAAATCCGTTGTTCAACTTTTTGAAGAAATTCTACTCGATGTGTACCACGTCGTAATCCATCCATGAGAGCATCTCTGTTCCAGCGGTGTATGTTCTGCACAAAGCCCAACTGTGGATGATCAGCAACTGCCGAAGGTAATCCAAGCGTGTCCGTGAAAGAGTAGGCTAGTCGAGCGTGAACTGGGATATGGTCACGAGGCGTGTGGGCCGCTATCGCCTGCAATGATATTCCCATACGTCGTAGCGGCCCCACTGAGAGTGTCTGAGATATCGAGCACCGTGGGATGATGATATAGTCCAGCTGGCTGCCCTGCCCCTTATTGTTAAAGTATGTTGCCCCGTAGCCTCTGTGTGTATTGAGTACCGCCATGTCGAGCATGTCGAGAAAGGGGAGGAGGACCTCTGCCGAATACCTCTGACGGACTTTGTCGTGATAGGGTCCAACCGCCGTGCTGTCTGTAGGTCGCCATAGCTCCGACCCTTCCAATCTCGTGAGCCCAAATCCCGAGTTGAGGTCCGTACAGATGATGGGAAAGACTCTGTGCACACTCCAGAAGGGTAATGAGCGTAACCATTTCACAAGAGAATCGCACGTCTGATAATAAGCCTTGAACTGTCCAGTCTTCGCAGGGACTGGTGGGAAGTAAATAGAAACCACAGCAACATCATAATGCTTACAGCGTGCACGCAAAGCAACGCCTCGGCCAGGAACTGGGCACACAAATGTTTGTACCACCGTGCTGCGCTTGATGTGTGGCCCGAGGAGGATAGAGCACCCACAAGACTTATTGCTGTGAGGAGATCTGTGCCAGCCAGCGTCTAAGCACCATCTGGTGCCCACTCGTCGCCACATAGCCACTCCAGCTGGTCCGTAACGCTGCACACCAGTTGAATTGAGACAAGTAAAATCCGTGTTCTGCGATAAGTCGGCGATGTCCTGCAATCTGTCAGAGGTACTGGCGTACATGGGATTGAATTGCAGGATACTCAATGTGTGCTTGACCCTCTCCAGCGCCGTAGTCATTATACGGATGGCCGAGGCTGCACTTGTCCCTGTGGGCCCTCAACTCATGCAAGTGAAAGACCAGGAGAGACGCGCTGCCTCGACTGAACGAGCGCCGAAGAGGTAGCAGTGTGGTGGGCTAAATTAGGGTACGGTGGAGGGAGAGTGTGGCCAGCCCTGCTGAGCCGGCGCTTAGGAGGCGGAGGAGGAGGAGGAGGAGGAGAAGGAGGAGGAGGAGAGCCCAGAAACGCCGCCCCCCTGGGGACATCTGGGGCAGGACCCTCGCGACGCGTGGGGGTGGACGCCTCACTGGCGGTGCAGTCTGGGAGCCCCTCCGAATCCCTGAGGGCTCGACGACTTCTCTCCGGCCGACCTGCGTGGATGAGGCCTGATAAAACTTGGGGACATCCAGGCAGATCTACACCAACCGAAGTGACGTCCAGGGAAATCGAGGGAAATGGGGAGGAGGAGGAGGAGGAGGAGGAGGAGGAGGAGGAGGAGGAGGAGGGGGAGGAGGGGGAGGAGGGGGACGAGGGGGACGAGGGGGAGGAGGAGGAGGAGAAAGAGGAGGAGGAGGAGGAGGAGGAGGAGGCGGAGGAGGACGCTCCAGCGCGAGTCCAGGGACAGCAGGAGTCGTCAGAAGTCCCTGACGGCCGCAGGCCGCCTGCACGGGGCTCGCGGGCGCTTCGAAGCTCTGCGCAGTGCGCATGCGGTGCACGAAGAAGTCGCTGTCGGCGCCCGCGCCGGAGGCCTCGGCGCGGCAGGGCCGGGGCGCCAGGTCGGGCATGGAGAGAATTCGACTAGACTTGTGGAAGTCGACTAATGGAGAGGAAGCATGCTGCCAAATAGTTTCCAGATGTCAAAAAGAGGTTTCACATATGTTTTAACCACGTTTTAAACATGCTTGACACAATTTGAGAGCATGTTCTACACATGTTACACACCTCTTTCATTCAAGGATAGGACTGATAGACTGTCCATTGTCATGGCATCCACAAGACTAGACATAAGAGTGACCCTTCGCGGGAGTGACCTTCGGTACGGGCTCATCGGGGTCCCCCTGATCGCTGAGCCCGATGCGATGGCAGCCGATTGCGCGCTTGGACTTGGCCACCTTGCGCCCCCGCAGTCCGCGCACCAGAGGTCACTCTTGCCTGGGGTCACTCCTTGCGTGTAGCCGAGAGAGCGCTCACCAAGACAAGTCGACAGGAATTCTGCACAGGCTCGCTCGACAGAGGCATGCGAGCGTGCCAGTACAGTGTTCCCAGGCGGTTTCGCTGTTCGACGTGCGTTTCGGCCGAATGCACACGCGGCTGTTCTCGAGCGTCGATTTGTGATTCCGCCTGGGTGCGCTCGGGATGCGTTGCCGCGCGCACCCGTGGTGTGCCCCAGCAGCTTTCGAGAAAGGGCGTTTCGCTAAAGGGGGTTTTCTTGGCATCGCTCGGGCGTGTGCGTTTCTTCTCGGCGAGGACCCTCGAGGAGCCTTTCTCTGGGTCATCCTGCGAGAAAAAGCGCGCACGAAGCCGACAAATGCATGGGGCATCTCCTCCTCCTCCTCCTCCTCCTCCTCCTCCTCCTCCTCCTCCTCCTCCTCCCCGCCTTTCCTCCTCCCTCCTCCTTCTCCTTCTTCTCCTCCTCCTCCTCCTCCTCCTCCTCCTCCTCCTCTTCCTTCTCCTCCTCCTCCTCCCCCTCCCCCCCCTCCTCCTCCTCCTCCTCCTCCTCCTCCTCCTCCTCCTCCTCCTCCTCCTCCTCCTCCTGGACGTCCGAGCGATGGCGAGGGGTTTTCCGTCGGTCTTCGAGCAGGGCCGAGCGCCCGTCCTTCGACCTGTTCGGGCCGCTGCCCCTGAAGGGCCTCTTCCAGGGCTGCGCGCAGCTGCTCGTCCTCGTGCTCCTGGGCCCCGCCGACGGCCTGCTCCCCCTGGAGCTCGTCGCGGACGCCTTCGGCGGCGTCAGGCCGCTGAGGGAGCTCGTGGTGACGAGGTGCTGGGCCTCCTGGATTCGGCCACGCGCAGGGGGGGGAGAAGGGGGAGGGGGGAAGGCTTCTTGGAAGGAGGCTGCTCCTTAGAAGGCGCGGGTCCTGTTTATAAATGTAAGGCCGGCGCCTTCTAAGAAGCAGCCTTCTCCTACGAAGCCTTCCCCCTTCCCCTTCTCCCCCCTCTGCGCGCCGCCAATATAGAGGGTCCGAGTGAACGCGGTCGGATGACCGCGCCGCATCGCCGATGTATCGGCGATACGGCTCGACGTGGAGGCAGATTTCCTCCACGCCAGCGTCGCGATGCATCGGTGGTGCCTCGGCGATGTGGCGCGATCCTCCGACCCCATTTCCCCGGACCATGTTTTGGGAGGCCTCCAGAGGTGCCTGGCGCTGTCGCAGGACATGTTCAAGCTGCAGGCCTCATGCCCTAGGCTCGGCGGCGAGCGATGGGGGGAGTGAGAAGGACAAGGCCTTCTCAGAAGGCGGCGGGACTTCTCAGAAGCCCTCGCGCCTCCTGAGAAGCTGTTGTTTTGTCTTCGGGAAAGGCTTTAAAAACTTATCGGAAGACCGGGGGGGGTCCGAAACTTCTGAGAAGGCCTTCTCCTTCTCACTTCCCCCCCTCGCTCGCCGCCGACAGGCTGCAGAGGCTGGAGCTTCCCTTCAGCAGCATCGGCGGTGGGCTGGACATGCGGCTGCCCCTCGCCAAGCTCAAGAGGCTGAGGAGCCTGGACCTGCGGGCGGCTCCCAGGCACCCGTGGCTCAGCCCGGAGATGTTCGCGACGGTGGAGAAGGTCTCAGGAGGGGAAAAACACACAGGCACAACGAATCGTCGACTCCCAGGAAAATCATGGGAAACTATGGGAAGATGGGGGCGAAGACGAACAAACAGAAAATGAGGGAACATATTGGGACTCCTGGGATTTGTGTCTATGTATTTGTGTGTCCCTGGGCTCCTTTGAGGTCACCTCCCTCGCGCAGCTCTACTTCAGCAACCAGACGTTCCTATGCGACCGCAGGTTCTTCCTCCTGAACAAGCACAGCGGGAGGCTGCTGGCGCTGCACCTGGACGGCTGCGGGTCGATGGTGGGCGACAGGGTGTTCAGCCTGCTGCACAGGTGCCGGCGCCTGGAGTCCCTCCGGCTCCCCAGGCTCGTGGCGGAGCACTCCGAGGGCAGCGAGACGAGCCAGCAGAGCTCGTCTCGCTGGTGCCGCGGCCTGAAGTGCCCGGCCCTGCGGGACTTCCGGGTGGACGCGTGGGACTCCCTGGAGGACTCCGGAGTGCTGCTGCTGGCCAGCCAGAACCCGAGGCTGCGCTTGAGTCGGGCCTGTCCCTCTACAGGAGGAATATCCCCAAGAAGTAAAACATAGGCTGGGGACGTTTTGCTCATGATTTTTGGAATATTTGTTGAAACTTATTTTTTGGGGCAATGTCTTCCTTTTCGCCCAGGATCCGCCTGTAGGAGGACATGCCCGACCTAAGGCTGCGCTCGGTCGCCCTGCGGCACGTGCCGCTGCTGTCGGACGACGCGGTCTGCTACGTCGCCGCCCTCGCGTGGCTCGTGGAGCTGACGGTGACCCCGCGCCCGCGCCGATCGCGGGGGGTGGGGCGGCGCAGGCGGGGCCCCCTGGAAGCACTGCTCGGGGCAGCCTCGCGGGCGGTTTGGGTTCTCCTCCTTCCCCCTCCCCCTCCTCCTCCCTCCCCTCCTCCTCCTCCTCCTCCTCCTCCTCCTCCTCCTCCCCCTCCTCCTCCTCCCCCTCCTCCTCCTCCTCCTCCTCCTCCTCCTCCTCCTCCTCCTCCTCCTCCTCCTCCTCCTTCGTCTTCGTTGGCGCTCCCTGGGGGTCACCTTCGGTGGCGCGAGTCTATTCGCGCTTGGGGAGTTTTTTTTTCATACCCTCTGGGCCAGAACGCGAGTTATGCCCCCTCCTCTCCCCCCCCTCCCTGCCCCCCCTCCCATAACCTAGCGCTCCCCCCCTCAGTGCGTCCCCGGCACTGCCGCGGTGCGTCCCGCACCATCGTCTGGGTGCGGGGGGGCGCTACGTGATGCCCCCTCCCGTGCCCGGCATGGCCACGACTAGAACAGCGCGCTCTCTGTGCGTCGCGGTCTGGGTGGCGCGACTGCCACTCAGACTGGAGCGGCTGCCACTCTCCAAGACGGTGGCGCGGGAGCGCGAGGGCGCGACGAGAACCGCGCGTCGCGCACGGCGGGGCGCGAGGCGGGAAGCCAGGTGCCCTGTGCTCGGGCCTCCCCGCGCCGCTGCGCGGAGGCTCGGCTGAGCGGCCCAAGTCGGACGCGAGCCTCGCCCCGCGCAGCCGACGCCCGCGACTTGGCGCGGGCCTGCGGTACGGGCCGCCCGGGACCCTGCCAGCTCCGAGGCTTGGGCTTCAGTCGGGGGTGTCCCTCTACAGGAGGAATGTGAATGCTCAAAAATTATCCCGGCAAAGCAACCTAACAGCGATGTGTAGGAGCATATCTGGAAGCATTCCCCTTAAGCTTCAGATGAGAATCCAGTTGTAGAATTCTGCTGTTCTCGCAGTCGTAGTCGCATTCGCGATGACAGTCGCAGTGGCAACGGCAGTCGCAGTCACAGCCTCAGCCTCAGCCTGCAGCCTCCTCAGCCTCAGCCTGCCTCAGCCTCAGCCTGCCTCAGCCTCAGCCTCAGCCTGCTTCAGCCTCAGCCTCAGTCTGCCTTCAGGCCTCGGCCTCAGCCTCAGCCTGCCTCAGCCTCAGCCTGCAGCCAGCCTCAGCCTCCTCAGCCTGCCTCAGCCTCAGCCTGCAGCCTCAGCCTCAGCCTCAGCCTCAGCCTGCCTCAGCCTCAGCCTCAGCCTGCTTCAGCCTCAGCCTCAGTCTGCCTCAGCCTCGGCCTCAGCCTCAGCCCTCAGCCTGAGCCTGCATCAGCCTCAGCCTCAGCCTCAGCCTCAGCCTCAGCCTGCCTCAGCCTCAGCTGCCTGCCTCAGCCTCAGCCTCAGCCTCAGCCTCAGCCTCAGCCTCAGCCTCAGCCTCAGCCTCAGCCTCAGCCTCAGCCTCAGCCTGCCTCAGCCTCAGCCTCAGCCTGCCTCAGCCTCAGCCTCAGCCTGCTTCAGCCTCAGCCTCAGTCTGCCTTCAGCCTCGGCCTCAGCCTGCCTGCAGCCTCAGCCTGCATCAGCCTCAGCCTCAGCCTCAGCCTCAGCCTCAGCCTGCCTCAGCATCAGCCTGCCTCAGCCTCAGCCTCAGCCTGCAGCCTCAGCCTCAGCCTGCTTCAGCCTCAGCCTCAGCCTCTCAGCCTCAGCCTGCCTCAGCCTCAGCCTCTGCCTGCCTGCCTCAGCCTCAGCCTGCCAGCCTCAGCCTCAGCCTTCAGCTCGGCCTCAGCCTCAGCCTGCCTCAGCCTCAGCCTGCCTCAGCCTCAGCCTCAGCCTCAGCCTGCCTCAGCATCAGCCTGCCTCAGCCTCAGCCTCAGCCTGCCTCAGCCTCAGCCTCAGCCTGCTTCAGCCTCAGCATCAGTCTGCCTTCAGCCTCGGCCTCAGCCTCTGCCTGCCTCAGCCTCAGCCTGCATCAGCCTCAGCCTCAGCCTCAGCCTGCCTCAGCCTCAGCCTGCCTCAGCCTCAGCCTCAGCCTCAGCCTGCTTCAGCCTCAGCCTCAGTCTGCCTTCAGCCTCGGCCTCAGCCTCAGCCTGCATCAGCCTCAGCCTCAGCCAGCCTGCCAGCCTCAGCCTCAGCCTCAGCCTGCCTCAGCCTCAGCCTCAGCCTGCTTCAGCCTCAGCCTCAGTCTGCCTTCAGCCTCGGCCTCAGCCTCAGCCTTTCTCAGCCTCAGCCTGCCTCAGCCTCAGCATCCTCAGCCTCAGCATCAGCCTGCCTCAGCATTCAAAATGTGGCCCGGGAGTTGAGTTCTGGGAACTCGAAGAACACGAAGTGGCCTACAGTTGGCTCCGGGCATTCACAATCATGCCCAGGAATGGAGCTCTGGGAACTCGAAGACCACGAAGTGGCCTACAGTTGGCTCCGGGCATTCAAGATCATGCCCAGGAACGGAGTTCTGGGAACTCGAAGACCACGAACTGGCCTACAGTTGGCTCCGGGCATTCAAAATCATGCCCAGGAATGGAGTTCTGGGAACTCGAAGACCACGAAGTGCGTTACTGTTGGTTAAAAAAAGAGTCTCCGGCATCCTCCCCCGGAACGCGCCCAGACCCCCTTGGGGCGTCAAGATGCTCTCTTTTGATCTTACTAGAAGCCTATCAGTCTTCGCTGTTAGGTAGTAGTCAAAAAAATGGGGACGATTTTTCTTACATTTTTGGGGCGGCATTTTAGGTTTAAATTTTGTTGTTCAAAATCCGCCTGTGGGAGGGCACGCCCGACCTGAGCCTGGGCCATGTGGATCCGATCGCGGCACCAGGGCGCACCGAAGGTCTGCCCTGGGGAGCACCGTGGTTTGCTTTCGCCTCGAAGCGCGAGGGAAGCGGAACGCAACCCGCTGATTTGGTCGACCTCTTGCGCTCCAGACGCCCAGGGACGCACCCTGGACAGGAAGCGGACGAAGCACTAGGTGCTCGACTTGTAAGCGAAGCTCGCGATGGAGGCGTGGAGTGGTGCGAGGAGCGTGGCGGTGGTTTTTTTTTGGCCGCCCACCCTCCTCCTTCTCTTCTTTTTATTATGCTTCTTCTTCCTTTTCGTCTTCTTCTTCTTCTTCTTCCCGCTCCTCCTCCGCCTCCTCCTGCTCCTTCCTCCTCCTCCTCTTGCGCCTCCTGCTGTTCCTCCTTGGAATCTCTCCTAGTCGTCGTCATTCGTCGCCACCCCTCGTCATTCCCTCCTCCGAAGCAGGAGCGGCCAGCAGGGCACGGCCAGAGCGTCCCCAGGGTACAT
>CAUYUJ010019993.1:568958-581458 GCA_963575745.1 Prorocentrum cordatum
CTCGTCCTCGTTCTCCTCGTCCTCGTCCTCGTCGACCTCGTCCTTGTCCTCGTCCTCGTCGTCGTCGTCGTCGTCGTCGTCGTCCTCGTCGTCTTCGCCGAGGGCTTCGAAGGGCCTCCAGACGCCTCCAGTGGTCTCCGGAGACGTCCTTAGTAGGCTTCCAAAAAGTTCGGTAGACCTCCAGAGGCGGCCGTCGTCGTCGTCGTCGACGTCGACGTCGTGGTCGTCGTCGTCGTCGTGCTCGTACTCGTAGTTGTACTCGTCGTCGTTGTCTTCGTCCTAGTCCTCGGCATCTTCGTCCTCGTCCTCTTCGTCCTCTTCGTCCTCGTCGTCCTGCCCTCGTCCTCGTCGTCGTCGTCGTGCTCGTACTCGTACTCGCACCCGTACTCGTACTCGTATTCATGCCCGTACTCGTACGTGTACTCGTCGTCGTCGTCGTCTTCGTCCTAGTCCTCGTCCTTTTCGTCGTCCTCGTCGTCGTCGTCATCGTTGTCGTCGTCGTCGTTCAGCGCTCGGGTGCCCTCGTCGCCCAGTCCAAACCAGCACATAATAGTGCTCGAAGGAGGGTGTGGTGAGCAAAAGCACTGTGGTGCACCATGGTGCACGTATGCGCTGCGCAGTACATAGACCATGTGGCGCACGCGGCTGCGGCGGTGCATGCTGTGCTGCGCATTGTGGTGCTTGCTGTGGTGCGCACAGGCACTGTGGTGCTGGAGCCACATGGCAGGGCGGGGGGGGGGGCGTTACTTTCCTCCCCCCTCTGCCCCCCCCTCCATAACGCCCGTTATGTCTGGGGGGCAAATGCGCTCGATCACCATCATCATCACCATCATCATCACCCGTATCATCACCACCACTATCCTCACCATCGCCATCAGCATTACCATATTCACCTTCATCATGATCATCATCAGCATCATCATCATCGCCATCATCATCACCATCCGCATCATCATCATCATCATCATCATCATCATCATCATCACCATCAGCACCATCCCATCACCATCATCATTATCACCATCATCATCACCAGTATACTGTTGATTACTATTCGTATTGTAGTATGGTCGTTGTTGTTATTGGCAGTTGTACCATTCTTATTTTGTATCAGCTTGCTCATTATTTATCTTATTAGTGCCATTATCAGTACCATCAGTCGTAGTCGTATTGTCATTGTTGTTATTCTCACTATCGCCATAAGCACCACCATCAAACCCACCATCACCGCCGCCGTCGCCATGATCACCAACGCCATCACCATCACCATCATAGTTATCTCCATTACCATTGTGGCCGCGCGCGGCGTCGGACGGAGCCGGTTCGGACCCCTCAGTTACACTCAGTTCCCCTCGGTTACACTCAGTTCCCCTCAGTTACATTCAGTTTCCCTCAGTTACACTCAATTTCCATCAGTTACACTCAGTTTCTTTCAGTTGCACTCAGTTTCCTTCAATTACATTCAGTTTCCCTCAGTTACACTCAGTTTCCTTGGGTTACACTCAGTCTCCCTCAGTTGCGCTCAGTTTCCTCTCGGTTGCATTTAGCTTTCCTGGCGCTGCGTTTGCGGCTTGGTGTCCTACAGCTGCAGCCTCTTTCTGACGCAAGGAACTGAGACGAAACTGAGGGAACACTGCGGGGGAAAGCGGCGCCCCTTTGTCAACACCTCCCTTCGCCCCCTCCTATCTCATCTTCTTCCGCCACCCTTCCTCGCTGCTCTGCCTCCCTCATGTTCCTTCCTCCCCCCTCCCTTATCCTTGTCCTGTTCCTGTTGTTGTTGCTCCTCCTCCTCCCCTCGTGCTTCGGGGCGTCAGGCTTTCTGGGGTCGCGTCCTCATGATGACGACGGTGATGATGATGATGATGATGATAATGATGACGATGCGTATGACGATGAGGAGAGGACGATGATTGTGACGGACAGCGGGGATGAACAACATGATGGGTTGAGGACAGCGAGGAGGAGGAGGAGGAGGAGGAGGAGGAGGAGAAAGAGGAGGAGGAGGAGGAGGAGGAGGAGGAGGAGGAGGAGGATGGTGGTGGTGGTGATGGTGAGGGGGATGATGATGATGATGAGGAGGAGGAGGCGTGTGGCGCCGCCGGTTCTGGCTCACCACGCTGCGGCGCCGCATGCTAAGCACGATCCGGTCCCACAGCGCACAGCGTCATCTCCTCGAGCTCCTGCCAGCCTCCCGCCCCACGGAGCGGAGCGACACGCTATCAGCTCGCCAAGGCATAGCGTGCCTCCAGGGGCGCCGCTGCGACACGCTCAGCAAAAGTCCCTGGCCGTAGGTTTCCTGGCGGTTGTGGGCCTTGGCTGGGACTGCCAGCGCGTCCTTGTCGCCACGAGGCCAGGTTTTCCAGAGAAGTATTCGGCAGACTGCAAGCGCCACGTGGGGCGTTTCAGAAAGGGCTTTGCCTTCAAGGGTCGAAGGAGTTGTCATCTCTTCCTCGGCGGAAGGCAGCGGAAGGGCGGCGGATGGTCGTCGGAAGTAGAAGATGTCCCCCCAAGAGATGAAAATCATTTTGGGTTCAAGGTCTCCGAGACCGCCCGCATGAGGGGTCCGAAGGGCCGACAGGGACGGGAGGGGCCCAGATTTCCAGGCGCCGTCGAGGCATCATCGGGGGCGCCAGAGAGGGACTACAGGGCGGCAGTCGTCCGGGATTGCGTTTCACAGAGCTTAAAGTTATGGGAAACGCTATTGTGGCTCATCGAGTGCGGTTTTTGAAGGAAAATTGCGTTTCCCATCACTCGCGAGGTGTGGGCCTCGTCCAGGGAGGTTCCTTGCTGGCGTTTTCGTGGGTTCCTTGGGGTTTTGCCAGCCTCTGGATGCTCAGCCGCAGCCGCGCCTCGCCAGGAGCGGCCCCCTAGGTGTGCCCGGATCGTCCCGTGAGAGGCCGCCGGAGACCGGGTGTGGCGTCCTGAAAACACCAGGCGCCCGACAGGGGGTCAGGACTGTGACTTCTTCTTATTATTATTATTCTTATTCCTCTTCCTCTTCCTCTTATTATTTTCGTATTCGTCTTATTTATCTTCCTCTTCTTCTTAGTATTACTATTATTATTTCCCCTATATGTACCTTCTTCTTATTTTCTTATTCGTATTGTTCGCCCTCTTCGTTATAACACTCATGGCTAACATTGTTTCTTGTTATGTTGTATGTGGTATTGTTTTCTTGTTATCATGATTGCTCGTCGCATTCGTATTTGTACTCGCATTCGCATTCGCATTCCTATTCGTAACATATGTATTCCTCTATACGTATTATCAGTAGTTGTGATGTCTATGATCATGAGATCATGAGTATAATACTCTGTTTCGTATAATTCGTATCATTCTTATCACTCTTATCATTATTATTGACATTATTATTAGTATCCTTTTTGTTATTATTTGTCTTTTTCTTCTGCTTCTTTGTTCAACACGCTCCAAGGCCCCCGCTCGTCCGCGCCCCATGCTTTTGGCCCCAGTGCGCACCACCCCCTCTTCCTGGCCCCCCTGGGTCCGAGCAGATGGGGTTGGAGGATCGCGCCGCATCGTCGATGCATCGGCGATGCGGCCCGATGTGGAGCTCGATTTTCTCCGCGCTGGCGTCGTCGATGCATCGCCGATGTCGCCGATGCATCGGCGATGTATCGCCGATGTATCGCCGATGTGTCGGCGAGGTTGTCTTGAAAAATGAACCAGGATCGAGGACCGAGGATAGGATCGATGACCGAGGCGAGGATCGAGGACCGAGGTTCCAGGTTCGAATGCCTGCACTCCGATTCAGACTGATTGCGTCATGCCTTAACTCGGGTAGCTGAGGGAAACTGAGGGTAACTAGGTGTAACTAGGTGTAACTAGGTGTAACTAGGTGTAACTGGGCGTAGGTGTAACTAGGTGTAACTAGGTGTAACTAGGTGTAACTGGGCGTAACTAGGTGTAACTAGGTGTAACTAGGTGTAACTAGGTGTAACTGGGTGTAACTGGGTGTAACTAGGTGTATCCGGAAGCGCTCTCATGGCGTTTGCTGCGACGCTCGTTGCCGGGACACTGCAATCCATTACTACAGCCATTTTTCCATGATGATGATGATGATGATGATGATGATGATGATGATGATGATGATGATGATGATGATGATGATGATGATGATGATGATGATGATGATGATGATGATGATTATGCGGATGATGATGATGATGATGATGATGATGATGATGATGATGATGATGATGATGATGATGATGATGATGGTCATCATCAGCATCATTCACATTATCTTCATAAGCATCCTGGCACTGGCGCTGCGGGCATCGGTGTCGCAGTCTCGTCGCACTCCTCCTTGATCTCTTTCTCTTCCTCCTCCTCCTCCTCCTCCTCCGCCATTGCTGATCACCGCAAGCATGTGGCCGCCGCCAGATCCCGCGCAGCCTATCTGGAACACAATACTCTACTGGGCGACAAATGGAGGCAGAAAGCTCGCCGTGCTGCACAACGAGGCGAACTCTGGAAGCCGTCCGACAAGAGACTCATCCTGGCGGGCATCCGCATCTCGGAGGGCTCCAGGTATCACATCACACATCATCACCGACCCGATGGCCATGCACAGCGCCATCCAACAGCACTGGAGTCGCATCTTTGCCGCGAAGACGGCCAACATTCACGACATGCAGAGGTACCTGGATGGCGCCTTTCCCCAGCAACCGCATCTTCATCTACCACTCCCTGAAGTTCAAGATCTTCAAGATGCCGTCCGGATCTCAGGTGACTCGGCCCCTGTCCCCGACGGCCTTCCTTACCGCGCCTGGGCCAACTCGTCTGGAAGCATCGTAGTACTACACAAACTCATGCATCACATGGCCGACGGAGGCGCTGCTCCACACGACCTGAACCACGCGATGATGGCCATGCTCCCCAAGGGCGACGAGCCGCTCGGCAACTTCGAGTGCACCAGGAGCCCCGACTGCCTTCGCCCGCTGGCCATGAAGAACAGCGACGTGCAGCTTATCGCGTCAGCCATCAACCGCAAGCTGCACCGTGTCGCCACCAAGACGACCAAGGAGCAGCAGGGCTTCGTCAACGGCAGGCAGTTTCTCAACAACATCGTGCTGGTAGACTCCGTCGCCCGCAAACTCAGCATCACAGAGGACGCCGAGCAGCTCATGCCGTGCTTCGCCAGCATGGACATCGCGGCGGCCTTCCCCAGCCTGCTACACGACTGGCTCTGGGAGGTTCTAGGCAGGTGGGGCTTCCATGGCCAGGTCCTCACGCTGCTGAAAGCCTGCTACGAGATGCCCCTAGCCTTCCTCGAGATGGGCGGCATTCGTCGCCCGCTTTTGTTCGCTGCCTCGGGCGTCGCCCAAGGTTGCCTGCTGAGCGGCGCGCTCTGGGCCCTCGTCTTCGACCCCTTCATTCGCGGTATCAAACACGAGCTCGAACGCATCGGCCGCGGCCTCATCAGCGCCTGTGCTGACGACCCTGGCATCATCCTGGTCGCGCGACATGACATCGAGAAACTATTCCCTCATCTACAAGCCGCTGAGGTCTTCGCTGGTCTCCACCTCCAAGCCAAGAAATGCATCATCGTCCCTACCAGGTCTCTACCTACCCCTGCCATCACGCACGCGATACGGACTACACTCGCCGCCGTCCACGCCCCATGGAAGGACTTCAAGATCTCGAGCTACGCGCGGTACCTGGGCGCCCACATTGGCCCTGGAGCTTCGCTATCTACGCAGTGGAAAGGCCCAGCAGGCAAGTGGTGGGACCGCGGTCCCCGAGGTCCCCGCTGCAGCAAAGCATCAAGTTGTACAATGTCGCCGCCGTCGCCTGCCTCTCATACACCGGCCAGTTCTACCCACCCTCGCCACGCTTTCTCGCCACAAATTCACGGTTTGCACAAGATCATACGAACTGCGCCCTCGATCTTCACCAAGATGGACATCTTCTCATTCAAGCGCTGGGCGGGTGCGGAAATGCCCCAAGGACGGGACACTTTCCTGGCTGCCACTATGTGGAAGACGGCTACTAGAACTCTGACCACCTGGCCTGCCCTTCTTCGTGACCGCCGTGGAGTTGCGGAAGATCGACTTCCCATATGCCAAATCATTGAAGGCGCATGGTGCGCTGAATGTTGTATGGGCAAACTCTCGATATCACAGCGCTTCGACATGATTGTCTCCAACCAACTGTTCCCGGTATGCAAGGGCTCGGTCTACAAGATGGCGAAGCGCACGCTGGGTTCTCCCACAAGGGCTTCTGCTGCTCTCACTGCCGCTCATCGTCGCGCTGCCGCTGCTGGTCGTCTGGCGCTTGAGACCGTCAACCAATCAGTGCCAGCCGCTCGCAATGCTGGCACAGGTCGCGACAAGACCTCGGGGCGCGGCAAGTCCCATGAAGAAGAGCGTTCGATCAAATCCAAGTCGCCCCAGCAAGCCTGCCTCATCGAGCTGCGCGCCAACATATATTTCGACTCTTTCGACAAGACCATCCTGGAGCGACTGGAAGCTTGGTTCCCGCTGATCGCACTTCGCCCTCAAGCTCGACCCTGTCACCAGCCTGTTGGCACAGATCATGGCCCTTCTACAGCGAGCACCAAGTCCAACGCTGAAGGCCCCCTCGCCTACATGAACGAGCGCGCCGAGGCATGGGCTGCCCGATTTTTGCCCAGCATCTTCATGGACATGAGTTTCAACGACTCCACCGGCTGGATGGAGTGGTGCGTGCCGCACCTCACGGGGGTCCTGCGGCGCCCCCAGTTCGACGTGATCTTTGCCCTCGACGACCTTGCTGGCGGCGCGCGAGAGGCATCGCACCGCCATCGGCATCTGCGAAGCGAGCTGGCACGCATCCGCCTGTGCGCGGAGCCGCCGTGTCGCAATCTGCGCTGCCGCTCAACCCTCTGCAGCTGTACAGCGCGAGCGAGGAGAAGAAGCCGCGGAGCATCGTGCCCGCCGTCGGTGGTTGGCCGCTGATGGACCCGTTCGTGATGAAGACCGCTGGCTGCCTGAAGATATTGCGCGGGGCGGAGAGGGCCAGCAACCGTCCGACCTGATCGAGATGGACTCCCCGCCTACTTCGCTTGCCGCCCAATGGGCTACACTACGCCGCCACCTCGCTCGAGAACCTCCGTCAAAGTTATGGCCCACGCCCAAGACGCTGGCGGGGGCCTGGAAAACCAGCGACCGCATGCACGTCAACCCGCGCAAGCTTCAATGCCTGCTTGGATGCCCGTGCAGCGAGAGCAGGCTCAACGTCGACGACATCGCACACTACCTCACATGCCCGCGACTGTGGTCATACCTATGCCAGCCTCGTGGAGTGGTCTCTGCACACGTCCTCACGCGCATGGGCCTCAGTGATGAAGTCCACGACGGCGAGAACGACATCAGACACGCCATCGCGCGCATGGCGGTGGCTTTCAAGACGTGCAACTTCCTCCGCGTCCAGAGCAACCAGACCTCCCGCTTCCCGAGCTCCGCCTCCGAGCTCAGGGTCGTGGACAACAACGTCGACCAGTGCAGCGTGAACGCTGCGGCCGTGTCCGCCTCGCGACGCGCCCTGAGGCTTCCTTCCTGCCTCGTGGGCGGCGCGGGGCCGCGCGGGCGCCCGTGATATCGCGCCTCCTCAGGGGATCGTTCGCTCCTTCTCCTCTCTCCCCCCTCTCCCACTGCCCCCCTTCCTCGTTACCTCCTCCTTGCCCCCTTTTTCGTGGTGGCCTCCTCTCTTCGTCCCCACTGCCCTCCTTGGTAGAAAAAAAGGGGGGGGGAAGTGGGAGGGGGGGGGGGGCGCCCCGACGAGTCAGGAGCCATCGAACCGACTAAAACTCGAGCAAGGACGCACCACCTTCTCCCAGGCGGGGCGACACATCGAATTTCCGAGCGCTGAAGCTGACGGTGCCGTTCCAGCCTCCTTGCGAACCTGCCGTGCCCTGCCATTTCGCCGCCCTTTTTCCGCGCGAGTTACTCCCAACGTTGTAGCTTAGATGTCGTTCACAGCCGCTCTTCTCGCATGAACTACCTGCAGCGTTGTAGCTGATATGTCATTCACTGCAGACCTTTTCGCACGAGCTGCCTCCAGCGTTGTCGCTGATGTGTCGCCCACTGCCGCCCTTCACGCACGAACTACTTGCCGCGTTGCAGCTGTTGTGCCGCGCGCCGCCTTGCTTCTCGCACGAACTATTCCCAGGGTCGTAGCTGCCTTTCGCTCACTGCCGCCCTTCTCGCAAGAACTCCCGTCATTGTAGCTGACGTGTCGCTCACTGCCGCCCTCTTCGTACGGACAGGAGACCGTGCTGCCACTGCCTGCTTTCTGGCACGAACTGCGTGCCAATGTTGTAGTCGGCCCGTGCTGGTCCCTGTGCCGGGTACTGAGGCTAGTGGTCCACCCGTTGCCATTGCCCTTCTCGCATGCACTGCTCCCGGCGCTGTAGCTCATGTGTCGCTCATAGCTCCCCTTCTCGCACGACCGGCGTCGTAGCTGATGTGCCGCTCATTGCCGCCCTTCTCGCACGAACTACACATTGCCGATTTCTAAGTCTTCGAAAGTTCTTTCATTTTTTGGGGGCCAAGATCCTTTCATTTCTAATTGTTTTATCCTGGGCCTCTTCCTGGCCACTAAAGGGCCAGGAACATTTTGAAACGAGCACACTTAGAAATGAACACGATTAGAAATGAACGACGTGTACTCCCAGCGTCGTAGCTGATGTGTCGCTCACTGCCGCCCTTCTCGTATGAGCCTCTCCCGGCCTTGTAGCCGATGTGTCGCTCAGCGCCGCCCGTCTCGCATGAACCATTTCCCAGCGTTGTAGTTGAGGTGTTGCCCACGGCTGCCCTCCTCGCACGAACGCCCGCACTTTTTTCCATGCGGTGGAGGTCTGGATGTTCCTCCTGCCTCCTTTTCCTGCTCCCACTCCTCCCTCCTTCCCTCACTCCTCCTCGCTCCCTCCTCCCTCCTCCTTCCCTCCCTCCCTCCCTCCCTCCTTTCCCCCTCCTCCTCCTCCTCCTCCTCCTCCTCCTCTTCCCCCTCGTCCTCCCCCTCCCCCTCCCCCTCCTCCTCCTCCACCTCCTCTTCAACCTCCTCCTGCTCCTCCTGCCTTCAATTCGTTGAGAGGCCCTGCCGCAGGCTGTTCTCTCGTCGGACAGTCGCGCGATGCTCTTGTCTTCTTGTCCTCCTTTGAATATTGGAAGGGGAGGCGTGAGGAGTATGGAGGTGAGGGCGCTGGTCGAAGGATGAGCGCGGCCTTGAGCCGCAGCAGGACCCAGATCTCATACATACTGTACCTGCATTGTGCATGCTTGCCAACGTGCTTTCATTGGACTTGTCGCTTGCTTGCTTAGTCCCCTCGGGCTTTCGGGCATCTTTTTTCGTTCGGTTGCTTGTCCCTCCGCTGTGTGTCTTCTCTGCCCCTCGCTCGTTCGGGCCCTCGTTCGATCCCCGCCCAGTAACGTACGGGAGTGAGCGCTTGATTCTAATATACGTCCAAATCAGCTCCTCCTCCTCCCTTCTCCCTCCTCCCTCCTCCCCCCTCCTCCTCCTGGTCCTCTTCCTCCTCCTCCTCCTCCTCCTCCTCCTCCTCCTCCCTTCTCCCTTCTCCCTCCTCGTCCTCCTCCTCCTCCTCCTCCTTCCTCATTCTCCTCACCCTCCTCCTCCTGCTACTACTACTACTACGACCCCATTCGCGCCACATGAATCCATGACTCCGACCGACGCTGGGCAGCTCTAACCAATCGAGCTAAGCATTTCCCACAGGGGAACAGCCTCGGGGATGGCCTACCAGAGGCCGAACGCACCAAGGGCGGAACGCCGCCAGAGGACGGCTACGGGCCCACGGGGCCCGAAGCGAGGGAGGGGCCCGAAGCTGATCCCACCCGTCGGGAAAGCCCACCCCCCCGCCCGCTGACGGCCCGCGCGGGCCGCGGGGCGCCTCCACTCTCACCTACTTCTTGCCCAGCAGCTGCTTGGCCATGGGCCCCCTCGGGACCTTGCCCACCTTCCTGGAGCCGCCCCAGGCGCGAAGGATCACGCTGAGGGCGTGCTGGAGCTCGACGAGCTTGGCGCCCTCGGGGACCGCCGGCGTCTCCAGCGGGGTCCGCTGGAGCACCTCCTCGAACTTGTCGTCCGTCGGGGCACCACCCCAGGCCTCCAGCTGGGCCTTGTTCAACCTCTCCACGTGTTTGCCTGCTGTTGCGACGAGCACGTGTCCTCGAATACTCATTGTCAATCTCACCTTCTTCACGTCGTACATCGGGCTGAATGTAAAATCCTTGATCCACTCGCTGGCGTCCTCGCTCTTGCCATGCTCGAGCATGCTGCGCACTCTCGTCGGCAGGCCCACGTAATTCTTGACCTCGAGCGAAGAACCCTCTGCCATCCAACTCTCGATATCGTTCAGAGCCCTCGAAAACAGATGGAGCTCTGGCGGCCCGCGCTCGTGCTGGGGCCCGTCCTTCTTCACCTGCTCGAGGTACGACTGGTACTGAGCCTGACATCCCACGACCAGGGGGTGGTCCGCAGGAAGATGGACCTGCGTCATGGTGTAATGCTCCTGCGTCCTCATGCGCGCCTCGAGCTGGACCAGCATCTTCTTGGTGACGACGTCGTCCGACTCCTTGGACTTGCCGCGCTTGGGCTCCTTCTCTCCCGTCTGCTGCACATCTCCCGTGATCAGCCACGACATCCAGCTCTAGAAGATGGCCGCCAAGATGTGCGGCCATATGGGCACTAAGAATGTGGCGCCTCAATGCTTGAGGCTCATCAGCAGCAAATTCGCATAGTCGGCATCGAGTCGTTTGCATTTGACGAACGCCGATGATCGGGATCTGTCCACACACATCCCACGCTCCACAGCTGCACTCATGTGTTTCTGCGCCTGCGCATAAGAACATAATACTGCACCACAAATCGTACACTGATTACTGAAACAGCACGCTCGAAAGAAGACCTGTCGCCCATGAGTTCCTCCACGCGTGTGCACATAGTGTGAAGCAAGCCGTGTCTTGTCCACGAAGCGTGCTTGGCACGGGTTACCCTCATCATTCACCGCCCAGCATTGGTATAATCCTCCTTCCTCAAGCTCCCCTCGTACAGGCTCATACTGTGCACGGTGTATCATAAAGTGCGCACGAAGTGCCGAGAGCTCAAGTCGAATAAAATCCTCCCGTCCTTCCGTGATGGCCTTCATCGGCTTGAAATCGTATCTCTCCCAAAAAACCTCCCCGTCCTCAAAGGTGTCGAGGGCCACAATGTCCGAGAGCCACTGTCGAGCCCAGGGGTTCCCATTCTGCCAAGTATCGTCCGACACCGCGGGGTACACCTGGCCCTCGATTCGAAGATCACCAAAAACTACTCCCAAAACTTGCTCAGCAGAATCTGGCTCAGCTAAAAGATGTTGGAGCCATTTTAACCGCCGTATACGAGCTTCCACGAACAGGCTAGCTGACCCGAGCTTCACCATAACCTCTAAATTCGTCAGCGACCTAATCGAGGCGTCGATCCTGTGACTAGCAACACCTCCAAGTACGACCCGCCCACGCCGTGCAAGAAACCCTTGGAGCCCCTGGAAGTCGTGGACCTTCATAGGCCCATCATGCTTGACAAACGTTTCGATGCCCGTCAGGATGGCGTTTATGACGTAGCCCTTAAATATCGATATTTTCCATTTTATACTGACGTTCGATGTCCAGAAGTTGCCCATCATCCCCCACGCTGTCTTCCCCGCCTGGATGCGATATCCCGTTTTGACCGCGATCGAGAACTTTGCCGTTATACGAACCCCGAGATACTTGGCGGCCGCCGCGCTCTGTCCCTGGACGACCTGGTTCCTCAGAATTTCACGCTCGAGCTTGAAACTTCCTACCCCACAGCAGTACGGTACAGTTTCTTGCTTGCTCACGTTTTGCTTCAGCCCCATCTCCCCCAACATGTTTGTTACCTTCTCATTTTGGTCAGCTCCTCGGTCTTGTGCCTGCTGCCGATTGCGGAATCTGAATGCATCCGCAATATCATCCACGAAAAGAGTGAGGGCGGCCTGAGTTGCTTGCCCCGTCCACGGTGAAACAACCTCTAAATTCTGATAAACATTCATGGCATATTCTTCGAGCCCCATCGCGTACGCCAAGACAAAGAGGAAGACCATCACGGGGTCGCCTGGCATGCAGCCCTCCCCCATCAGCAAGAGGCGGTCCTCCTGGCCGTCGAAGTTGAAGTGTGCCCACTTCACTCTGTCCAACATCATAGGTACATGTCGGGGATGCATTCGCTGTAAGATCACCTGATTCAGCCTGGCCGTCTTGATCGAGTAGAACGCGTTCGCTGCGTCATGTAGGCGACGGGCGTGCTGGTATCCATGATGTTTGATCCTCCAGGCACTGCACATCTGGACCACGATCGCTCACTCCCGCCGCCAGTGTCGGATGGCTCCGTAAGCCCAGCACGGTACGTTCTCGGTGTCCGCGGCCTTGGGGATCGCACGGTAATGAAATTTGGCCAGGCTGCATATCATCATCACGACCTTC
>CAUYUJ010019993.1:586458-636458 GCA_963575745.1 Prorocentrum cordatum
CTGATAATGATGATGATGGTGATGATGATGATGACGATGACGATGCTGTCGATGATGATGATGCTGATGATGACGCTGATGATGATGCTGATGATTATGATGAGGATGATGATGATGATGATGATGATGATGATGATGCTGCTGATGATGATGATGCTGGCGATGCTGATGACGACGATGCTGATGCTGATGATGATGCTGCTGATGCTGATGATGCTGATGATGATGCTGAGGATGATAATGTCGCTGTTCATGATTATGATCATGATGATGATGTTGATGATGCTTACTATCATGATGCTGACGGTGATGCTGCTGATGATGATGATGCTGATGTTGATGCTGATGCAGATGATGCTGATGATGATGCTGCTGATGATGATGATGCTGATGATGATGATGCTGCCGATGATGATGATGATGATGATGATGATGATGATGATGATGACGGTGATGCTGATGATGATGCGGAGGAGGAGTAGGAGGAGGAGGAGGAGGAGAATGACGAGGAGGAGGACGAGCAGGGGGAGGAGCGGGAGGACTAGTATGTGTGTATTGTGTTGTGTTGTGTTGTGTTGTGTTGTGTTGTGTTGTGTTGTGTTGTGTTGTGTTGTGTTGTGTTGTTTCGTGTCGTGTCGTGTCGTGTCGTGTCGTGTCGTGTCGTGTCGTGTCGTGTCGTGTCGCCGTGTCCGTGTCGTGTCGTGTCGGTGTCGTGTCACGTGTCCGTGTCCGTGTCGTGGTCGTGTCGTGTCGTGTCGTGTCGTTGTGTCGTGTTCGTGTCGTGTTGTGTGTGTGTGTGTTGTGTTGGTTGTGTTGAGGTTGTGTTGTGTGTGGTGTGGTGTGGTTGGTGTGTGTGGTGGGTGTGGTGTGTGTGGTGTGTTGGTTGTGTTGGTGTGTGTGGTGTGGTGTGGTGGTGGTTGGTGCGGTGGTTGGGTGTGGTGTGGTGTGTGTGGTGTGGTGTGGTGTGGTTGGTGTGGGGTGGGTGTGTGTGGTGTGGTGTTGTGAGGTGTGGTGTGGTGTGGTGTGTGTGTGTGTGTGTGTGTGTGGTGTGTGTTGTGTGTGTGTGTGTGTGTGTGTGTGAGTGGGGGGGTGAAGTGGTGGTGGGCGGTCGGTTGGGTGGGTGTGGGTGGGTAGGTGGGGTGGGTGGGTGGGGAGGTGGTGTGGGTGGGTGGGCGGGGGGTGGGTGGGTGGGTGGCTGGGTTGGGTGAGGGTGGGGGGGTGTGGGTGGGTGGGAGTGGATGTGGGGTGGTATGGCTAGGTTGGTGGGGGGGTGGGTGGTTGGGTGTAAATTGGTTGTGTGTGTGGTTGTATGTGTGTGTGTGGTGTGTGGGTGTCCTGGGCGTGCGTGTGTGCGTGCGTTCGTGCGTGCGCGCGTGGGCGCGCGCGCGTGTGTGTGTGTGTGTGTGTGTGTGTGTGTGTGTGTGTGTGTGGTGTGTGGGTGGTGTGTGTGTGTGTGTGTGTGTGTGTGTATGTGTTATGTGTTGTGTGTGTGTTTGTGTGTATGTGTGTGTGGGTGGGGGGGGGCGAGGGGGCAGGAAGAGGAGAGGAGGAGGAGAGGCTATGAGGAGAGGAAAGAGGTGGAGGAGGAGGAGAGGAGGAGTAGAGGACGAGAGGATGAGGAAGAGGAGGAGGAGGAGGAGGAGGAGGAGGAGGAGGAGCAGGAGGAGGAAGAGGAGGGGGGGGGGAAGGAGGGGGGAATGATGGAGGGGACGAGGCGTGCGGAGAGGAGGATGGGGTAGATGAGGAGGAAAAGGGGAAGGAGAAGGAGGAGGAGGAGGAGGAAGAGGAGGACTACGAGGAGGAGCAGGAGGAGGAGGAGGAGGACGAGGAGGAGGAGAAGGAGAAGGAGGAGAAGGAGGATCAGCGTGAACCCAATACTCATCAACGATATTGCACTAATCCCTCCCTCCAAGTTTCCTCATCGTAGGCCCCATACAAGGAGGAATCATGTTCACTGAGGGAAGTGCCCCGTTGGACGACAACCGTCTGAAAATCCGGAGCTGTACCCGACCACCGTTCCTGGGACTTCAACGAGGCGAATCACCGCTTTTGTACCTGTTCTGTTGCGTCTTGACGATCCTGCATCGGGGCAGAACACCGTTCAGGGGACTTCAATACCGCGAATCAACATGACTGTTGCGCCTTGACGTCTTGACTTCGTGCCAAAACGCTATGTCTGGGACGTACAACCATGATAGCCGTTGGAACTGCTGTACTGGTTTAAGACGATTGTGCGCGGCGCTAAAACGAGAACCACATTTTGAAGTGGAGCAACCCCCCATCCGTGAAACCCATGCATTTTTCGAAGACGAATGTGCGCGGCGCGTGGGCGGGAACCACAATTTGAAAGCGGGCCGCCCTCCATCCGTGAAGCTCTGGCGATTGTTTCAAACGAGTGTGCGCTGCGTGCGCTTAGGCGAGAGCAACTTTTTGAAAAGGAGCCGCCCTCCATCCGTAACACCCTTGCAGAATTTAAGACGAGCGTGCGCGGTGCTAAGGCGAGAGCCGCATTTAGAAAAGGAGCCGCCCCCCATCGGTGAAGCGCAGGCAATTGAACACAAACGAATGTGCGAGGCGCTAGGGTGGGAACCACAATTTGAAAGCGGGCCGCCTTCGATCCGTGAAGCTCTGGCGATTGTTTCAACCGAGTGTGCGCGGCGCTTAGGCGAGAGCCACACGTCGAAAAGGAGCCAGCCGTCATTTGTGAAGCTTGTACAAGTTTTTAAGACGAGTGTGCGCGGCGCAAAGGCGAGAGCCGCATTTTGAAAGCGGGCCGCCCTCCATCCGTGAAGCTGTTGCAAGTCTCAAGCTGCAGGATCCTACATGGTGACGAAGTCTCAGGCGACATGCCCGGCCCGCCGTTTCGACTGGCTTCGGGGCGCAACTGGGAGCAGTATTCAAAAGGAAAACGAATGGATGAGGAGGATGCGGAGGGGGATGAGGAGGACGAGGGGGAGGAGGGAGGAGGAGGGAGGGAGGAGGGAGGAGGGAGGAGGGAGGGAGGGGGAGGGGGGAGGAGGGAGGAGGGAGGAGGGAGGGAGGAGGGAGGAGGAGGACCATACCCGCCTCGAGCGGTTGTGGCAGCGCGCCGACCTCCACAGGGGAGGACAACCGCGACCTCATCCTTGCGTTGCCGACCCTGGGCAGCCATTTCCCCTCACATCGCCTCCCTCACTCCGCAATGCTTCTTCTAC
Organism: Prorocentrum cordatum; assembly: GCA_963575745.1. NCBI lineage: Eukaryota > Dinophyceae > Prorocentrales > Prorocentraceae > Prorocentrum > Prorocentrum cordatum. The sequence continues at coordinate 589,653 of CAUYUJ010019993.1, forward strand.
TTTCCTCACGTCTTGCCGACCTCGCGACGGCATCGCAGCAGCTCAGCAAATCCAGACAGCGTCGAGAACGCGATCGCAGGACTTATATTCTTCGGTCACACGAATGCTCAAGTTCTCACGTATATGTTGTCATTGAAAGGGCTTCAGAGTTTCTCTGGTTCCTCACACGGCTTGGAGTTTCAAGAGCACATTCACCTCTGCGACTGCTTGTCTGCTGTATGTCAACTACCGAATTCTACTCCTGTGGCTTCACACCCAGTACCTCCGCCGCCTCAATTTACTCCCAGGGTTCAAGAAGACGTCAGAAGCAGTCGATAATGATCTTAATTGGGAAACGCCCGTGCAACCCATCCGACTGCATCAATCACACAGAGCAAATGGACACTCCAATTGATTTTGTTGGCGCTCCCCCCAGCGGGGCTGGTGTGTCTGGGAGTCTCTCGAGTCCACAGGACTCTGGCTCGCGAGGACGAAAGTACGCCCCATGATGATTCCAAAGAGGAGTCCGCGCAGCATGTGGCGCAAGGCCGACACTGCTCCGCCGAATGGAACAGTGCGCGGGACCAGTCTTGTGCTCGGAACCCCTCTGGCGAACAACCAGACTCCGACGTTCTACAACGATGGTTCAAACTCGTGTGCGAGCATCCCCGGCACATCGCACAGCTCGCGCAGGAGACTGACGACGCCGAAAGGCCGGGTGCGCCGCTGCAGGACCGCACCCCGATCACATCGTGCACGTTTCCGCCCACTCCCGAGCCCGGGCCCCCCCCCCTCAATCCGAGAAGCCATGGCGCAGTATGGATGGACGACCAAGGCCAACTTGTCACACAGATGTTGACGCGTGGTTGGCTGGCCTACGACTGTCGAGGCGCTGCGATCGGCATTGTTTGCGCATCCACTAGCGCAGGAAGCACGATTTTCGCCAAGCGCTGACGTGGGCGGCCAGGTCGGTGTTGGGATGGGGGCTCCGCCTGCCCGCCCACGGGCCCCCCTTTGCCGCCTGGGCCGTTGGTGGCTGGGACGGGGGTGCCGCCTTCCCGCCCGCGGGCCCCAGCCATCTTATTTTGGACAATTTTGCTTCTCGATCGCGCGCGTCTCGCCCGCGGGTTGTTCATCCAATTCAGTCACCTGGGAACGTTCCCCCTCTCTGTTGTCAGCTGGATCTTCATTTTGATGATTCATGCCGGACGCTTGGGAACGTTCCCCCCTCTGTTGCCGCGTCCTTCCTTCTCAGTGGTGGGGGTGGGGGTGCCGCCTTCCCACTTTCAGGCCCCCGCCGCATCGGACAGCGAGGAAAATTGATAGCCATAGATAATTTCTCAACGTGTGTATCCCGTTGTCTCCTTTTCTAATAAGGCCCCTCTGGGCAACATTTTCCAGCTCGCAGTTTCGTGGCAATTTTGCGCCGGCCGGGGGGTGGGGAAGCCGAGCCGCGCATGCCGGCCGCGCCCCTGGCAGAAGGAAGAGGGGGAGGAGGTGGTGGCGGAGCAGGGGGGGGAGGACATCACTTCGCAGTCTCACTTTTCGCTGTCATTCTTGCGCGCTCGCCAGTGCACGTGCATTCTGCGGGCACCTCGTGGTCAGAGAGGACAAGATCGCACTCGGGTCCGCGCGCGCCGTGGGGCATCCAGTATTCAATTGGTGCATCCAGTAATCAATTTCCAACCTCACACCTTGCAAGTGCGCGGCCGTTGCCTCGAGGAATGGGTTGGGGGGTTGGGCGTGGGTTGGGGGTTGGTCATGGGGAAGGGCAGGCAGGCGCAAGAAAACGCTGCTAGCGCACCAAGCGGTGCATTCAGTATTGGAATTTATTGCCGAACTCTTTCGCGCCATGCTTCTGTCCCACGGGGGAGGCCCACGCTAATTCATTTCAGCCTTCGGCCGCGCTGCTCCCAGCAGCATAACACACCGCAAAAGGCCCAGTCTTGGAAGCTGGTGGGCTGGAGGTAGGGTGGGTGGAGGGGGGGGACTGACCAGCGCGAGAATGAGCTGCTAACGCGTCGAGCGGTGCATCCCGTTTTTGAATTCTTGCCGAACTCTTTCGCGCCTGGCTTCAGTCCGTGGAGAGGAGCCCACACTAATTCATTTCAGCCTTCGGCCGCGCTGCTTCCAGCAACATAACGCACCGCAAGAGGCCCCAGTCTTGGAGGGGGATGGGATGGAGGCAGGGGGAGCTTTGTGCGGGTCGGGGGAAGATTAGAACATGGCAGCTATCGTATCATGCCGCGTCCTTTTTGTTTAATACAAACGCTGCCCTTGCCATCCAGTATAGACTGAGCCAGCCTTCAGCCTGCGTGAAATTAGTGCCCGAGACCCTTTCGATTGAAGACCCTCGGCGAGGGCAGCGGTTAATTGTAGTCGGGTTTGGAGGTGAGGGGAGGGGGACGTCGGCGGTGGAGGAACGCTCACTTCCATTCGGTATCGCGCCACAGCTGTTGCTCCCAGTTTACGCCTCCACAGGCCAGCCCGCAGGGCCCAGCCTTAACCTCCCACCGACAGCGAGGAGAGTTTGCCAGGCCAGCCACCTAGGCGCCAGCCTACAAGCAGCAGTCACAAAGGCATCGTGCTAAACCCGAGACGAAGTGGCAGAAAACACGCGGCCCCAGGTCCAGGTGGTTAATTAGGGGTAAACCCAGCAACCCTGGGTAGCAACCCAAGACTTGCCGCCAAGCTTGCACCCATCATCTTGAGTCTCACGTTTTTCAGTGTAAACCCATCAGCTCTTGCTTGTTTACTGCGCCATAATTGTTCTTGCCTTTCATTTGCGATCTGAGGCAGTGCGCACCATTGAGTCTTACGGAGCAGGAGCTTTGCTTTCTATTATAATTAAGTGCGGAGGGGGCCATTACCAAGCTGTGCTGGCCTCTCGTGCCGGACGGGCGCCTACTCTTTCTTTACATTTGCCGCCGTCCTTTTCCTACAGCTGTTCCTTCGGCGCCCGCCAAGTACTCTGTGCCCCGAGTCTTGTTTTTTGTTGGTGTTCTTTCTTTTGCCCCTCTCTTAGTAGTTCAAGAACGCCACATGGGAACCTTAGGTTGGTCTAGCGTGGAAGGAAGAGGAGGAGAAGGAGGAGGAGGACGAGGAGGAAGAGGAAGAGGAAGAGGAGGACGAGGAGGAGGGATTCTGATGATCATGCTGATGCTGATGCTGCTGATGATGATGATGATGATGAGGAGGATGAGGAGGATGATGATGATGGTGATGCTGATGATGATGATGATGTCATGGTGATGATGATAATGATGATGATGATGGTGATTATGATGATGTCATGGTGATGGTGATGGTGATGGTGATGGTGATGGTGATGGTGATGGTGATGGTGATGGTGATGGTGATGGTGATGGTGGTGATGATGATGCTGATGATGATGATGATGATGATGATGATGATGATGATGATTATGATGGTGCTGATGATGAGGAGGAGGAGGAAGAGGAGGAGGAGGAGGAGGAGGAGGAGGACGTGGAGGAGGAGGATGAGCAGGAGGAGGAGGAGCAGGAGCAGGAGGACGAAGCCAGCCCTCAGGCTCGGAGGACGGGCTCAAGCGCTCTCGGGAGGGCACCATGGCCGAGAATCCGGACGCGCTGCGGGGGGGCGAGGGGAGGCGCGCGCCCGGCCTGCCCCCGCCCTCCTGGCAGCAGCGGGATGGGCGGCGGGGAGGGGCGCAGCTCGGCGAGGAGGCGAGGGAGGGAGGAACCAGGAGGCGAGGGAGGCGAGGGAGGGAGGGAGGGAAGGACGGAAGGAGGGAGGGAAGGAGGGAGGAGGAGGAGGCGGAAGAGGAGGAGGAGGAGGAGGAAGGAGGGGAGGGAGGAGGACTAAACGAGCAGGAGGAGAATGAGGAGGAGGAGCAGGCACAGATCGCAAGCTCTGCAAACCCCGGGGCCTGACTTAAAGAGCCTGTCTCCTCCTCCTTCCATCTTACCTCCTTTTCCCCTTGCGCACAAAATGCGGGTGGGGGGCAGGATGGGCAGGTGGGAGAGATAGACGGCAGGACGGACGACGCACGACGGACGACGACGAGGAGGACGAGGACGAGGACGAGGAGGACGAGGACGAGGACGAGGACGAGGATGAGGACGATAATGATAATGCTGATGACGATGATGATGATGACCCATGATGATGCTGATGATGATGATAATGAGGATGAGGATGATGCCGATGATGACGAAGATGATGATGCTGATGATGCTGATAACGATGACGATGACGATGACGATGATGATGGTGGTGATGATGCTGATGATGCTGATGATGCTGATGGTGTGCTGATGCGAGTGACGATGATGAAGTTGGTGATGCTGATGCTGGTGCGGCTGCTGCTGGCGATGACGATGATGCGTAGGATGATGATGATGATACTGCCGATGTTGCTGCTGCTGATGATGATTCTGGTGATGCCGATGCTTACGATGATGATGATGGTGATGATGATTATGATGATGGTGGTGATGCTGATGATGCTGATGATGCTTACGATGAAGATGGTGATGATTATGTTGCTGCTGCTGTTGCTGATGATGACGATCGTGGTGGTGATGCTGATGCTGGCGATGACGAGGATGATGACAACGCCGAAGATGGTGATGGTGATGGTGATTCTGGTGATTCTGTTTATGGTGGTGCTGATTGTGATGGTGATGGTGATGGATCTTGTGATGGTAGTGGTGGTGATGGTGATGGTGTTGATGGTGACGGCGACGATGATGACGATGACGATGCTGCTGATGATGGTGATGATCATGCTGATGCTGAAGACGATGATGCTGATACTCATAATGGTGGTGATGGCGCTGATGAGGATGATGATGATGATGATGGTGATGGTGATACTGATTATCCTGCTGATGCTGATGATGACGCACATGAGGACCATTATGATGTTGACCGTGATGGTGATGGTGACGGTGGTTGCGATGGTACTGGTGGTGGTGATTGTGATGGCGATACTGGTGCTGCTTGTGATGATGCTGCTGCTGATGATGATGATGATGACGATGACGATGATGCTGGTGATGATGATGTTGATGCTGATGATGATGATGATGGTGATGGTGATGCTGATGCTTGTGGTGTCCTGATGTGAATGACGATGGCGAAGTTGGTGATGCTGATGGTGGTGCGGCTGCTGCTGGCGATGACGACGGCGACACAGGCGAAGACTGTGATGCTGCTGATGCGTAGGATGACGACGATCATGATACTGCTGATGTTGCTGCTGCTGATGATGATTATGGTGATGCCGATGATGATGATGATGATGATGATGATGATGATGATGATGATGCTGATGCTGATGCTGATGCTGATGCTGATGATGCTGATGCTGATGCTGATGCTGCTGATGATGATGATGGTGCTGATGCTGATGCTGCTGATGATGATGCTTATGATGAAAATGGTGATGATTATGCTGCTGCTGCTGCTGATGCTGATGATGACGATCGTGGTGGTGATGCTGATGCTGGCGATGACGAGGATGATGACAACGCTGATGATAGTGAAGGTGATGGTGATTCTGGTGATTATATGATGATGGTGGTGCTGGTTGCGCATAGTAGATCACAGGAGATGACGAGCCAGCACGTTGTTGCGCTCCTACGGGGAGCCGCAACCGCGCGGTGCAGCCGCAACGGTTGCCCGATGGTCCGACACACCCTGTTGAGTTTGCACCCCGTCGCGCGGGTGTGACGGCCACTGGTGACTTGAGAGCGACTCAAGCCAGGCAGTCCGGGCTTGAGGACGGACGAGGCAAGGCGACTACATAGGTGATGGCCCATGGATCGTCATCACCCAGAGAAGGAGGACTTGATGAACCACGCCTCCGTGAAGCATGCCTCCTGTGGCACGCCTCCGTGAAGCACGCCTCCGGGAAGCACGCTGCGATGAAGCATGCCATGATGAAGCTAGCCTGATGAGGTGCCCCCGTGATGAAACACTCCCCGATGAGAAACTCCATGATGAAGCCTTCACGACGGTGAAAGCATTCCACGATGCATCACCCCGCAATGAAGCTTTCCAGGAGGCGCTTTGATGAACAACTCCACGATACCGCTGTCCTCGCCGAAGCACTCCGTGGTGAAGCACCCACCGGGAAACACTCCTTGGTGAAGCACTCCTTGGTGACGCGCTCCATGTGAAGCATTCCTGTGTGAAGCACTCCTTGGTGAAGCACTCCGGTAAACACGCCTCCACGAAACACACCAGCGGGACGCGCGCCTCATTGAGGCGCGTCGCATACAAACATGTGTCCGTGAAGCACGCTTCCGATGAAGCGCGCCGCAATGGAGCACCCCAGAAGAAGCCCTCCACGATGTACCATTCCACAACGAGTCTTTGCACGACGAGGAAGCCCTCGATGAAACCTTCCCCGATGAAGCCCGCCTCGACGAAGCACGCGCGTAATTGGTGAACCACGCCACGATGAAACACTCCGCTTGGTGAATCTTGCCTCCGTGAAGCACGCCACGATGAAACATGCCACATTGAGACACGCCTCTCCGATGAAGCACGCCGCAATGAAGCCCCCCAGGGGTCCCTCTTCGATGATATACGCCTCCTGAAGCACGCCACCACGATGTGAAGACCACGATGAAGGCTTCCACGACGGAGCCCTCGAGGGAGACTTCCGTGACGTACCACTCCACGATGAAGCACGCTACTCCCTGAGGACACACGCCTCCGTGAAGCACGCAACGTTGGAACACGCCGCGATGTAGCACGCCCCGATGACGCACCCAACAGCGAAGCACCACCCACGCAGCCTTCCCCGATGGCACGCTCCGTGGTGAAATGCCCCACGATGGTGCGCACCCAGAATATTCACAACACTATGACACATAGCGCTTGTAGCCAAGTTGAGAGCGCGAGACTGCGCACCAGGAAATCACGAGGTTGATCACATAACATTGCTGGCACAGTGGCACCAGATGGAAAGGGCAAGCCCATGTACTGCCTGGCGCCGACGCCGCCATCGTACGAGGCACAAGTGGAGCCCAGCCAGAAGAGGTGGTCCTCCATCCAAGAGCGTGACGCGCGATCAGTGCGCATCTCGTGGAAGGAAGGAAGAGAAGATAATGAGCAAAGACAGTAGCGCGATCCCCACCTCCGCCGTTGCAGCGACACCAGTACTGAAGGTGGATGGCGCTGATTTTCTGTTTCGTATAGTACGAATATAGGAGATGAGCAACCAGCGCGTTGGTGGGGATCTGACGGGGAGTGGCAATCGCGCGGTGCAGCCGCAACGTTTGCCCGATGGTCCGGCACACCCTATTGTGTCTGCACCCCGCCGCGCGGGTGTGACGGCCACCGGCAAGTGGAGAGCGACTCCAGCCAGGGTCTGGGGACGGGCGAGGCAAGGCAAGGCGTTGTTGGTGTTGATGATGATAATGATGATGCTGGTGATGCTGATGTGGATGACGATGATGACGGCGATGGTGGCGGTGATTGTGATGATGATGCTGACGATGTTGATGTTGATGATGATGGTGATAATGACGACAACGGTGATGATGATTATAACGATGATTATTACGACGAGGCGGGGGAGGTGGACGAGGAGGAGGAGAGAACCAGTGTACATCCAACACGCATCGACGATCTTGTCATCCACCCTCCCTCCAGTTTCTTTCTTCACAGCTCCCCACAACAATGCGTTCTCATAGCAGGCAGGGCCCCGTTGGAAGACAGCTGTCTGAGAATCCTCAATCGTGCTAAAACATAATTCATGGGATTTCATCGCCGCGAATCAACGTGACTGTTGCGTCCTGACAATCCTAAAGCATGCCAGATTGCCTCGCATCAACGTGATTGTTGCGTCCTGTCACTCCTTCATCGTTCCAGAACACCATCCTGAGACTTCAACCCTACGAGTACCTGAGAGTTATGCGAACTTTTACGATGAAAGTGCGCGGCGCGAAAGCGAGAACCACGTTTTGAAAATGAGCCGCCCTCAATCTTTGAATCGGTTGCAAACTTTCATGACGAATGTGCGCGGCGCTCAGGCGAGAGAAACATTCAGAAACATGGGCCGTCTTCCATCTTCGAAACTGCTGCATACTGTTAATTGGAGTGTGTGTGGCGCTATGGCGAGGGCAATGCTTTGAACACGGGCCGCCCTCCATATCTGAAACTGTTGCAACATTATAGGGTGAATGTGCGCGGAGCGGCAATTTCGAGAGCCACATTTTGAAAATGGACCGCCCTCCATTTGTGAAGCTGTTGCAATTTCCAAGCCTCCGAATTACATGTGTTGGGGAAGTTTCAGGCGAAACGCCCGGCCCGCCCTACCGACTTGCTTGTGGGCGCGACAGGGAGGATATGTTTATGCGGAAAAGGGATGGGGCAGGGGGAAGAGTGGAAGACAGGGAGGAGGGAGGAGGGAGGGAGGGACGGGGTGGAGGCTGCAGACTGAATGCATGAAGCGGCATCTGCTGCCAGTGCGCCCAATGTGTGCGACCTGCGCCCCGCGCAGTTTTCGAGAAAACCTGCCTGGCCCTTCGGGCCAAGGCCCCAAAACGGCCGCCCACTGTGGGCGCCACGGAACTCAGAGAAATCCACCCGGAGCTCCGAATGTTCCTGTTTGTGCCGCTGTCTGCTCCTCGAGGTAGACCCCTCCAGCTCTTCGGGCCGAGTCCGGCGGCTGCGGCGCTGGGGACCACGGCCGACGAACCTCCGGAGCCTGCGACGGCAGGCATACACTACTTGCGGGCCTCCTCACGACGAGGAGCGAGAAGGCGAGGCACCGTGTGCTCAGTACGGCAAGCTGGCACGTTGAGGAGGAGAATGTTTCTCGCATGCGCGTATGCGGCGGCGCTTGGGCCAGAGTAGACGCTACACTTCTTAGATGATGGTCACCACGTCGCGGGCGTTGAGCTGCCCGGCTCCGTCGAAGCTGTCCACGAGCTCACCGCGTGCCCCGTCGAGGCCGAGCTCGCGCGTGAGCTCCGTCGCGTGCTCCTCGGCCTCGGGCTCGTCCGAACCATGCTGCTCTTCGCCCGTGGGGGCCCTCCGCGGGCTCCAGGCGCGGCTCCTCGTCGGTATCGGGCTCCGTGCTGGGCCCCTCCGTGGGCGACGCGTCGTCGCAACCTGCACTGATCGGCGGCTGGCCCGGGGGGAGAAGTGAGAGGGGGCGGGCCTTCTCGGGAGGCTCGGGAGTCCCCCCGGCCTTCCGAGAGAGTTTCTGGGCCTCTCCCCCCAAAAGACGCCATCAACTTTCCAGAAGGCGCGAGGGGGCCTCTGGGGGAGTCCCGCCGCCCTCTGAGACGGCCTTCTCCCTCTCACTCCCCCCCCCATGGAGGCTCACCGCCGAGCTGAAGCCGCCGCCCACGGCCTCGGAGGCACCCATCCGCCGGCGAGTGCTGGTCCTGCGGGGCCCCAGGGTGTGCACCACCAATTACCACATCCCTCGTCCCCTCCCGCTCCCAGGAGAGAGGGGAGACAGCCGAGGGTGGAGGAGGGAGGGGGAGGGGAGGTGGTGGTGGTGGTGGTGGTGGTGGAGTATACTGCAGCAGGCGAAGAGCGGCACAGCACAACCTTTTACGCCGCCGGGGACGCCTGCCCTTGGGCGGCTGGAAAGTTGATCTTATGCTTATGTCGGGCTTGTCCCTCTACGGGGGGGAACATGGGGAATATGCAAAGAACAGTCAATAAAATAGTATGGGGACGATCTTGTGACTAATGCTTGGGTATTATTTGATTTTTTTGTTGTGTTGGCTATTCTTCATTCTTCGCCCCGAAACCCGCCTGTAGGGTCTGAGGCCCGAAAACCATCACGTCACTAATTTTGGGCCCCAGGGCCCACTGAGGCTCCAGGGGCCCCAGATTAGTGAAGTAATGTTTTCTCCCACGTAATGGCCCCGAAATTCATCATGTCATTAAACCGAGCCCAGGACGAAAATCAGGGGCCGAATTGCTGCTGTGATGCAACGTAGGTCTCGTATAGGGGGACATGCCCGACCTGATTCTGCACTTGAGTCGGGCCTGTCCCTCTACAGGAGAAACATTCAAAAATAGTAAAAAATTGCCAGGGGACTATGTTTTGATTTTTTGGATCATTGTGGGAGTATGTATTAAATTATTCATCAGTTTACATCCAAAATCTCCATACAAAAAGGACATGCCCGACCTAACTAATCCCACACCGCTCCTCACCCAGTAGACATCTACTTGGGGCCCGCAGGCCCGGGCCGTCGGCCCACCGAGGCCCGCCTTCGACGCCCCCCCGGCGGCGCCCCGCCCGCCCCGGAGGCGCCCGCGCCAGCCGCGCCCCCCCCCCCCCCCCCGCGCGGCCTCGGCCCGCCTCTTGTGACTCCTCGCCCCGTGGCGCTCCCTCCGTCAGGTGGGGGAAAAAAAACACAGACACAATTAATCGTTGATCCCCCAGAAAACATGGGAAAATATGGGAAGTGGGGGGGGACGAAAACCCCCAAAGATATGAGAATCTATGGGGAATCTTTTTATTTGTGTGTATTTTCTTGTGTGCCCTGGGGCCCCCTTCCTTCCAGCTCGTCGGCGCGAGCGCCCCCTCTCTCGGCCTGGCGCCTCGCCGACCCCCCCCGCCCACCCGCGGCGGCGAGCGAGGGGAGGGGAAGCGAGGAGGAGGAGGCCTCCAGAGGGAGGCGGGGCCTCTCAGAGGCCCTCGCGCCTCCCGAGAAGTTTGAGGAGGGAAAAAACACAGACACAATTAATCGTCGACTCCCAGAATATGTAGGAAAATATGGGAGGGGGGGAAGACAAAAAACCCAGAACAAATAGGAACATATGGCGAATCCTGTTATTTGTGTGTAGTCATTTGTGTGTCCCAGGGCCCCGTCAAAGTTTCTTGTTGTCTTCGGGGGAGGCTTAGGGAGCTTCTTGGAAGGCCGGGGGACTTCCGAGCCTTCGGAGGAGGCCTTCTTCTTCCCACTTCCCCCCATCGCTCGCCGCCGATTCTTGCCCTGCCGGGACGGCATCACGCAGCGCTTCCCTTCAGGCTGCGCCCTGGCCGGCGGCTCCGCGACCTTGTTGGCGTCCGCCCTGGCCGGCATCCGCGGCCCCCCCACGCCTCGGGCCCCCGCCGCCAGGAAGAGCGATGTCCGAGGCCCCCTGGCGGTGCCCTGGGGGGCCCGGAGCTCCCCAGCTCGGGACCTCGCTCCAGCAGGCCCCGGACTGCGTCCCCGAGTCCGCCGCAGTTGCGGGCCGCCGAGCTGGGCCCCCCTGGAGGCTGGAGGCCAGCCCTCTCTAGTTCCCCTATTCCTCCTCCTCCTCCTCCTCCTCCTCCTCCTCCTTCCTGTCCTCCTCTTCCTCCTCCTCCTCCTCCTCCTCTTCCTCCTCCTCCTCTCCCCCTCCTCCTCCTCCTCCTTCTCCTCCTCCTCCTCCTCCTTCTCCTCCTCCTCCTCCTCCTCCTCCTCTCTTCCTCCTCCTCCCCATCCTCCTCCTCTTTCTCCTCCTTTTTCTCCTCCTCCTCCTCCCCTCCTCCTCCTCCTCCTCCTCCTCCTCCTCCTCCTCCTCCTCCTCCTCCTCCTCCTCCTAGGTGGCTCCCCAACGGCCCCGCCCCCGCCCCCGCGCAGCCATTTGTCCCGCGGCGGGGCGGGCGGGCCCGCGCCATAGAGGGGGAACCCCCAGCCCCGTCGGGGCGCCGCGAGCAGCGCTCCCGCTCGCCAGCCTGGCACCGCCGCCTCCGACAGAGGCGGGCGACGGCCCGCAGGCGGCTCCGCGCGGAGAAGGACCTGCTCATCCTCGAGATGCACCACGGCAGCCAAGCGCCCAAGACATGGGCCACCTGCAAGCGCTGCAAAGAGTGGTCGTGGCACGCGACACTGGAGAAGAACGACTACTGGTGCAGCTGCGGAGCCCGCGTCGCCAGGCCCAAGAAGGGAGGCGGCCACGACTCCAGCAGCGGCAGCGGATGGTGGCGACAGCAACCCATCGGCAACAGCGGAGGCGCGAGCTCAGCTGCTGGAGGCAGAGGTCGCTGGCAGGACACTGCCGCCGCCTCCTCCGCCTCCCCCACCGAGCAGGGCGTCGCCAAGCTCGCTTCAGCGCTGCGGACGGTGACAGAGTCCATCGGCACGCTGAAGCTGGCCAAAGGCGAGGACATCGCGAAGCAGCTGACGCACGTGGCGGACACGCTCAACGTCCCAGAGAAGAAGAAGAAGAAGAAGAATACGAAAAAGAAGAAGAAGAAGAAGAAGAAGAAGAAGAAGAAGAAGCCGCCCAAATCCAAGGCGGTGCGCATAGCGGGGGCAGCGGAGGCGCTCGACTCCACGACCCGCACCTACAATTGGGCGTGCGAGCAGAAGGTGCTGGCCGAAGCGAAGGCAACCGAGGCCCGCGAGAGGTTGCGGGAGAGCGCCGACGCAGTCCTCAGCGCCGAGGCCGAGATCGAGGAGATCCAGAACGAGGGCAAGCAGACGGCGCCGAAGAGCATCTTCCAACAGCTGCTGGACACGGACGCCGACCTGCTCTCGCCCAGCGACGTGCAGATCGCCGAGGTCGAGGACGAGTTCCGCCAGGACGAAGACCTCTTCGCCGAGGGCAAGAAGGCTGTGGACGAGGCCAAGAGACAGGTGCTCGAGCATCTGCAACGCAACGCCAGGGAGTTCGCGGGCCAGCTGAAGCAGCACCTCCAGGCCGCCAGAGCCAAGGCCGAGCAGGAGCGGGCCGAGATCCAGCAGGCCTACAAGAAGCGGAAGGCGGAGCAGCATGCGACGGGGCAGGCCGCAGACGCGCCGACCGCCGCTGCTCCACCAACCGCAGGCGCCTCTGGATCTGCGGCCCGGCACGGCAACGACGCCCGCGACAACGAGGTACCAACCGCTGCGGAGGACTACCTCCGACAGCGGCGGGACGCGGCGGCCTCGGCCGAGGCCTCCGCATCCCGCTGAAGGTCAGGGCGCGGTGGGAGACGGCAGTTCGGCGACGACTCCCGCCACGAGCGCCGCATATTCAGCGCCAACATCACGACCTGGGGCCCCGCGGTGTTGAGCTGGCTAAGACGAGACGGAGTACGGCAGCCCTGCGACGTCTACGCCATCCAGGAGACCCATCTGCCCCAGGCCCAGCTCGCGGACACGGAGCACACGCTGCATAATATGTGCTTCTCAGTAGTGTTCACCGCGGCGCGCGCCAGCACGAGCGGCCTCAGTGGAACTTGCGGAGGTGCGGGAGTCCTCGCCAAGGGCCACCTCAAGGCAACGACATACCGACATTGCGGAGAGCGCACCAACGTCTCGGACGCCACCGCCTACGACGCCGATGACACCTGCGCCACCTACCGCATGTGTGACTGGACGCCAGTCACCTTGCACCTGCGAGGCTCCGCTCCCAGCTCCTCATCACCTCCCTCTACCTCGACCCGAGTCATTCCCTCAACTTCGGCGAGAACTCCAGGAAACTAACGTCCCTGGCCGCCTTCCTCACCGCCGCGCACTCGCCGTGGATCGTCTGCGGCGGCTTCAACCGCTCCTACGCCGACCTGGTGCAGCCAGGCTGGACCGCAGCCCTCGGCGCCGCCGCCTACGCGGGGCCCGACGACGACCGCCGCGCGCGCTTCCTCGGCAACGCGAAGCCGTCCAACATCGACTACGCGCTCGTCAACGAAAGAGGACAACGACTGGTACGATGAATACAACCAGTGCACGACGTGCCATGGAAGCCGCACGTCGGGATCGACATCACGATCCGAGCGGACACGGACTCCAGCCATGCCCGACGACTGGAGATGCCGAAGGCTTTCCCGCGCCCTGCCCCACCCATCAAGCAGCCAACCGCCGCCAAACGTTTAAAGAAGAGACGCCCCAAGACCCCACCAACGACATCCCGCCAGCCATCACTCGACCAAGACCCGACCGACGCCAGCTGTGGGGAGCTCTTGGACCACAAGGATGGCACCACCACCCACGAGACACCACAGCAACAATCACAACGACCCCGACATTCACACAGCAGCCGCAGCACCGACGAACCACCATGGATGGAGAAGACCAGGGCCCTATGGAGGAAGACGACACTGCGGACTACTTCGGCGAATCCGAACCCGAGCACGACGGCCACTACACCCACTACTCCCACGCCGTCATCGACGACATGCATGATTCGGAGGTGCGCGAACATGCTGCAGCAGAGCTCAAAGGGCCCACGCCAACGACATGGACTACACCGACGGCCACGAGAATTCAGCGCTGCCCAACGACCTGGACTGCGACGAGGCTCAAAGGGCACCCGAGCAGAAACCACTACCTGAGCAGCTTACCGAACGAGCAAACGGCACCGACGCCAGGACGCCTGCCGACACCTGGACCGCTGCCGGCATGCTCGACCATGTACCCACCAGCCCAGCCCCCACATGCATCCGACAATGCGCAGCGGACCAAGCTGACCCGACCAGCGCAGACCAACTTGGCGCAACCTACCAGCACTCCATCAGCACGCTCGAGACGTTCTTCTGCCTCGCCTACCACATTCCCTTGGAGGACCGACAGCACTTCCGAGGACGGGGCCGAGGCTATGCATTCAAAGAACAATCGCTACGAGAACTCGGTGATCACCAACTTCGATACGCATCCCACAGATCCGACTGGTGGAGCCGCGTGGCGCAGACCATCGGACCCCCACAGACTCCACCACCAAGGACGCAAGCCGCTTACTGCAACGGTGTGGAGGGGGAGGACGGGTACTCCCCGCGTCCACCAGAAGGAGCGGTCAGGGGACGTCAGCGAGGAGATGCATTTGAACGCCCTCGCCCGCGCTCCCCGACCGCTCCACAGCAGCCAGACCACCACCAGGACAAGCTGAACGAGCAGCCACCACTCCAATGCGATGAGCAGCAAGCCTGTGAGCAACAACCTCAACGATCCTCGACAGACGCAGCGGCTGTAACGAGCATCGACGAGGAACGCCGCAGGCAACGGGTCCGCAGGCTCCTCTACGCTGCCAGCCGACCGATTGAAGAACAGTACGACGGCGACCAGCAACAACACGCTCAGCTGCACCACGCCACCGAGCACCACCGAGACCAGCACGACATCGAGGACCAGCAGCACCACGCCGCCCAGCACCACCGCGACGCCCACGGCTGCGCTGGACTGGAGAGGCCAAGTACTGCCACCTTCCTTGGAAGGCATGCCGCGAGGGGTGCTCGGGGCGGCCTCCCCGAGGGTGCCTCGTGGGGTGCTGGGGATCTCGGGGGTTGAGCGCGGACACCACAGAGGACGCGCTCAGCCGCCTTGCTCCACGCGCCTCCGCAAGACGCGCGTGGAGAAGGGGGCGGCCCCCAGGGGCGCGGCCCCCAGAGCGGTCGGCCCCGTGCGCGGCGCGCGCCGCGCGGCGGGGAGCCGCGACGGAAAGGGAGAGACTGCCTAGGGCAGAGGGGAATCTCGCGGGAATCTCCTCCTCCTCCTCCTCCTCCTCCTCCTCCTCCTCCTCCTCCTCCTCCTCCTCCTCCTCTTCCCCCTCCTCCTGCTCCTCCTCCTTCTCCTCCTCCTCTCCCTCCTCCCTCCTCCTCCTCCTCCTCCTCCTCCTCCTCCTCCTCCTCCTCCTCCTCCCTCTCCTCCTCCCTCCTCCTCCTCCTCCTCCTCCCGCTCCTCCTCCTCTCCTCCTCTCCTCCTCCTCCTCCTCCTCCTCCTCCTCCTCCTCCTCCTCCTCCTCCCCCTCCTCCTCCTCCTCCTCCTCTTCCTCCTCCTGCTCTGTCTTTTTGTCTGGGTTGCCGGGCCGCGCCCGTCTCGCCGCTGCGGCTGGCGCCCTCCTTTTCGAGACCGCCTGGTCCTGTTTGAGTGTCTCCTCGCAGGCCTTCTCCGCGCTCTCCGTGGCACGTGACTCAGAGGGAGAAGGGGGGTAGGGGAGGGGGGGGGCTTCTTAAAAAACACCCCTGTTTCTTAGAAGGCGCGGGCCTTCTCTGTATACGTAAGGCCGCGGCCTTCTCTAAGAAACAGGGTGCTTTTAAGAAGCCTTCCCCCCTCCCCCTGACCCCCTTCTGCGCGCCGCCAAGGGAAGTTATCGATGTCGCTATACCCTTGCTTCGGTTATGCTGTTTTTTTTGGCCTCCTGGGAGGCCTTCGTCGCCACGGCTGGATTCGCCTCGAAGTTCTGGTCAGGACGCACCCAGGGAGAGGTCCAGGGATCAGGCATGTGCGCTCTCTGGAATTCCACGAGCACGAGGTGCATGACCTGCTGCAGGACCAGCTATTTGAGTCTGAGCCTCTTCGCTGCCTTGCCCTGCGCCTGCCTTTTCTGCTGTGGGGGTCCGCTGCGCGCCGACGCACGAGGGAGCTCCTCGCGCCGAGCCAGCTGAGGGAGGGGAGGAGAAGAAGGAGGACGATGATGATGATGGTGAGGATCATGATGATGACGATGATGCTGCTGATGTTGATGATGATGAAGAAGCTGATGATGATGCTGCTGGTGCTGATGATGATGCTGCTGATGATGATGACGATGCTGCTGCTGCTGGTGATGATGATGAGGATGATGATGCTGCTGATGATACTGCTGCTGATGATGATGCTGATGCTGATGGTGATGATGGCGATGATGATGATGATGATGATGATGATGATGATGATGATGACGATGATGATGATGATGATGATGATGCTGATGATGATGATGATGATGATGATGCTGGTGATGATGATGCTGATGACGAAGACGGTTATGATAATGCTGATGATGATGCTGATGATGATGCTGCTGATGCTGATGATGATGATGCGGCTAATGATGGTGACGATGATGATGACGACGATGACGATGATGATGATGATGATGATGCTGATGTTTGATGATGATCACGATGAGGTTGCCGATGTTGAATTATGAGGATGATGATGAGGTTGAACTGGCGGATGCCCGTGATGATGACGATGATGATGATGGTGACGATGCTGATAATGATGATGATGACGATGATGATGATGTTGTTGTTGACGAGGAGGATGATGAGGAGGAAGAGGCGGATGACGATGCTGCTGATGATGATGATGCTGACGATGACGATTGTGACTATGACGATTATGATGATGCTGATGATGAGTATGCGGATGTTCATGATGATGCTGATGCTGATGCTGAGGATTATGATGATATTGAGAATGTTTGTGAAGATGATGATGATGCTGCTGATGGTGATGATGATGCTGATGCTGATGATGATGCTGCTGATGATGATGATGATCATGATAATGATCATGATGATGCTGCTGGTGATGATGATGCTGATGCTCATGACGATGCTGCTGCTGCTGATGATGATGATGATGATGATGATGATGATGGTTGTGGTGGTGATGCTGCTGCTGCTGATGATGATGATTGCTGATGAGGATGAGGAGGATGCGGAGGAGGAGGAGAATGAGGATGAGGAGGAGGAGGAGGAGGAGGAGGATGAGGACCAGTGTTAAACCAGGAGTCATCAACGATGTTGGAATTAATCCTTTCTTTAAGCTCCCTCTTCATAGGCCCCTACGACGGGTCATTTCCATTGATGGAAGCCCTGGCAAATTTTAAAGCGAATGTGCGCGGCGCTGAGGCGAGAGCCACATATTGAAAACGACCCCCCCTCAATTCGTGAAGCTGTTGTCAGTTTTCAAGCGCCAGAGTCATACATGGTGAGAAAGTCTCCGGCGAAACGCCCGGCCCGCCCTAAAAACTGGCATCGAGGTGCGACAGGGAAGAGTTCTGTATAAGGAGAAGAAATGGAGGAGGAGGAGGGGGAAGAGGAGGAGGAGGTGGTGGACGATGAGGATGAGGATGAGGATCAGGACCAGTCGAAACCCAAGAGTCATCACCGATGTTGGAATCAACCCTCCCTCCAAGCTCCTTCTTCACAGGCCCCTACAACGGTTCATTTCCATTGATGAAAGTACCTCTTTGGGAGACAACAGTTTAAACATTCTGAAACGTGCCAAAACATTGTTCTCGGGATTTCAACGCCACGTGTCAACCTGACTGCTGCGCCTTGACGATCCAGAGTCGTGCCAGAACGCCATTTATTGGACTTCTACACCGCGAATCAACAGCAGTTGCGCCCGCATAATCCGGAATCCTTCCAACACACAACTTCTGGTGCTTTGATCATGGGCATCCGTAAAACTCTTGCAACTGTTTAATATGAATGTGCGCGGCGCTAAGGCGAGAACCACATTTTGAAAACGACCCGCCCTCAATCCGTAAAGCCCTGGGACGTTTTTAAAACTAATGTGCGCGGCGCTAAGGCGAGAGCCACATGTTGAAAACGACCCGCCGTCAATCCGTGAAACTCTTGCAAATCTTTGCAACGAATGTGCGCGGCGCTAAGGCGAGAGCCGCATGTTGAAAACGACCTGCCCTCAATCCGTGAAGCCCTTGCAAATGTTTAAACGAGTGTACGCGGCGCTAAGGCGAGAGCCACATCTTGAAAAAGACCCGCCCTCAATCCGTGAAGCTCTTCAATTTGTTTCAAAGAATGTGCGCGGCGTTAGGGCGAGAGCCACGTGTTGAACACGACCCGCCCTTAATCAGTGAAATGCTGGCAAATTTTTCAAACGAATATGCGCGGCGCTCAGGCGAGAGCCACATGTTGAAAAAGACCCGCCCTTAATCCGTGAAGCTCTTGCAAGTTGTTAAAGCGAATGTTCGCCGCGCTAAGGCGAGAGCCACACATTGAAAACGACCCGCCCTCAATTCGTGAAGCTGTTGTCAGTTTTTACGCTTCAGAGGCATACGTGGTTAGAAAGTTTCAGGCGAAACGCCCGGCCCGCCCTAAATCTGACCTCGGGGGTCGACAGGGAGGAGTTATGTATAAGGAGAAGGAATCGAGGAGGCGGAGGAGGAAGAGGAGAAGGAGGTGGAAGAGGATGACCATGAGGATGAGGATCAGGACCAGTCGAAACCCAAGGGTCATCACCGATGTTGGAATTAACCCTCCCTCCAAGCTCCTTCTTCACAGGCCCCTACAACGGTTCATTTCCATTGATGAAAGTGCCTCTTTGGAAGACAACAGCTTGAAAGTTCTGAAACGTGCCAAAACATTGTTCTCGGGATGTCAACGCCACATATCAGCCTGACTGCTGCTTGTTGACGGTCCAGACTCGTGCCAGAACGCCATTTATTGGACTTCAACACAGCGAATCAACATAACTGTTGCGCCCGCATAATCCGGAATCCTTCCACAGCACCATTTCTGGTACGTTGATCATGGGAATCCGTAAACTCTTGCGAATCTTTACAACGAATGTGCGCGGCGCTAAGGCGAGAGCCATCTTTTGAAAAGGAGCCGCCCTCAATCTGTGAAGCTTCTGCATATGTTTTAAACAGTGTGCGCGGCGCTAAGGCGATAGCCACATGTTGAAAACGACCCGCCCTTAACCAGTGAAATTCTTGCAAATCTTCAAATCGAATTTGCGCGGCGGTGAGGCGAGAACCACATTTTGAAAACGACCCGCCCCAAATCCGTGAAATTTTTGCAAATTTAAAAAACCAGCGTGCGCGGCGCTAAGACGAGAGCGATATTTTGAAAACGACCCGCCCTCAATCCGTGAAACCGTTGTCACTTTTTATGTTTCAGAGTCATAAATTGTGAGGAATTCTCAGGCGAAACGCCCGGCCCGCCCTAAAAACTTGCCTCGGGGTGCGACAGGGAGGAGTTATGTATAAGGAGAAGGAATGAAGGAATTGAGGATGAGGTGGAAAATGAGTTGGAAGAGTTGGAAGGGTGGAAGAGGCGGAGGATGAGGATGAGGAGGAGGAGGAGGGGGTTACCCATCTTTCCACAGAGCCTGCTCCCCAGGACAGGGAACACAGCCTGCTGATGAAGGTGCTGCAGCCTGCTCAGGTGGGAGACCCTCGCGCCAGCGTCGCTGGCTCCGCCTCCTTCCCTCCAGGCGGAGGAGGAGGATGAGAAGGAGGAGGAGGGGGTGTACGTTGGGAAGAAGAGGAGGAGTTAGGTGTTCGTCCGTGATCGAAGGCTGCTGGAGATTTCAGAGGCCTCGGGAGGTCTTTGGCGAGTGTTGGAGGTTTCTGGGAGTGCATGGGGTGGAAGGAGGACGGGGAGGAAGGGGGAAGCAGGCAAGATAAGGATGAGCAGGATGAAGAGGATGAGGAGGAGGAGGCGGAGGAGGAGGAGGAGGAGTAGGAGGAGGAGGAGGAGGATGAAGAGGAGGAGGAGGAGGAGGAGGAGGAGGAGGAGCAAGCATTGCTTGGTCGCACGTGGACGCGAATCATCGCATTCAGCGCTTCGGGGCCTGGGCCGAAAAGTTGCCCTTCTCATGGGGGGCGGTGCGAGGGTGCGAAGATGATCGCTGGTCGCGCATCGCGCATCGCGCGGCTCGAAGCACGAGGTTAGATCAACTTGCGCTCGGCATCGGTTCCTGGTCGCCATATAGGCCAGCTGTTGAAGCTGCGCCCAGCCGTGGCCACGAGGCTCCCCCCTGGAGGCCCCCAGAAGGGCAGAGACCACGACGAGTCCCGCATCGGACTCCTCCCCCGCGTCGCGCAGTGCAAATGGACGAGGTCAAAGTGACTTGCGTAGGATCGGAGGGCGCAGCGTCAGGCAGGCCCTGGAAGAAGACATGTCGCTGCAGAGCGTCCCGGAACGCTCTCGGAGAGCTTGCCAGGGAGCTCTGGAACGGCCGCGGCGTCCGATGCATTCTGAAGACTCGCCTGGGGCAACATTTAGCGGTGGTTTATCTCTGCCCGATCAGGGGCAGCGTAGGGGGGGACAGGCTCAGGGGGGAATGCATCGACCCCAATCGTCCGTTCATCGCCGATAGATCCCCAACATCGGCCGCGAGCGAGGGGGGGAAGTGAGGAGGGGCGGGCCTTCTCAGAAGGCTCGGAAGTCCCCCCGGGACTCTCGAGAAGTTTTCTGAGCCTCTCGCGAAGACGCAGACAGCTTCCCAGAAGGCGCGAGGGCTCCTGAGAAGCCCCGCCGCCTGCTGAGGAGGCCGTCTCCTCCTCACCTTTTCCCCCCCCTCGCCAGCCCACCCGCCCATGAGCCTGCGGCTTCGCTAGCGGGGGCCCATCGCCCATCCATCGGCGACGCGTCGCCGAGGCAAGCTCGCTGCTCCCCCCCCCTGGGCCAGCCCCTCCATACCGTTCCCCCTCGCCCGACGTCGTTAGGAGGGAAAAGGAGCACAGACACGGTGAATCGTCGACCCCCAGGAGAAGACAGGAAGATATGGGCCAGTGGGGGTGGAAGCCGCAGGTTCAGAACAGGTGGGAAACCATGGGGAATCCTGGGGTTCGTGCCTACTTGTTTGTGTGTCCCTGGGCCCCTTCGGTTGTTCTCTTCCTGCCGTCGTCCTGCAGCGAAGAAACCCAGGCCTCTCAGGTGGGGTCCGAGTAGATGGTGTCGGAGGATCGCGCCGCATCGCCGATGCGTCGTCGATGCGGTTCGAAGTGGAGCCCGATTTTCTCCACGTCAGCGGCGCCGATGTGGATAGTGGATAGTGCCCAACGTGCAGATACATTAGCCGATTATTTGGAAGAAGTGCAATGGAAAGTTCAACATGCTTCTCTTACGCCGACTGGGCACGAGCACATGGGACATGCACTGCCGATTTCGACTGATACTTTCAACATGAAGGAGCTGAATGCCGCATTGCGGGCTCTCTCGACGGGCAAAGCGGCCGGCATTGACGACATGCCCCCAGAGTTTTGGAAAGCATTGTCAATGTCACAAGAAGCATGCGAAGAATTGTTGATATTCTTTCTCAGGTGTTGGGACGAGAAGGATATCCTAGAAGAGTGGCATACGTCATTGGTGGCACTTCTACACAAAAAGGGGAACGCAAGCCTTCCAGAGAACTACAGGCCAATTTCTCTTTTTTAACAATTGGATCTAAGCTCCTAGCTTGGATGATCCAAAAGCGCATCCAAAATGGCGGGGCAGAGCAGATAATACTTTCGAGCCAGTTCGGTTTCCGCCCGGGCAGAGGCACCGCGCAAGCCATCAGCATCGCACGTCGCATGCTCGAAGCTGCGCAGACAAGTAAAGCGCCAGGATTGATTGCAGTATTGTTTGGTTGGTCAAAAGCTTTCGATCGAATTCGACATGATGCTCTTCTGGGTGCCCTACGAAGATTCGGATTACCTTCTGACATAATGCAGCTGGTTGCGTCCATCTACAAGCACAGAAGCTTCATCTTAAAGGATCCTGCAAGGAACTCCCGCCAAAGGACACAAGCCGCAGGGATCGCCCAAGGGTGTCCGCTTTCTCCTTATTTGTTTATACTTGTACAGAGCGTCATGTTCTTCGACATAGACAAACGAATGGCGAGCCTGCACGGTGAGACTGTGGAACCTGAGTATCTAGTATGCCATGATCTATTATACGCTGACGACACAATGCTCATCAGCAGCGACTCCGGGAAATTGCAAATTTTCTGGACATAGTAGTGATTGGTGAAGGCCGAAGGTACGGATTAGATCTCAACTGGAACAAGACTGTATGCATGCGCTTGCATAGCTCCAGTATAATTTCTTCACCAGCTGGCGCTCCGCTGAAAACCGTTGAGCAAGCTGTGTATTTGGGGGGCCTGCTGAACGTCCGCTGCGTAGCTCAACCAGAAGTGGCAAGAAGAGTTGGTGAGGCCAAAGCAACCTTCAAGAGCCTAGCCCGGTGTTGGTCGCACGCCAACATCTGTCGCCGCAGAAAAATTGAATTGTACAAAACTGTCGTGTTGCCGAAGCGGTTTTTATATTTTAGAGACTTTGTGGCTGTTGCAAGCGGACAACAATCGCCTGGATAGTTTCCATATTCAACGTTTAAGGCGAATCCTCAATATCCCTAGCGCGTATGTTTCACGAGTCTCCAATACGGAGATTCTGGACAAAGCGGGGGAACTTTCATTGAAGTGCACGTTGCGCGAGCGTCAGACGGCGCTGTATAGTAAAATTGTAGCGTTGCTGGAAGACCACCCTCTCAGACTTTTAACATGTGAGCCAGGCATTGGCCGGCCAAGAGAATGGGAACACCAACGACGCAGGGGGAGGCCTGAACAGCAGTGGGCTCCTTGCGTCTATGCGCTTTTGCTTGCAAAGGGGATGTAGCCCTGGTCCCCTTCCTTCCCCCTCCCCTCCTCCCCCTCCCTCCCTCCCCCCCTCCCCGTCCCCACTTTTCCTCACAGGTGGAGCCGATACGTTCTCATGGGATTTCGTATCGCATTTGTCCGGCGACAGCGGGCCACTTCACCCCAGGCCAGGCTCACATCGATGTTTTTGCCGTGGAAAAAGGTAGGTACGGATTGTGCTTCACAGTCGTGGGGCGCTCAACTTTTCTCTGCTTCACAGTCGGGCGCTCTGTGCCAATTGCGCACGTTTCTGTCCACACGCCCTGCCAGACATCTGGCTCAGTGGCGGCAGTGGTGCCCAAGAGCCGTACCAGGGCTGGCGCGTAGCTTCTGCATTGCACTGTATTAACTTTTTATATGCCAATGCGCCGTGCGAGCGCCAGGCTTGACTGACCTTTCAGCGGCGCCGATGCATCGGCGACATCGTCGATGTATCGCCGACGCATCGCCGATGCATTGGCGATGCGGTGCGATCCTCCGACCCCATCTACTCTGATCCCATCCAGGAGGCCTCCCTGCCCCTTGTCCTCCTACCTGTCCCTTGTCCTCCTCCTGCTGCTCCCTCTCATCCTCTTTCGCCTCCTCCTTGGCCTTCTTCTCCTCCCATTCATCCGCCTCCTCCGCCTCCTCCTCCTTCTCCTCCTCGTCCTCCTCCCTCCTCCTCCTCCTCCTCCTCCTCCTCCTCCTCCTCCTCCTCCTCCTCCTCCTCCTCCTCTTGACCCCTCCTTCCCCCCCAGGCGCCCGCTGGCAAGCTCAGCCTGGCGTCCGTGGACCAGTTCCTCGAGGAGGAGGTGGCCCGCATCGCGGAGCAGGCGCCAGCCGCCCGTGCCCAGGGGCCGCGGCGCCAGACCCAGACCCCTAACGCCTCGAGGCGGAGGAGGAGGAGGGAGGAGGAGGAGGAGGAGGAGGAGGAGGAGAGGAGGAGATGGGGAGGAGGAGGAGGAGGAGGGAGGAGGAGGAAGAGAAGGAGGAGGAGGAGGAGGAAGAGGAGGGAGGAGGAGGGAGGAGGAGGAGGAGGGAGGAGGAGGAGGGAGGAGGAGGAGGAAGGAGGGAGGAGGAGGGAGGAGGAGGAGGAGGAGGAGGAGGAGGAGGAGGAGGGAGGAGGAGGAGGAGGAGGAGGAGGAGGAGAGGAGGAGGAGGAGGAGGAGGGAGGAGGAGGAGGAGGAGGAGGAGGAGCGAGGAGCGAGGAGCGAGGAGGAGGAGCGAGGAGCGAGGAGCGAGGGGGGGCGATCAGCGAGGAGCGAAGCGCGAGGAGGAGGAGGAGATGGGGGAGGAGGAGGAGCAGGAGAAGGAGGAGGGGTCGATGCACACGGCTTTCGCAGTTTCCGGCCCGTCGGGCGGCCCTCGCCAGGCCCACGGACCGCCCAAGAAGGACTCAGGACGGTGAGCCGGCCCCAGGGAAAAGGTCTGGACCTCCAGGGGCCCCCCATGGTAGGTTCGCGTGGTGTTGACCGGCGGCGACCCCGCCGCCGGCGTTCAACGTTCAACGCCGGCGGCGGCGCATAAACGGTCGATGATGGACGATCTGACGTTTCGGATTTCGGAAACGTCGGCTACACGTAAGAGTGACCTTCCGCCGGAGTGACCTTTGGTTTGGGCTCGCAGGGCTGGCCCCGGCTCTGGGCCGCGCGCTTGGATTTGGGCTCTTCGCGGCCCCCTAACGCCGCGCACCAAAGTTCACTCTTGGCTGGGGTCACTCTCGCGTGTAGTCGAAAACGGCCGATCGTTCACGGTTGAACGATCCCCGCGGTGTCAGGAGCCAGCGCCAGAGCCGGCAGACCTCCCGGGGGCCCGTGCCGAGAGGCGCAAGGCGTCGGGGGGCCAAGGGGCAGCAGAATTATGCCCTGGCATGTCCGCGCTGCCTCGGCGCATTCCCATCTCAGAGCGTTTTCCATTCGTAGTGCTCCAGTCCTTATGTTCAGACGATCGTTTTCCAATGCTGGTCTAGTTGTTCCTACTAATGTGGGATTGTTACCGTAGGGCGATAATTCATATACATGTGCATGCATGCCAGCGCGTTTGCTGCTCCCATCGCCATTAAACTTGCGAGTTTCGTCATTATCGTGATTGAAGGGTAGTCTTTTCCCCGGGTATCTTTTCATATTCCTACTTCGTGGGGGTCTATGCATGTATGTATGTATGCATGTATGTATGTATGTACGTATGTATGTATGTATGTATGTATGTATGTATGCATGCATGCATGCATGCATGCATGCATGTATCTTTATATAGGTCATACGCAAAAGCGCGGGTGCTAAGATAACGCGCGTTGCGGACTGGGGGATGTTCGGGTGGCTATACCTTGTACGAGCGCTGCGGCATTTTCATGTCCCGCTAGGGTTTGCGACACACATCACAAAGAAACGTCTTGGGTAGGTGTGTCGGGGGAGATGTATCCTTCCGCATTGATCTATAATTGCTGTATTTTCTATTGTGCGATTCGTGTCCTATGTGTTTTTGCATGCCCCTGTTGATACCATGCCACTGTATTATTTGAGAACCCTTCTGTCAGGCGTGGACCTAAACGGTGTTTCGGCGATTTCGTGGGCCGTTTTCGTTTCGATGTCGTTCTGCGCTAAAGGCGGATTGAAGACAAAACGAGGGACAACGAAACCAAAACGAAAACGAACAACACCGTTTAGGTTCAGCCCTGCCTTCTGTCATGCTTACCACCATCGTTTGTTGCTTCTATTTCTAATCAATTCTTTCACATACCGTTATATGGCATTTCTCTAGATGTATTACTTTGCCATTACTTGCGCGGGAATGAATCATTTGACCTTTCTCTCTGGTGCTTATTTCATCCTTCCGCGAATACCGGCCGTGGGCATTAGTTATTTTGATTTCGGCGCCAATTGGAACTCGGGGGTTATGAAATGCTTTCTCGGGCCTAATTGCCGCTCCAACGATAGGGGTAGCATCACCGTAAGGTTGCCAGGACGAGTCCGAGATGCCGACGCTGCGGCGGTGGCGGTACCACCAGACCTCCTGCAACTCCGCGATGGTGCCTTACCCCCGCTGCAGCCCTTCCTGAGTCTGCAGGAGCTAGCCGAGGCCGTCAGACACCTGGCCATGGATCTGGACTGCCTCAGAGCGCAAGCACTCTCCATCCGGCGGCCCCACACATACGTCACGCTTTCGGATATGCGCAGAATCCACGGGCATGTAACCGGGAGGAGGACCGCTCAGGAGACGCAACAGGCCCCGATGGATGCGGATGGAACCCCACCTGACGGTGGAAACGGTGGAAGCGGCACGGACCCCGATCACACGCATGACAGCTCGCAGAGCCCTGGGACCCCGCCCCCACAACGACCCCTCGGACCCACCAACAGGGCAGATAGGATACGGCAAGCCCCGCGGATCACCTTTGGGAGATGGGCCCTTCTGCTGTGGCGGAACCCACCAGAGGACGAACCCAGGAGGAGAGGTCCTATGCGGTTCCCGGTGGGGCTGCTAGCCACGGCCGTCCGAGACATCGCAGCTGATCTGGTAATTTCCAGAAGCACGTACGTCGGCGAACGAGTAGCTGATGAGACTGGAATCACTTTCGCCCTGGCAGGCCCCGACGCCTGGGAGCAGGTCAAAGCAGTAGTCACGGAGCGCAGAAACCAGCCCCCGGGTAGCGCCGCCCCAAAGATCCTCGTGGTAGATGCGCTAGCTCCACAGATGGATGCTGCCCTGGCGGCAGCTTCTGCCGCGGGTTGCCCATGCTGTGTCATCGCCTTGGCCACCGAGGGAGTGCCATCCCCTGGAGGACCGGATCCGGTCGAGCTCGCGGCCCTGGCAAACGCGCAGTGGGGATACCGAGCGGCCAGCAAAATCACCCACCTCGTCCCGATCGGTTACCCCTACCGAGCTGGCAAGCCCAGCCCCCCAATGCAGCAGCTTTTTGCCGCTAACTTTGACATAACGGGTAGGACACTGCGTACGATTCTGCCCCCGTCAATAGGCGTGCACTGGGGAGGGAGGACCGGGGACACCTCTGACGCACTACACATCCTAACCCCTGAGAGCGGCAACGACGGTGTCGTCGCGCAGATCATGCGGTGGAAGGAGGAACTAAGGCAATCCTACGGCACGATCGCGGCCGACTTGGTCACCACGAGAGTGCAATTCCCCCGGGACGAACTACTAAGACACCAGGGACTCGAGATGCTCTTCCATCACGTTCTTCGCTGCCGAGCAGCGAGGCCCGTGAGTGGAGAAGACGGCATACGTGCCCCCCTGGACAACTTGCAGGCGGCAGCTCAAATAACCACGCTGGCCCACCAGACGGCGTGCGTTTGGAGAACCCACGAGACAAGTGACTCAGTGCACATCCCAGTTCCCCCCAGGGCGATATGCATAGCCCACTCCGTCGCTTCCGCAACAGCCGGAGCCATGGGACACAGATTGGGAATTTGCGGGACGGGGCTTCTCCTGATCGCCACTCCAGAAAGGATTGCTGCCCCCGTCATGAGGCACCTCCGGGACGAGCTTCCGCGCGTCTTTGGAGACGGGTCCTCCTCCCCGGCACTCGGACCGCGCCGCATCTTCCTGGAAGGACCCTGGGACGGGGGACCCTCGTTCGTGCGCCTTTCCGACCCTGAGGACGGCTTCCACCTGCGGTGGAACCTCGCTGACATGGGACAAACACGGCCGACGGACGTCATGCAAGCCGTAGAGGCCACCACCGGTCCGGACACGGTCGAGCAGGTTTCCACCGTGTGCGCCTGGTTCCCAGACGTCTCTGATTACAGGTACATGACGCAAGTTCGCATGCGCCTGGCGGCGGCCGACGCCATGGCGGCAGCCTTCGTGGGCACAAGCTGCATAGTGATCGGAGCCCAGACCGTCAGGATCTTCCGTGCGACGCCCAGCAGGGACCCCATGCACAGAGCAGCCGCGGTAGCCAGGGAGCTACAGGAACATGTGGACGCCCTGGCCAGCATCTCGGTCCGGCAAGCCCCTAGGCGCGCCGTTCAACCCCAAGTGCTCGAGATCACCACGTTTGACAGGCACGGGGCGCAGCTCGGAGACGTTCGCCCCCGCAGCATGCGCCCTGACGCGAGGCTCCCTGGACACAACACGTTACGGCTCTACTCAGCCACGGTCGGCTCGGCGAATGCGCAGATACTAACCCGGCTCTGGCCACTTCCGGACGGCCTGAACGGTACCTCGCACCCAGCCAACACCAGAGCTGCCCCACCTATCATCACAGGCGACTGGCTCCGGGATAACGCTAGGGCGATGAGCAGGGGTGCGCCCAACGCGGTACCCAGCGTGTTTCAGGAGAGTGGCCTGCGGGACTACGAGACTGTCCTTGGGCCTGGAGAATACCTGCTTGCTGCAATAGCGGCCGGTGGAGCCGTCGAGGTCACCGCGAGCGGCGAAGCTGGTTTCTTCTTCGCGTCAGTCCCCACCTGGGTGACGATACTCCTCCCTGCGGACGCTGACATTAGGGCAGCCGCGAGAGGTTCAGACAGACCATAAGCCAGACTGAAACTGCAGCTCGCTGCGGGCCCAATACACGTCGCGCGCCTGGACTCCGCCCCTGCAGCTACACCAACTCCCGCCTCCGTGGGGCTGCGGGTCAACGCTCCTTCCCAACAGCCACTTCCTAGACGCACAACTGCATCCCTCATCCCACTCCCGGGACCTGCCAGACCCACGCACTTCCCGGAACTTGCCGAGGTGCTAGTGAGTACATGTAGGCCTTCCCCGGCCGACTTGGCGAGAGCTGACGAAGATGCAGTGCGCATCGCACGTGGCATGTTGGGGAGATTCGCCGCCGTGGTCCCAGAGCAAGCGGTCCACGACATGGCGCGTGGCGCGCAGCGCCGGATCGCCCTCGAAATCCGCAGGCAACTCGAAGGCCGGCCCATGCAAAGGTACAACTGGGACATGTTCGCCGCAATCTGGATCCTGCAGCTAGCCAACCCAGGGAGCCTAGACCGTGACCACGTCTGGCAGCTCATCCGAGAGCTCGGGATCCGAGAGGAGGTCACGAGACAGCTCCCCTTCACGCAATGGCTCGCGCCTGAGCCTGACGCCACCTACTCAGCCCACCAGCCCTGGCTCGAAGTCCCTGGATCCAGAGGCGCAGATGTTGACGCCGCCACCGCGCTTTCCATCCCAGAAAACGTCACCAGTGCCCTGGGCGCCCTAATCAACAGGCTCTCAAACCAACACTGGGAGGAGCGGCAGCGCCTCGACCCCGGTAGAGCAACTCGGGGACGGAGAGGAGGTTCCCAGGCTTCCAGAGCCGCTGGAACAGGGGACAGGCCTGCTGACACCCCAGGTGCGAGCCAGCGCAGAAGCCGCAGCCGGGCGAACAACGAGACGGGCGCTGCAGGCACGCAAGCCTGCGACTCGAGGCTGTCCACCACTACAGGTTCTGGATCGCTGGCCCCTCGGGCAGGCCCCGGGCTCCCTGCAGCATCGACATCACAGGCAAGGACAAGCCCCAGCGGTGGAACTATCGACAGCCCTGTTTTGACCACGCATGGGGCGCAACCTCAGACCCAGCTGGCGGCACCCGAGCAGGGTACAACACCACCTTCCCTGGCCAGACCGACAGGCGACCGAGGCGGACAATGCCGTAAGCCGTGATGCTAACATCAGCCAAATCCCACCGCGGGCAACTGCTGCGAACCCCGCGACTCCCAAGGAGGGATCGGCACGGACTCGCGCCCCGGCCCCCGCAACCATGCCGGGCCCCGGCGTAGCTGAAGTCCTTTCCCCAACTGTCAACTCTGCAGAAACAGCAGGAGTAGATGGTGCGGGCCCCGCGGGACTTCCCGAGAGCCACACCGGGGTGGACGTCCCTGGAAGCGATCGGACCTCTCCAGTAGAAGCATTTACCAGCACGGAGCAGCTCACGACGGGGAGGGGTGGAGCCGCGACCCCGGTCACCTCCGAAGACGCGCAGTGTGCGCCCGCGGCCGTCAGGACAGCGGGCATTGAGGGGGCTGGGCCCCCGACAACAGCACCTCCGCGGGCCCCCGTGGACCCGGCAACAGCCCAGAGCAGGAGACCGCCTCCAGGCACGGCGCAAAGCTCTAAGACCCCCTGGGGCGAGGAGACACGCCGAGAAGCGGGCCTGAGCTCCCCCCGTGCATGGAGGTGGACTGGAGGCGGGAGTATGAAGCCATGGCGCGCACGCTCAGACAGGCGCAGGTGCACGCCACTGACGGCTCAGGGAGCCCCCCCCTCCGAGGGCGAGTGGAACCAAGTGCTCAGCGCGATAGCGTGGGCTACAGCTATACCCCAACTTGACAAAACCGTACGGGACCTGCACGAAGAGCTTGGCCTTGCAATGCGAATCCCAGATGCCTTCAACGCCTACTGGAATACCCGCCCACCCCCGGGGACGCGCAACCCCACTGGCAGGAGGATACACTCACGCCATATGGCGCTTACGGCTGATGCAGCCTGCGCCCACTTGAGACAACTCGCAGGCAGTCCTGCCTCTCGCTCGGACAGCGTTTCGGCACCCGAGGCCCCCTTCCAGAGCCTGACGCCTGCCATGCTCCGCACCATCTTGCGCGCGGGAGCTGGCGCTCCATTCACTGATGAAAGGGGCCAGGTTCTGAGTGAGACAGTAGAGGCCTCGCCAAGGAACCTCCGCAGGACCGGAAACGCCGCTCGACGCGCCGGCGCGCCCAGACCTGTACGTGCCCCGGCTGAGACCACTGTGCACACAGCTGACAACGGCGTGGCCAGGCGCGCCCGAATCAGAAACGCGACCGGGCCACGACCGCCCGAGCCTAGCGCCCAGCCTTGCGCTACCGCCGCTGAGAGAGCACGCGGGAGCCCGTCCCGCCGGGCCCCCCGAGGTAGGACCGAAGGCACACGCAGGACCGCATTGCGAGGTGCGGCTCGCGTCAGAGCAGCAGGCAACACAAGCAGGGAAAGGTCCACCAGACCAGGCAGCAGAGCTCCCAACCCAAGGACCCTGGTCGACCTCTGGGAGCGCTCCCGCCACGGAACGGGAGAGGGCCCCCCCACCTGCGTCGCCGGACGAGGCGTCACAAGACGGGCATCCAGACCAGCAAGTGCGGAGGGCGGTCGGGCCCGCAGACCGCGACCCCGTCCAGCCGGTTTCACACCAGACGAACCCACTGCTGCCCCCCAGCCTGCCGACGTGCTCCAGCAGGTATGGGAGCGACACAGGGACGGGCGGACCGGCCTCTCTCCAGTCGCACCTGCCGACACGACGCTCGCCGCGTGCCAGATCGCAGGTCTGGACAACACACAGATCATCAGCGTTCTAAGGACTCTCCAGCAGGACGGCCTTGTCTCCAGCGGTTCCCCTGATGGTACATGGGACATCCCGGGACACCTTAGGCTCCACCCAAGCGTCGATCCCAGGCTCGGGGACGACTGGACGCACGACTTCACCCAGCAAACAAGAGCACGAGTGGTCAACCCTAGACCGAGCCCGAATGCCGCGTTGGGACCAAGTCTACATCTCGTATCACTCTTCGATGAATGGGGTCTGGCGAGACTTGCGATTGGTGACCTCATGGCCAAAGTTGCCACGATTCCACGTTTCAGATTCTCCGCCTTCGTCGAGATAAACGAGGAAGCGGCATCCCGAGTCGAGAGGCGTTGGGACCGCGACAGCGCCATACGCTTTGACGGAGGCCCCCCGCACGTGAGATTAGGAGCTGACGTATGGGACCTCCTAAGAGGCGACGACCGCCAAAGTCCCTGGACCGACCACCTCGGGACCCTGGACCCTGGAAGTCTACTTGTTATCACAGCTGGGCTCCCAGGTACCAGCCTTTCTGCAGCCAGCCAACACGGAGGACTTGACGGACTTGCGGGCTCTCAGTCAGTGCATTTCTTTGCCGTGCCGCTCCTATGGAGCATCGCGCGTAGGCTCCGCCCGGATGTACGCGTCTTAATATGCTGCGAATGCCCAGCTACGATCCTACCGGCACACAAGCAGGCAATGTGCACGGCGCTGGGAGAACTCCCCCCAGATTGGGCGGTTCGCCTAGATGCTGCCCCCACAGTGGCCAGCCCGAGAGATCGACTATGGTTCAGCAACTGCCCTCCCGCGGAAGACCTCGCCATGTATCCCCGACTCCCCAGTCCCTGGGAAAGACGGTGGACATGCAGACCGGACGGGCGCATCCCCGCCTGGACCCAGTCCAAGGCTCCCGCCAATGCCCCCGAGGTAATAGTTCCGTGCAGCTACCAGACGCACCCACTGTGCCTTCTGTACAGCGAGGACAGCAGCTACAGGTGGCTCCTCCGCACCCTCGCCGACACCGGGAACGGCATTAAGAACATCCTGGCGGAAACTGGAGCCGAGCGTAGCTTCCAGGGCTGCACAGAAGGATTGACGCTCGTCTGTCAAGGAAGAGAGCGGGAGAGCCTAGCCAGCGAGGGAAAAGTGAGGGCTTGGGCAGGATGGCTGCTTGCGCACGGAAGAGAGCATGGACTCAGGATCCCATCCCCGGAAGAGCGGGCTCGAGCAGTGGGCCTCGGGTCTTATTTCCGGTCCTTGGACGTTAGAGGGAGGAGGCTCTATGACGCCGTGGGGACCCACTGCGACCCGAGGTGCCTCCAGCGCAGACTCGCGACCTCCATCCTGGAGTGGAGCAGGAACGAGCACCTCCCCGGCCTGCAGCACGAGGCTCCGACCGAAAGCCACATTTGGGCCGCATGGAGGAAGGCGCGCAGCTTCGCCGACAGAAACTGCCCTTGGGCGTCGCTTGCCGGGAACCCTTTTCCAGACGACGTAGTCAGAACCATGCTGCAGCAGCAGCTCGCTGATCAAGGGTCGCCGTTCCCCTAGACTCGCTTGAAACCCGGGGTCGCTTCATCGCGCCCTTGGGTCTCCCCCGCTCGCGAATCTCGTTCCGGGGGCGAGGGCCAGAGCCTGGCAACTTGCCTGCTCCTCCCTGAGCCGTGCCCTTGCACTGCGCAGCAACTACACCGTCTGGCGGCCGCGATCCCTCTGGGCCTTTTTACATACCACCCCCTGGAATAACCCCACCTGGGCGGATCTCTGCGGCGATTTCTCCCTGCGCGCCCTGGTCGACGCCATCTCCAACGCCGCACAGACCGGCACGCTCAAAGTGGGCTGCTGGAACGTCAGGTATCTCAAAAGCACGACTGCACATAAAAACATGATCAAGCACGCCTTCTTAACGCAGATGACCACCAACGGTAGGATAGGACTCATACAGGATACCCACTGGACGGAGCACGAAGCGGCCGTCTGGTCCACCATGTTCCACGCTCGCACGCTGGTCGCCTCTCCAGCCTACAGTGGACCAGCTGGGGGCTGCGCCGGCGGAGTGGCAATCATCATTCCGCGCGGCACAACGCTCTTCCAGGCGGAAGACATCGTCCCCGGGTGCGCCGTTGCAGCCACCATCAGACGAGGTCACAGCACCTACCGCCTGGTCTCGGCGTGCCTCCCACCATCCAGAAAAGCCGAGACCATCGAGGCCATCCGACAGGCCATCGAAAGATGGGACGATACCCCTCCGTACTGGGGGGGTGACGTCAACATCCAGTTTGACAACCCCAGAGAGTCTGCGGCCCTCTCTGACCTATTTTCGCTGACTGGATCAAGTGTCTGCCACTGTGATGGGCCCACCAGGGTGGACGCGGACAATGAATCACATATCGATATCGTTGCGTGCCCTTTCCGAGAGCTTGGAGCCTACGGAGTCAGAAAGGCTTGGAAACCCTCGGTCTCTGACCATGCCATCCTGTACCTGGAGCCACAGGGCGCCCCCAGAACCCGCAGGGACAACGCCATTCGTGCGGGCGACCTGCGCCTGCTTCCAAGCGAGGCACATGCGGAATTAAGGACCCTGTACTCCTTCCTCGAGCGCACATTCGGGCTGCCTGACGTCGACCTGAACGGCCTCCTACAACCCGCCGACTGGGTCCGTCCAGCGACCCCTGGACAGTTCCCTGCCAGACACAGTGACAACGACGACGGCGAAGGAGAAAGAGAACAGGAGCCCTCCGCTCCGCCCCCGGCCCCTAACCTGGCTGACGATCACACCGTCCCGCTATTGCCTGCCCTTCTCTCTCTTGGTCGCCACGCCATGTCCGCGGCCATACAGGACTGGTGGAGGAAGTGGCGCAGGAGCAAAACCAACCGCTCGCCAGGTACCCTGCTCGCAGCTGCAGTAAGATCTGACTCCAACACACGCCCAGTGGGGGCACTCGCGGCCTGGCTCGCTGAGTATGAGTGGGACGGCAACGACTTGACACCTCAGCAGGCTGCCCTGTGGCTGCGGAGGTGGGCCAGCGACGCTGCGCAGAGACGCGCCGCCTCACTCCCGCGCAAAGGGGCCCCGGGGTCGAGCGCCCTGCTCTTGCCTCCCACTGCCAGACGGGTCGAAAAATCTTCGTCAGGACACACGCTATCCTCGGAGTGCGTGACGCGGACGGACGGTGGAAGGAGCGCACGAAGGAAGTCGACGATGTTCTATGGCGGAGCCGAAGTCCGATCTGGCAAACCGCCCCCCCCTTCCCCCTGCCGCGGGCCGCGTCCTCAACGAATATTTCAGGCACAGGGGCACTGGACATTTCCCACGCTCTCCCAACCCGCAGTGGGGCAGGATCGCCTCCCTCGTTTTGGGCCCAAGCGGCAGCGCCCCCGGGGTGGGCGGAGAACCGTGCGAGCTGTACCATCCCGGAGCCCGCTTCGTTGCTGGACTACTCGCCCAGGCCTGGTATGCCGCGGAGCTGAATCCAGAACTCTTAGACCTGGTCCTCGGCCCCTCCATCGATCTTCTGGTCTGGATTGGCAAGAAACCTGCCGCCGAGCTTCCCAGCGACATGCGGCCCTTGCAGCTCCCCACTTGCCTACGAAGACTGCACGGTGCAACCGTTGCCGACTGCCTCGGCCCCGTGATTGAACCCAGGCTTAGCCCCAATCAAGCTGCCAAGCGCGGGGGGCAATGTGGTCCCAATATCACTTCCGCCACCAACCACCTCGCCCTGGATCCGGTCGCCGACACCGAACCCGGGCCTTCGTGGGCCGCCCTACTTGGCGCGCACCAAGACGCTGTTGACCAGTATATTCAGGATGCCGCAAGGCACCTAGGCCCTGCTCCAAGCACTGCTGTCCTCTTCTGTGACCAGAACAAAGCCTTTGAGCGCATATCCTTGCAATGGATGGGGCAGCTGGCGAGGCGATGGCAATTCCCCAGCTGGCTCCTGCACTCCGTGGATTGCCTCGTCGGCAGCAGGAGCGTGCGCACCTGTAAAGGTAGGTACAAGAGCAGGATAAGGAAACTCTTGCGGTCCATCGGAATTGGAGGCACTGCCCCCCCACTCCTCTGGTGCATGGGGTACGACCCTCTCATCAGCGCCCCTGCCGACATCACCGGGGCGGATGACCCGACGTACGTGGACGATCTGGCCGCCCTACTGGGCGCCACTGCCCAAACACTACGTGCCGGCATCGCTCTGCCCTGGCTTGCAAGAACGGCAGGGCTCCTGGTCGAAGCCCACAAGTGCAGGGGCATTGAAGCCCCATCCGGAATCAACGTTAGGCAGCACCTGGACACTGCCCCTGTGGACTGCATTGATAATGGCACCACTACGACAGTCACAGGCCTGTCGGCGGGGCTTATCCTGGAAATGATCAGGAGAACCGGCGGCCCCGACATCGCGGCGCAGTGCACTCCCTGGAGCCGCCCATGCAGCTGCAATCTTAAAACGGCACTGGTTCCTGCCAGCGACCACGAGTTGTGGAGACGTACCATGGACTACACCCCTTTTGGCTCGTCCGCTGTTCGCCCCCAGTGGCCCTACCTTGGCGCCTGCGTCGTATCTCGGGCTGCCGAAGGAGAAAGCTTACCGCCCCGGGGTGCAATGACTAGAGGGCAACTCGACGCCCTCGTTGCCGGCACCTGGGGCAAACCTCTCCCCAAGCTACGGGACCGAGCCATGGCCCTGCATCTTGCCAGCATGTCTCCCACCAAAACTGCCCTCGCCTGGAACACCTACCTCATCGCGCTCATTCCCTACCCCTCCCACTACTCCCTTCCCGACACCGTGCAAGAAAGTGCGCTCCGGGCCTACCTGCGGGTTGCCCTCGGCCTCGCCTCCGCCTCTTGGATTCCCGACAACATCCTCACAGGCTTGGGCATTCGCTTCCAAGTCCCTGGCTGCCCCAAGTGCCCGGTCGCCACTTCGCGTGCGATCGCGGCCAGGGCACATGCCCTTGGCGACCTGTGGGGGCCCCCGCAGGCGCGGCGCAAGGCCGGGAGAAGGTGGAACAAACTCGTCAAATGGGCACGGGAATTTACCCCGCGGGATGAACCACGCAGGCCCGGCTCCAAAGTGCTGACCGACGCCAGGGCTGCCGACCTTTTCAATCGTGCGATGAGGGGGCCACCCCGACCGCGGGCCTGCTACTTTGGGCGCGTAGTATACGTCGCGGCCTGGATGCAGCTCCACGGGCACGTTGTGAGCAGTTGGTTCTCCACAGCCAGCGATGAGCGCAGGTGGGCTCAAACAGACGGCGCGGAATGGTCTCTCCTGGGGCATTGTGCCTCCTTCACCGAGGCACATCACGTCCTACGAATCCTGGCTAACGGACTGCCTGGGTCCGCGCGCCGGCGAAGTGTAGCTGACAGGATCCCCCGCCAATGCGGCTGCGGCAGGGCGGCCAAAAGAGTCTGGCTCACTGCCGGGCAACGGGATCACGGCCAGGCCTGGTGTGATTCTTGCCTCGGGCCCTGGACTGGAGAGGCTCCTCTCTGGCCTCTCCTTGGCGACGACGTTTTGCCCGAGGACCTGCGTCCACTTGCTGCAGAGCGAAGAAGGCAACTCGGCAGCATCAGCGTTCCTATCCGGCAAGGGCTCTACGGAGCATGCCCTCTCTGCGGCCTTGGGGAAGCCACGACTGAGCACGCGTGGTGCTGGTGCCCCGCAGCTGCCCTCGCCTGGGAGAAGGCTAGAGGCCCAGACCACCCCAGAGACCTTGCCACCGCGATGTGCACCAGGGGTCAGCACCAGCGACTTGTCTGCCGCCTTTTACACCAGACCTCCTTCAGATACTGTGTGAACCTGGATTGCACTCCTATCGGTGCCGACGAAGCCGCCAGACTCATCGTCCAGGGAATCACTGTGCCCGATATCGACCTCCAGGAAGACAACGATGAGGGCGATGACATGCACGAAGGGCAGGCCCCGGCCGCACCTGCGGATGAAACCGCGGTCTGGGCCCCCATGCTCGACCCCTGTCAGCAGTGCAATCCCCAAGGGCCACGCCTGCTGCGCATTCGTGGGGCCGCCGGGCCGCACCTCGGCAGACAGGCACCGCGCGCCGGGGGGGAAATCCGGCGCCTCCCTATCACAACCAGGGCCGCGCGAAGTGGGGACCGGCTCGCCGTTCTCCAAACTTGCGACCCCAGGGCGAGCTGGATGCCACCAGGGGTGGGCTGGTTCCCCTGTCCCAGGACGGACAGGGCCCCCAGTGCCCTCTGGACCAAGACCTATTGCAGGCTCTGCGACCAGCACACTCTGGCGCTCAGAGCTGGCAGGGATATGGATGCGGGCGAGGAGATCACCGTCGGGAACTCCCCGCTCCCCGCCGCCGACACTGCCCAATGGCCTATGAGCTCGCGTTCGATGGAGGAGCACGCCGGATCGGGGAAGGTGACGAGGTCTCCGGTGCGGCCGCTGTCCTCTGGAGACACGACCCACACCGCGGCTGCCCGTGGGTTGTCGTTGTCGCCGTTGTCGCCCTTGCAGGCTGTGACAACGCGCAGACGGCGGAGGCCTCGGGGTGCAGAGCCGGCCTCGCCCTGCTCTCCCACGTAGACAGCACACTTCGAGGAGTCAGGGTGGTAGGCGACAACCTAGCGGCTATCCGGCACGGAGCCGGCACAGGCCGCTATCGCCGGCTCCACCTGGCACAACAGATGGATTTTGCCCTCAGGCAAGCCAGCGAGGCCGGCTGGACCCTTACATGGCAGGCAGTGCGTCGTCGCCTCAACAAAGCAGCCGACCGTCTCGCGACACTCGGGGTCTTTTGGGCCGACGCCCTCCGTCGCGCCGGTGACCTGGCGGTCACCTCCTGGATTGTCTGGGAAGGCTCCCAGCGCCCTCCCCCTCCCCTCTTCCCTGCTGCGGGTGCTGACCTGCGACTTGGACCAGGTTGCCCAGTTCGTCGACGCTCTCGAAAATCCTCCTCCCCCCCTTTCTCCCCTGATCGCCCCCCGCCGCGACACACTAAGGTCCTGACGGGTCGCAGCCTTCAGCTGCCGCAGCAAGAGATATCAGCCTTCTGCTGCCACCCTGGACCGTTTGACGCAGTGGATCATGCCCAAGAACAACCAAGGCCCCATCCGACGTTGGCTCTCTTGCCTGCCGTGCAGTGATGACGGGCCGCCAGTGCGCATGGGCACGCGTGTCTTCCTGGCCCGCTTCTGCCCCTGGATGCGTTGGGTCTACTTCCACGGCGGGTGGCGACACTGGTGCGAAATCTGCCAAGAGCCCGTAGACGACACACAGCACATCCTAAGCGACAGGCACTATGAGGTGTGGGACGGTTGGCCAGACCCGAACACCTTTGTCACTCCTGGAAATCTTTGTAGCAATTGTGGAGGGCACTCCTGGGGCGCGTTCCACCGGCTGTCCATCGTACGGAAGCCCTGGCCCGGCTGGAGGCCAGTCAAACCCTCGGTGTCCCATGACGGGGTACGTTCGCCCCCTGGCATCTCGATCCCAGATAACGCGCTGCACGTGCCCATCACCTACCCTCTCTGGGACGACGCGCCAACGTACAACTGCCCTGGGGGCACCAGGTCTGACCCGGAGACGGTGCGGACACACCTGATGGACAGGCGGGGTGCCACAAGTGAAGGCCTCAGGCAGTCCGACTGCGGCGACGAGAACAGGATGCGAGCAAAATCGACCATCGGGCCCAATCCTACCGTACCTGGACAGGCTACCGGCGCCTCGGTCGCACCCCCTCCTCCGCCCCCGCCGCCCCGCCCTCCGCCCGCCTGGAGCCCGCCCAGTCAGCAGCGAAGAGTTTTGTTTGCCGAAGACAGTGCGACGCCCTCTGAGGATGACGCGTTCTCCCCGACAAGCCCAGCTGCCCTGGACGAGTCGTTGGCCATGCAGGCGGCCGCCGAGGTCGCCAGTCTCTACTCGGTACCACTGGACTCCCCGCGTTCCAGGGTCCTCCCCAAGGCGGCGCTCGGGGAGCTGACTGGTGCCGTTCGTCTCCCCTCACAATGGCCCCACTCTCTCCGGGATCGAGGACAGACGCTACGGAGGATCGCCTGGGTGGAAAGCCAGGCCTCTGTCGAGACGGTGGACGACGGGAAAGGCTCCACGCGAGAGGATCTGGCCAGGAAAGGTATTGTGCTCTCGGGGTTCGCATCACCAGGATCGATGCCAGCACTGAGCTGGAGGACCTGGCTACCTTTCGGCTACGGAATGCAATGAATATACCTGATGGTAAAGAGCTCTTCTTGTTGGAGTGGCCCTCAATGCGCAAGGTTGCATCCATATCCCTGGAAGGTGACAAAGAGAGCAGGGAACTGTATCTCCGTCACGGGCCCCACAGTAGACAAGATCGCAGACGTCACAGTCTGGTGGCCCCCTGCTCTAAGAGGCCCCATCCACCCTAGAGACGCCCAAGCGCTCGGTCTCAGCCCTTCCGCCAGGTACCCCTCCAACAGGTGCATTGTGGTCTACGATAGTGGGAAGGGAGGTCAGTTCCACGAAGACGAGACCAAGGCGAAACGCCCCCCAAGCGATGATGCTCCCTGGTATCGCGTGGATGAAGCCCCTTCTGACATCCAGTTCTGGCGGCAGTGCTGGGCGCTCGATCAGATCTACTACCTTCGACAGAACCCAGCGGATCTGTTTGCCCACCAGCTGTCCCCTCTGACCTTTCTGTTGGCCTTCGCGCGCGCCCCGCGGACCGAGGGACTCGTGGCCAACGACCTGGGGCACACTTGTTCACTGGGGCTGAGCCTTAGGGCCAGGGCGGCTGCCACCCTGGGCCAGGACGTTCCCGACGCCGACCACACGCAGGCTGTCCGAGACGGCCTTCTACAGCAGGCGCCGCCATTCCCCCAGGCCCTGAGGGTTTTCTCCGACGAGGAGATCTCGGAGGCGACAGGCTCT
Source organism: Prorocentrum cordatum (assembly GCA_963575745.1). Taxonomy (NCBI): domain Eukaryota; class Dinophyceae; order Prorocentrales; family Prorocentraceae; genus Prorocentrum; species Prorocentrum cordatum. Next base: position 629,807 of record CAUYUJ010019993.1, read on the forward strand.
GTCTTCCAGAGAGTGCGCCCTACTCCCAGCATGGACACCCTCCGCGGCATACTGGACAAGCATAAGCCGAACAGCGACGCGACCAGGGCCCTGCAGGCCACCTTGAGTCATCACGCCGTACTAGTGCACGGACCCCCTGGGACAAGCAAGACCACCTTCTCTGTAGCCTGCTTGGACATGTGGGGCTCCTGCCTACGCCCTGGACAGGCTGTTGCTTTGGCCGCAGGTTCCAACGCAGCGGTGGACCAACCAGCTCTGGCAATGATTGAAGCACATCGGCAGCAACGCCTCGACCCAGACACGGGGTTCCCTGGAAATTTCGTGCGCTTGGCGAAGAAGGACCATGTCAATGAGGCACTCGTTGACCTGACGCCTGAAGGCCACTACAGGAACGCCCACGGAGAATTCCTGTTCCAGGACGGGGACAAGAGCCAGGACTTCAGGCCCTACAAGACGAGCCTACTACGGAATGCCAGGGTAATCATGTCTACACATGAGGCGGCCGAGGCCCTCGGACAAAAAGACAGCCCCCACATCGTCCTCCTGGTAATCGACGAGGCTGGACAGGCCACGGAGCTCCACGCACTCATGTCCATGGTAAATTTGATCAACAGCGGCGGGGCCCTGGTCCTCGTGGGTGACCCGAATCAGTTGCCCCCTACGGTGCTCTCCAAGCTTGCGAACGACCTAGGGCTTTGTGTCAGCATTTTCGACAGGATGTTGCACGCGCTCCGCGGCCAAGAATCGGCCGTGGTTCACCTTTCGATCTGCTATCGGATGCATCCGCAGCTGCTCGCCTTTCCGAACGCAGCCTACTACGGAAAAGGCATGAAGTCAGGTATCATGGATCCGCTCAGAGACAGGCCAATCGTCGGAGGCATCCCATGGAGAGACATTAGAGCTCGGGAACCCGGGCGACTGACAGAGCTGGCGAAACTCACCGGGTCCGACGAGGGTGATCTCCGCGCAACCCTCGAGCAGCTAGATCCGCCGCCAAGCGCAGACAAGCACCGCTTCCTGCTGGTTCACACACCCTCCTGGGAAGTCACTTCAGACCTACAACCAGGCTATGCCAACCTTCCGGAGGCAGCTCAGGCCGTGGACATCGTGCGGGCACTTCTGCCCGAGCTCGATAATGGCACCTCTGTCAGAATCGTGGTCGGATACCAGCTCCAGACGGCTATCTTCATGGATGGTTGGCCGCAGGGTCCCCGCCACCTTTCTGGCGTCCTGCGTAACACTAAAGGAGGCAGGAAGGGGAAGACTGGCAAGGGGAAAGGCGGCTCTGGGCGCGACGGACAAGACACCCCCGGCCCTGGACAACCCCCTCAAGGCCACAGGGTGGACATTCAGCGTTGGGAATACGTGTTCCGAGAAGACCGTAACGTCCATGCAGCCATCGGCACTTCTTTCCCTGGACTGCGGCAGATTGCGGGCGAGGACATGAAGAGTGGGGCGCTCAAGCTCACCACAATCGACTCCAGCCAGGGAGGAGAGGCGGACGTCGTAATCGTGCTAACTACGAGGAGCAACGGGCACCACAACTGTGGTTTCGTCGACGACGCCAAACGCCTGAACGTGGCGATCACCAGGGCCAAGCGGAATATCCTGATCTTGGGAGACGGGCGTATGTTTGCCAATGCCACCTGGTCCCAGCTACGCGTACTCTCAGAGTACGGGCGACTGACTCGTCTTTGGGTCCGCTTTCGTGGCAGCGCCTCCGTGGGCCACAGGTGCTCCCTGGATATCGACGAGAGCTTTGACCCATTGCACGACCTCGCCTCATGGATGCCCTCGCCCATCGCCTGGAGCTGCGACGCAAAGGGGGAGAGCGGGCAGAACGAGCAGGACGCTGCCAAGAAGAAAGCGCGTGACGCCCAGGCCACCGGTTTCGCCGAGCGCTATAACACACCCCTGGACGAGCACTTTGACTGGGAAGCCCTGGGTAAGCTAATTTCGGGCGGGCTCCATGATATCCTCTCGACGCCTGCCTTCCACGTGCTCATTTACTTGATGTCCGGTCTGCACCCGCACGAATTCTCACTGGCCACGACGCCGCGACAGCCGGGCAAGCTCGACCGCAAGGCGCGGTCGCACTTGGGCTTCTTGTTCGACATGTCTTTGGGACTAGACGCAACCAGTCTAGTCTACAACACGCTGTGGGCGGCAATGGTGTGGACGCTCGGCCTGGGCACCCCCTGGCAAGACGCGAGCTACGCAGTCCCTGACGATTCCCTTCCACCGTTGCCTCACACCAGTGGCAGGCGTGTAACACTCTGGAAGCGTCGCCAGTGCACCCCCAAGGGGCTCTTCCGTCAGGTTCCCAAGGCGTGGAGCACCGCCACCAAGGACTGCTGCAGACACAGGAAGCACGCTGGAATGGCCGGGTTGGAAGAGATCCTCCGAGGCGCGCTGGGCGGCTCTATGAGGGACGAGTTCCGTAAGGGAATCATAGACACCGACGGCCTCCCCATGGAATCCTGCAAGGCCCTGTCGCTCCTGGTTGTCATGATGCTCATGCTCCGCGAGCCGCGCGTGTTTCTGTGGCCCTTCTCTAACGCAGAGCAGGCCGGGGACGTCATCGAAGCCGTCCTGGGTTTCTGTGTCCCTTGGCAAGAGGTTCACCAGAGCTTCCGAGACCAATTCGCCCGAATCTGGAGCCTCACGCTTGACGACCTTGCCGACCTAAACGGACGCATCGAGGCAGTCCTGCCCCACATCTCCAAGCTCGTGGCGGTAGCGCACCACCACCCGATTGCGCAGGCAGCCGGCTGCCCGCAGACTTGGAGTGAAATGGACAGGCAGGACTTTCAGTTGAAGGCGCCAATGCTCGTCCTCGAAAAGATCGTCCCGGCCGCAACTCTGACCTCCCTGGATACGCGCAGCTGCTCAGTGTGTGCGCTACACGTTGCGCTGGCGGGGACCGACGCCTCCCTGGGTCCTGACGATCGGCTTGCGGGGCTCTCCTACATCGGCGGCGGACTTGCCTTGTCCAATGCCGACCTCAATGCCCCCCCGCCGCCGACCCCCGCCCCAGGCACCAGACAGGACCCTCCATACATCCCCGACGAGAGGCTCGCACCCGAGCAGAAAAACGGCAGGGTCAGGTGCGACAGGCGCGGAAAGGACCATCTACGCTCCGCCGATGGCACTTGGATCTCCGACACCACGCGCCAGATGGTCGCTCAGAGTAGGCCTCAGGCCTACCTCAACGGCGCCAACATGGGGTGGCACTGCGACATCTGCTGGTTGCGCCACCTGGAGGAACAGGGCATCCCAACGCCGACAGGAGCGACATTCGCCGACAGAGTCAAGGAGCTTGAGCAACAGAGGACGGGTGCCAACAACGACAAGGCGAACGCCCTCCCCTCCCTGGGCCACCTCCCACTTGGCTTTGGATGCAGCCCCCAGGCGGACACGAGGACGTTAGCGGACCTCCTCATGACGCCGACGGGCATGAAGATCCCCGAGCGAGCCAATACCACTATTCCCATCCTACGGATCCGGGACGAGCGCTTCGGCTTCAAAGCCGCACAGACCCAGATCTACTCCGCGCGGTGCGACACATGCCCCCAGGGGGCCCCGCTCCTCGTCTGGGACATAGGCCCCCCGCCCCTGGGATGCTTCATATGGAAGCCGGCGGAAGGCATAGGTGTTCCCGAGCAAGCTGGACTGCCTCCCATCGACAAGCGAGCCGTGGCCTGGTGGGAGCGCAAATGGAACGCTACCTGGTGCTGCCGACGCTGCCTGGTCCCGATATGGAACATAGGCCCGGCCACCCTGGATCACATCCTGGATCGTGACTTCAGAGCACTGTGCCCAGCCAAGGCTCCAGTCCTTCCTTCGCTCAGCAGCCAGATAGGAGTCGAGGCGTCTGTGGACATTTCTGATTCTCTCCCATGGCTAGGCGTGGACGCCAAGGTCCAGGATCGATTCACCAAGGTCGGAGTAAGCAATCCCCCTGGGTCCAGCGCCGCGGGCAGTACTGGTGCAGCGTCAGAGCAAACTCCGAGGTCTCTCGCGCAGCTCTTGGAGCTCTTGCCAGACTTGCCAGTGCCACAGGGCCCGCTCCTGAGCAACAGGACCGTCTATAATCCCACCCTATGCGCTAAGGACCCCAGCAGACCTGGCATCGGTGGATTGTCCGCGCAGCGATCGCTGGTAACCTTCCTCCGCGACTTCCATCCTGGGTTGGACTACACCTGGAGGCAGTTTTGTTTCGCCAATCGCGACAGAAGCGCCCCAGAGCCCAGGTGGGGCGAGGCCTCCTTGCCCGACGAATTTCTCTCAGAGTTCCTCAGGGCGGTATATGGCGACTACATCCCGGACAACTGTCTCCCGCCCAACCAGCGCTGGGAAGGTAAGCGCGTGGCCGCGGCGCGAGTCGTAGCACACCTGACCAACGGCGAGAGACATAAGGAGTCCTGGAGGAATTAGGCGGCGACTCTGGCCCCGGCAAGCGGCCTCATTCCCATCCGACATGAGATGAGTGCGCTGACGAGTTTCCTACTCAGCCTCAGTGCCGATGCCCTCGCCTCCGCATCCATCACCTCCTTGGCTGAGCCCCCCCCCACCAGGCGTGCTGATCATGAGCGATGACAGACCAGACACTCCCACGGCTGCCGACACAGACAAGTCCCAGGGCACGAGGGACAACGACTCCCGCATGGGCCACCAGGACCCGCCCGACCACACCGGCAAGGACGAGAGCGTGGAAGACGGGGTCCCCCCTACAAAGGTGGAGTCTCCCGACTTCGGAGAAGGCGAGCCCCTCCTCCTTTTACTTGCTCGGACTCGGCCTCGGAGGACGAGGATAACTGCCCAGGCGACAAGGCGCCTCAGCAAAGCCCATCGGCGGACAGCTCTGACTCCAGCCGTGAGCAGGTCCCGACCTCGGCCAGGGACGACGCGCCCAACGCCGACCACAGTAGAGATCCAGCCTGGGGACACGTGGTGGACGAGAGCGCCCGCGACCGAGGCGGCGCGCGGACCGAACACTCCCCCGCGCCCACCCCACAGCTCCCCGGACAGAGGCCCTATCACCCTCGCCATACAGGCGCGTCGGAGCAGGATGCACTCAACCGGTTGACCTGTCCGGAGGGGGGTGGCCCCATGTACAAAGTCTGGCTGGGCACGGTGGACCTGGAGCGTCCCAACGAGACACCCGCCAGACGCATAGCCAGACACCAGTCGGAGTTGGGCGCAGTCTTCTGCGCGCTGTGGACCGCGCACACGCGGCGAACTTGGCTCCCTGGATCCAGGGCGCCCGAATCCGACCCGAAATTGCACACGGCCACATCCATCAATAAGTTTCTCGATGACTGGAAGGGCTGCGGGTGCGACGCCTACCTGATGAACACGAGGCTTGGCTACGGCATTGACTGGGGCAGGCTACGAGCCGACTACCTGCGACACTCCCGCACCGACGGCAGGGGCAAAGGCAGCCACCAGCAGACCAGCTGGCGAGACCGCGCGACAAGCTCCTGGGACACCTGGGGCAGCTAGCAGGGCGAGTGGAATGATGGATGGCGCGAAGATCGCTGGCAGACGGGCGGCAAACGCGGCGGAGGCCGCCCCGACGATCGAGACGATAGAGACGAAAAGAGGCTCCGATGGAGGGACTGAGCTCACTCCCCACTCCCAACGCCTATGCGCCACCACGGCAACCTCACTACACACTGCGTGCGGCCTTCAGCCGCTTTCTTACTCTCCAACCGCGGGGCAGCCCGACTGCCCCCCCCCCCTGGACGGCACTCTTCCTACCTTTGGACCATGGTGTGCCGCGCAGTAATACTATCTGCACCACTGCGTGACAGTGCGCAGCTCGCAGACCCTAGCTGGCCCCTGGCCCCGCTGCACTTGCTCTTACCAGTGGCCGCTGAATCCTAGCCTTAGGGTTCACGTTGTCCACTCTTGCTGTGTTTCACACCCTGTACGTCCCCCTGGCGCAGCCTTTGAGACGCGCCGCGGGCCCCGCTCGCTTGCGGCGTTCCGCCGCCTTCCCCCCTGACACGCGAACCTCCTGCCTTTGGATTCAGGTGTGCGTGTCGGTAATACCGCCCACTCGGCATTCACTGTCGCAGGTGGACCTGTGGCCTCCGGCCTGACTGTAGATATTTTCACCCGCCAGGCGCGGCCTGGCGCGTGACTGTGGGCTCTGGCGGTTTCGCCTGTCCATAGATTCGTCACCCCCTGGATTTTTCAACTTTTTAACGGCCTTCAGCCGTGCCCCTGGAACGAAGTGACTCTGAGGGGCGCGTTTTGGGTATACGACGGTCCCGTCCCTCGGGTGCTACCCCGCACGCGTATGTGTGGCGCCGAGTCACTTTGGTGGTGCACTCCCAGCTACCACGTGTTTCTACCGTGTGGCTTTGTGCACATTGCTGTGCTCTTACCAGTCGCTGGTCCAAGGGCTCTGCCGCATCTCAGTTATGGAAGGTTCTTTCCCTGGCGACTTTGCTTCCACTCCCTGGATGCGTGTTCTGACGTCGCGATGGTCCGCTGCCGCCGTCAGAGTTTTCCCCGCTGGACTGCGTCACCAGTCAGTCTGTGCCTACCCGTCAGACTCCCTGGATTGACGTCCCGCTCGGAACCGTTCCCCACCCGTTCTTACTCGATCTGTCGGGAACGCTTTACGCGCCATTTTGGCTGC
>CAUYUJ010019993.1:641458-653958 GCA_963575745.1 Prorocentrum cordatum
CCTGATCGTAAGAACAGCTGGCTGTCCAATCGCACGGACAGCGCAGAAGTGCCGATCGAACTGCGCGGATTCTATACTGCAGAGAAGGCGCGCGCCAATCGCTTGAACAGCTTGGCATTCCTCCAGCGTGGGCGGCCTCCATATAACGCCGCCGCGTGGAGCAAGTCCACCGGGTCGACAACCGATATAGACTATCCCGTGTCGGGTCAAGTGGAACACGGTCTTTTCGTTTGTTCGGGAAGTTCGGCACAAGTTCGTGGGTTTGCAGCACCGTCGCTTGCTGAGAGTAGCATGCAGATTAATCATGATTGGTCGTAATCTTTCTGTACGCCGATGCTGTAAACCCTGCGACATTGCCACAGTTTGATAGAACCAAAGCGCGCGTTCGCGCAGAACGCGCGTGGTTTCAATTTAATATCAATGCCGCTCCAGTCGTTCCGCCCTGTGAATCAGTCGCAGGGCCGAACGATTGGGTTTAAGCCCGCAGAGTCACTGCACGCGTACATCCTCTGGATGCCATCTCACTTGTTGTTTGTCCTCCCGCGCAGACCGATGTTAATACCTTTTGTATCTCTCCGTTGGCCCAAGCCGCAGGGAGACATTTTTTTTTTGCCGGTGGAGGACAGTGCAGGCGAGGCCAGAGCGCCGAGGTGTTGTCTTGACGCCATCTCGGATGTTCGGAGGCTTCTTTTTGTCGCTTTCGAGCTCTTCTTAGACCGTCTTGGAAGGCATCTTCGGCATCTTGGAGGCGACGGAGGATGGATTCGGAGTCGACAGGATTTGGGACCCCCGTGGAGGGGGAAAGGGGGAGGGGGATAGCCACATGTCGGACTGCCTTTTCACCCCCGGCCAGCGGCCAGGAGTTTGCGTCGAGTCATGAACCTTGCGCGAGCCAGGGAGTAGGCAGACGTTTCACTACCGCTGCCAGTCGCAGGCGGGTCCAGACCACCGAGTGGCTTGTGCGGCCTCCTGCTGCCCGATCGCATCCAGGCTTCACTCGATGACTTGTCTCCATGCCGCTCCAGTCGTGCCGTGGATGAAAAAAAAAGACAGCGTTCGCCCAAGGTCTCATGATCCAGACCTCGGACGGGGCTCGGACGAGGATGAATACGTTCCAGAGCGTTCCGGAACGCTCCCAGAGCGTCCCAGAACGCTCTGAGAAGGCCGCGGCGCCCGAGACAACCTCCGGAGCCGCCGAATCTCAGAGGTTCCCGATTTTGTTCTCGCCCGAGCTTCTCCTCGTCTTGGCTTCCTCTTGCTGGCCCCAGCTTGGCGCCTGGCGCAAGACTGGGGAGGCTGCCCCGCTGCAGGTGGGGCCCGCGCGGGGTCTGCAGGAGGGCCTGCTGTTCCTCGCCAGGGGCTGGCGCCGCTCGGAGGAGGGCGGCGTGGTGCCGTCCACGTGGGCGGGCATCGGCCCTCTGCAGGACGTGGGGAGAAGCCTGGGAGGCCTGGAGGTCGGAGGAGGAGAAGGCACCCACATCGCTACCCCTCGGCCGCTTTCCCCTGTCTGGGCCTCCTGGGAGGCCCTCGTCGCCACCGCTGGATGCGCCTCGGCATTCTGGTCAGAACGCACCCTGGGAGAGGTCGGGGGAGTAGCGGTATCGGTGCTGTCTGGTTTCCCCAGGAGGTTGAACCAACACCAAATGAAGTCGTGGAATCCAAAACCTGGACAGCGGAGCCCCGGCAAGGCCTTCCAGCGCCTCTGGAAGGAACTTTGACAGCTCACTGGAAGGAGTCTCCGAAGGAGCTTCTGGGAAGCTTGACGGCACACGTACTGGGAAACAGAAAGGAAAGGCCTGTAGGGACAAGCTGCGACCTCGCACAAGGCGCTGCGACGCTTCCTGCTGGAAGCTGGAACGAGCTCCGGGGGCTGCCCCGCGGTGCCGGCTTCTAATCTGAACCCCTCGTAGCTCTCAGAGAGCTATCCGGGAATCTCCGCGGTTGCCTCCACCGAGGGGCGATGATCTTCATCTCGGCGATGATGATATTCGGGCTTCTCGGGTGGCCGAGGGATTACCACCAGCACCGAAATCCAGAAGCATCTTACCCCCGTGGAGGTACCCCCCTGAGTTGGTGTTGGTGTCAATTTCCAGTCCCCCCCCTCAGAAAGCTCCCCTCGATTCGGGGGGGCCTCTCGCTACCCAGCCGCTCCGACTTGGCAGTGCCGGCCGGGAAGGATCGATGATCCTCAGGACGTGCGGTAGCCCAAGCGTGTGCTTAATTTCCCTGGTCGGCTCCGCTGATAGCGCACAGTCTGTTTCGGCCCTCATTGAGCCGCCTGCGTCGTATTGAAGGGCCTCGGTGGACAAGCGCTCGTTGGCGCTGACACGCGTTCCGGAGGCGGGGGTGCTTCTTCCGAATGTCGTGCGTGGACAGACCTCTTGCCCTGACACGTCGATTAGCGAATTGGCCGTTTTCGGTTCGCGAGAGGGCGTCGCGGCCGTCATTTTTGCGGGTCCAGGTCCGCCGGTTTCGGTCCCAGGCCGTTTTCACTAAGGGGAGGTTTACGAAGGGGAGGTTTGTCCACCGCCGAGAAGGGCGCCTCCCGTGCCCTACAGTCGAAACCGATGAGAAGGCTGGGTAGCCTTCCGAAGGGTGCCCTTTGCATCCATGCCTCTTGGGTCCACCCTTGACTGCCTTCGTTGGCCCGCCGCACTCGGAAAAGCCTCGAAAGGGGCGCCCAGGGGACATTCATCCTTTGTCCGCGCCGCTAGCGTGCTGCGCTGGCCGTGATGTGCAGAGCAGGAGTGACCACGGCTCCTTGGTGCAATTCGTGATTGCTTGGTAGCGATGCTGTGCATTCAAAGAAGCTGTCTGACCAGGAGGCGATGCTCACCATGGCGACGATGCAGATGGTGGTGTCACCGGCCGAGGATAAGGTCTGAAAGCCAGGAAGTGTGAAAGCCTGCTAGCCTGCAGGATGCAGATGAGGTTGCGCCTCGGATTCGCTGGAATCTTGCTCTCCAGAGCAGGTTTCCCGCGATTGTCGGGGCTACACGACGTCCTGCGTCTTCCCCAGCGCGGGCTTCCCCCAGGGGTTCTGCGCTTGTTGCGTGCAGGAGGGCTGGCTGCTATGACGACCCAGGGTCGGGCTCCCGGGAGACGTCCCCCCTCCCGTCTTCTTCGGGGATGCCCCCCGTTCCTCGACGAGCATTTTCGATGAATGTATGTGCTGCATTCTTGACGCCTAGCTGCTGCTCTGCTCATCGTCGAACTCTTCGACGTCTGAGCGTCCCTTCTTCCTTTCGGCCGTCCCCCCCCCCTCTCTTTGCCCGCCGGCCAATTCGCTAATTAGTGCACCTATCTAGCTTCTCGCTGGTGCGGAGTTCGCCGCCTTGCCGCTGACGAAACACATGTGTTGCATTCTCGATTGCTCTTTCGCGTGCCTCTGTCTTGTCACTGTGCCCACCTTTGTTTTTCCGATCTGCCCTCAGGTGGTTCACCTGCTCGTGCTGCCAAGCTGAGCTTGCTTTTGACCCGACAACTTTTCGGCTCGCCTTGGGCTCGCTTTTGATTGCCGTTGGTTGCATTTGGCCTGCTCATCGCTTGCCTGTGGCTTGCCGTGCAGCTTGCCAAGCGCTTGCCCATCGTCTTCCGCATCGCTTGCGAACGTCTTGGTGTCAGCGTACCTTCAGCTTGAAGTCATACTGAATCCCGACTTCCTTGAACGTGCCTGCCGGTTCTTTCCGACTTCATTAGGCGTGCCTGGTTGTTCACATTCTTGCTTAATGTGTATATCGAGTCTTGGGATGGCAGTCAAATCTAGACGCTTCGCGTATCCCCCCTCAGCCACCCACCTGAGGCCTCGGCCGCGCTTAGCCGTCGCCTCGCGCGTTGGTCTGTTTGTTTTTGTCGCGTTTCCTTTGCCTAAGTAGTCTCTGCGTAGCCCGCTTTGACCTGACTCGCCGCCGGCGCGCTCGCCCGAGTAAAAACTATCCCCACCAACCCATCCAGAAACGATTTCCAGGCGAGTTGAGGTGATCAGGGAAGTGCGGGAACAAAGAGGGGGACGGACGAACCGTGCGAAGGAGGGAGGAGGAGAAGGATGAGGTTGGATGGACGGATGAGGGAGTGGGGAGAAATATGATGATGATGATGATGATGATGATGATGATGATGATGATGATGATGATGATGATGATGATGATGATGATGATGATGATGATGACGATGATGATGATGATGATGATGATGATGATGACGATGATGATGATGATGAAAGTGATGATGATGAAAGTGATGATGATGATGATGAGGATGAGGATGAGGATGAGGATGACGATGACGATGACCATGATGATGATGATGATGCTAGTGATGATGATGATGATGATGATGATGATGATGTTGATGAGGATGATGCTGATGATGATGATGATGATGATGATGATGATGATGATGGTGATGATGATGATGATGATGATGGTGGTGGTGGTGGTGGTGATGATGATGAGGAGGAGGAGGAGGAGGAGGAGGAGGAGGAGGAGAAGAAAGAGGAGGAGGAGGACGAGGAGTAGGAGGAGGAAGAACGAGCAGGAGGAGGAGGGCAAGCAAAAAGTGCCAGAGATCTCTTGGATGCCTCTCGGAGCCTCTTGGGGTATGCCTTGGGCGTTTCTTGGTAGCTTTTTGGGACGTCTTGGGGGTCTCTTGGCGGTCCTGGGGGGTTCATGGGCGTCTTGGGTGCCTCGCGGGGGCCTCTTGGGGCCGCTTAGGGTCCTCTTGAGGGCCTCTTGGGGGCCTCTTGGGGCCAGTTTGGGGCCATCTTGGGACCTCTTGGGGCCTCCTGGGGGCCTCCTGGGCGCCTCTTGGGGTCATCTTGGAGGAGATCGATCAAAGCAGAAAAGGTTTTGTTTGTGCGTCGCCCCCCCCCACACACGAGGCCCAAATGGGGCCCACCCCGCAGTAAAACACATGATTTTGGCTTCCTCGCCGAGGCCGTTTTGGACGCCCTGACCGCTTGCGACCAGCCCCGTCCAGGTCCAGGGGACGGGGTAGGGGGGAGGTGTCAAGACGCCCTCCCCGCCCGCAAGCCGTCTCGCTCACTCTCACCCGCCCTCCCAACACATACGTAGCACCCGAGCCTGGCCCGAGCCGCAGCATATTCAGCAGCCGTCTTTAGATGGGCAGCTACTGGGGGCGAATCCGCCGCCGCCGCCGCCCGCCGCCGCCGCCGCCGCCGCCCGCCGCCGCCGCCGCGCCGCCGCCGCCGCCGCTGTCCGCCGCCGCCGCCGCCACCGAGCCGCCCGCCGCCGCCGCCGCCGCTGCCGCAGCCGCTGCCCAATCGCCGCCGCCGCAGGCGCTGCCGCCGCAGCCGCTGCCGCCACCACCCGCCGCCGCCGCCGCCGCCGCCGCCACCGCCGCCGCCGCCGCCGCCCACGCCCACGCCGCCGCCGCTGCCACCGCCGCCGCCGCCGCAGCCGCCGCAGCCGCTGCCCCCGCCGCAGCCGCTGCCCCCGCCGCCGCCGCCAAGTGTACCCTGTAGTGTTCATTGACGGGGATGGTGGGGGGAGGCCGCATCGGGTTCGCTGTGCATGCTCCGAATTTGGAGGCAGAGTGTGTGTTTGTATTGTTTTTCTTACAATGGATTGTGGGGGGGGGTTGCTCTCATCGACTCGGGTTGGCTCCCAGTCGCCTGGGGGAGGGGGTGTATATAATAGGGAGCAATAGTGAACCCCTCCCCGAAGGGGAAGAAGGGGGGTGGAAGAGGAAACGCCCTAAACCACGTACGCTCAGAGGGCTGGTGGGATTTCAGCTCAACCCGGTTCAGTTTTTTCTCGTCTCCATATTCTGTGAAGTATTGCTATCAGTTTGCCTCTTGCTTTCTTGTAGTTGCCGCAGGCAGATGCGCACATACTTACATACATGCGCAATCATCTTGAGTTTGCTTGCTGCTCTGCTCGGCGCCCTTCACCTAAAGAGAAAGAAAGTAACTACGGTCGCTCAGGGTGGAAACAGTGTCTCTGAACTTCAGAAGGTGCGCGCACTCACGGCGCTTCTCGAGGAGTCCGTCCCAGCGAAGCTCATGAACGAGCTTCTTTCGGGAGCCGCCGAGGACGACGACGTCCCTGCTCGGATGGTCATGGAGATGGCCAAGCCCCTGAAGGGCCGCCACCTCAACGATCCGCGAGCGCAACAATTCGGCAAGCTGGTGCGCGTGCTCCGCTCGTCCGGCAAGTACTCGGCCGCCCTCGTGGCGCCGCCGTGCCTGGACGAGGTTTGGAGGCCCGCGTTCGAGCCTCAGTTCGTGTGGAAGAACCAGAAAAGGGAGGTGGTGAACAAGCAGGGCAGGGGCATGAGCTTGCAGAGCGACTCCCTGCTCGGCTGGGCCCTCTCCGCCACCTCCCTCGACGCGGCTCTGCTGCCCCCTTCGCAGGCTCAGCACTGAGAGAGAGGGAGAGAGCAGGCAGGCAGGCAGGCGTGCAGGCAGACCGGCAGACTTTGGGCGTCGCGGCCACGCGCGCAGCTGCGCGGCGGAGTGAGGGAGGGTAGCTGCCGGAAGCGGAGACTGAAGCTCGCGGGCAGGCCCATCACACCATCACGCAGCAGAGGCGTGTGGCGCAGGGGTCGACTCGCGGGAAGGCAGCCGCCAGAAAGGGGACGAATGGGGGCTGGCTGACCGAGGGGAGGGGAAGCACAAGGTGCCAGGGTCAGCGACTCTGGTGTGTGTGTGACGTGAAAGCAGTGGCAGTCGTGCTGAGGCGCCCTGGGTGGACAGTGGCTGACCCGCATCGGGGTGGTCTGCGGGGGTCGCGCAGGAGACTCTGTGTGCTTTTTGGGCCGTCCTCCCTGCGGCCCCGGAAGGCTCACGCCACCGAGGCCGGCTCGTCGGAGTGGTCGAACTTGCAGAGGGCCACCAGGCTGGGGAGCCGGGAATTCCTTATTCTGCCCGCCTCGCGTGTCCCCCTTTTCCTCCTCCTCCTCCTCCTCCTCTTCCTCCTCCTCCTCCTCCTCCTCCTCCTCCTCCTCCTCCTCCTCCTCCTCCTCCTCCCCCGGTTCCGCCGCCTCCTTTCCGCGTTGAGAACAAGAGCCTCTGGGGCCCCTCTCTGGGCCCCTGGACCGTCCAGAAATGACTGGGTGAGAAGCCCGTCCCAGAGGAGAGGCCCATCGAGTTCCGCCCGAAAAGTTTGGCCGCCCAGAGAATGGGGAAACTATGTGATTCACCCCAAGTGGCGGGTTTCTCTGAAGGGCTTAGGCGACCCCTCCTCCTCCTCCTCTTCCTCCTCCTACTCCTCCTCCTCCTTCTCCTCCTCCTCCTCCTCCTCCTTCTCCTCCTCCTCCCCCTCTTCCTTCCCCTCCTCCTCCTCCTGCTCCTCCTCCTACTTTTCCTCCTCCTCCTCCTCCGCCCGCTCTCCACTACCCTCACCACTCCGAACGTGGCTGGGGTCCAGATTCTTCGGGTCGGTGGGGAGGTTTGGGCGGGTGGGAAACTGGTGGACCCCAGCCATCAAGTTTGGTCTTGGGACTTTATGAGTCTCCGATTTTGTATGTCGTGCGGGTTCACTGCCACGGTTGATGGACGTCACTTGGCTCGTGTGTGCCCGCCAGCAGTCCGTGGTGCTGGACGCACCACGGAGGGCCAGCAGAGTTTGGCCAGGATTTCGGAGGGCCGCCATCCGTGCCCAGAGGGGGCCCCAGGGGCGGCCATGGCAGCACTGTGATGCGTGTGGCGCATCCGCTTTTCTTCTGCAGGGACAGGGTCCCCATCGGTGATTTCTCGGTGATTCCTCCTCCTCCTCGCCCTCCGCGGCCCGCTGCCGCTTCCTCCCCCGAGTCAGAGGGGTGAGAGGTTGAGTTGGACGAACTCTTCCTCTACGCTGGGCTCCTCGCCCTGTCGCCTACGGCCCCGGGGCAAATCGTCCAACCCCAAGGGGGTTATTCGGACGCACCCCTACAAAGGATGGACGCCCCCCATCGTGTGTCCCAGGGCTGGGCCCCAAACTTTCGGTCCATTCGAAAACTCCACGAAGCCTGGGATAGGCGTCGCACTACACCCTGTTCGTCCAGACATCCGAGGGTCCACGCTGTGAAGAAGTCACGATGTCGGAGTTCTGGGTCCACTGGGGGTTCAGGTCCTTCCCCTGTTGCTTCCCCTTTATCCCCCTCCAGCCCCTGCATCCTCCCTCTCCCCCCTCTCCCTCCCCCCTCCCATCTCTCCCTTGCCCCTCTCCCTTCCCCTCAGTTGTGTGGTTCTTCCTGGTAGCCTCCGAGGGTTCCCAAATTCCGTGCGGTTCGGGGGAGTCGTTTGGATTTCGTCGGATTTGCTCGACATCCAGACGAAACTTGGCCGAACTCTTAGACGGAATTTGGACGAAAGGGTGACGGCGCGTGGTCGATATATGGACGAAATCTGGTCGAAACCACGTTTATGATAGGACCGCGGAAGTCCACAGAGGCTCCCGTGCTGGCTCACCCAACGTCCGCAACAATCCAGTCCCGTCGTCGTTTTGCTCGTTTTGCGGCCTCCTCCTTAGCGGCACAGTTGCAGACAACAGCTGGCCCGGGATATCGTCAGATTGCGATGGATTTGGGGTTGCCGAGTGCAAGGCCACAGACTCGCCAACGGGCTCCAAATCTCCATGGGAAGCCCTCGCCAGCAGTCACGCATGGAAGCTACAAGGCAACAGTACTTGTGTGCATCGTAGGAAGTGCCAGGGTTCAAGCAAGAAACCATGGAGGCACGAATTTGATGCTCGATCTTCAGATGGGCATTAAACACCACATCCGCACGTTTGCGCGACAGCAACGCTCTTGTGACGGCAACGTTCTGGTCAGAGCCTCAGCTTTGGGAGCCGGGGGAACTGCAATGGGAGCACGCTCGGTGCCATCGTGCCTTGAGCTCACGGCCGGTGGCGTCGATAGCGTAGTGCCACGGAGCGGAGTGTCGTGGGCTCCTCGGGGGGCCGCCGAGAGGCTCCCGGCCCCTCCTGCTGCCAGGGCACGAGGCAGCGGGCCCCTGCGGCACAGGAGCTCCTCCTCCTCCGCCTCCTCCTCCTCCTCCTCCTCCTTCTACTAATCCTCCTCCTCCTCCTCCTCCTCCTCTTGATGCTCCTCCTCCTCCTGTTCCTCCTCCTTCTCCAAATGTTCCTCCTCCTCCTCCTCCTCCATCTCCTGATGCTCCTCCTCCTCCTCTTCCGCCTCCCCCTCCTCTTCCTCCTCGTCCTCCGCCTCCTCCTCCTCCTCCTCCTCCTCCTATTCCTCCTTCTCGCCCTCCTCCTCTTAATGCTCCTCCTCCTCCCCCTTCTGCTGCCAGGGTGCGAGGCAGCGGGCCCCAGCGGCACAGGAGCTCTTCGGGTGCCCCAGAGAGGCGGGTCGGCTCGCACCTCGCTGCGCCCGCGCGCGCCCTGGTGCACACTGGGCTGTGCCAGCGCCTGCGCTCAGTATCGTTTAACCGACCCCCATCCCCATCCGAATCCCCTTCGAGACCCCACCAAATTACAACCCCAGTTGGGGGTACACCCCTCAAAACCCGAAGGGGGCGTCCTGTATCCCCATCTAGGGGGGTAAATCGGCCAGCGGGGCCCAGGCCACGCCGCTGGGGATGGGGATCGGTTAAACGATGCTCATGCGCTGCAACGTCGCGCGCTCAGTGGCCTTGCAGGCAGTGGGCGCAGCGGCCTTGCCAGCAGTGAGCTTTTTGGTGGGTTTCGCTGTCTGGCGGGTGCGCGAGGAGCTGCTCGCTTTGAAGAGTGAGCGTTCTTTTTGTTCTTGTTTCCCTAGGGTGAAGCTCG
Source organism: Prorocentrum cordatum (assembly GCA_963575745.1). Classification (NCBI taxonomy): domain Eukaryota; class Dinophyceae; order Prorocentrales; family Prorocentraceae; genus Prorocentrum; species Prorocentrum cordatum. Next base: position 651,187 of record CAUYUJ010019993.1, read on the forward strand.
TTGCCCTGGCCAAGCCCCCCACCCCCCTCCCCTCCCCAGGGTAATGCTAACGAATGTGCTGGGTGTGTGTGGCTGGGACCCCCCTCCCTGGCTGCGGGGCTCACGGGCGATTGGTGCGCCGGTGGCGCAGAGGCACCCTGGAGGGTGCACGTGCGGCCGCTGTTATCCTTACCCTCCCGCCCGACCCACCCCCCCGGGTAACGAGTGTTACCTGGGAGAGAAAAACATGTCATATATGATTTTTCTCAAACGCTATGTGCAGTTCAGTAGCGCTACCGTCCTTGGCGGACTCAAGCTGAGCCCCAAACAAGGCTGCGTGACGGGAGACAGAGACTCTGCGTGACGGGAGACAGAGACTCTGGTGAGAACATTCCCCATGACTCCGCCTCTGCATGAAGGCTGGAATGTATAGAACGGTTTTCGAGTGAATCCAAAAACCTTGCGCCCGTGTCACGGTGGACACTCTCCTCCCTCCCGTTCCCAGGTGAAGGCGAACAGCCTTCGGAACAGCGATTGTTGCAGCAAACCGTTGCTCTGGGGTGGCGTCTTGTCGTGAGTGAAGCCATGGGCGACGGGGTGAGAGTTCCTCCTCAAGCAGGCGCAGCTCAGACCGCGAACGGGCCGAACAGCACGAGGCCGAGCAGCCCGCGACCGCTGCCACCGCGGCCGCCCCGGCCGCCTGCTCGGCCAGCTGCGTGCAGCTCTGCCTGGCCACCCCGACGAGGCTGGGCACGACGGGGGAGCGCTCGTAAACGCCGTGCGGGTGCACCACGACCGCGTCTCGGAGGGGAACAAGGTGTGCGTCTCGGAGGGGAACAGGGTGTCTCTGGGCCCGGAGCAGGGCGGCAGCCAGCAGCGACCCGGCGACGCCGTCGGCGACGCGGTGCACGCCTACAGGCTGGCTCCCGGGTCGTCACGCAGGCGCATCTCAGCCTGCTCCAGGCGCCCACCGCCAGAGCCTTTCTCCGGGCGCCGCCAAACGAGGCCGCCGGCAAAGGCGACTCCGAGTCCATCTCTTCGGTCCTCGACAAGGAGGGAGTCTCCCGCGATTGCGGGGAGGTGAGGTGATGGGCGTCTGGTTTGGCTGCGCCGTTGCCTGTCTTTGCCCTCGGCGACAGGGTGAAACGCCGCATCGCGATCTTGAGCCATGGCTTCTTCGACGCGCTAGCGGCTGGTCTCGCGCTGGCGATCTTGAATTGCCATGGCTCCTCCCGCCACGCGCTGACAACGAGGGCCTCTAAGGCGGCGGGCCACACGGACTGAATGTGGACGCCAGCTTCCGCCGCCTTGCTAACGTCTGCCTGCCCTGTGGCGCAGCGGGTTGCCGGTCTGGGACTTCGCCATGCGTTCAGTCTGCTCGCCGATCTCTTCGCCGCTCCCTCCGTGTTCTCCAGCGCGGCCGCGGATCGGTGCGAGGAGTTGAATCGGCATCGCCTGGACACCGAGCGCCAGTGCGCGGCGCAGCGCGTGATCTTCATGCCTCTGGTGTGAGGCCCACGGTGGTGGTGGTGGTGGTGGGGGGGGGGCGCGAGGCCAGGGGATCCTTTGCGATGTTCGCCAAGGGGGTTGGCTGGCGCCGTCAGAGAGGACGCCGTCCCAGCGGCGGCTTCGCGCGCGCGCAACGACTTTCGGTCCGCCTTCGTCGGGAGAGCGCGCGGGCCGTGCTGCGGCGGCTGCCGACGGGGGGTGGCTGCTGCTGCGCCTTGCAGCGGCCGCGGCCAGCGCCCCGCGGGTCGCCGCCAGCGCCGGTGGCGCCGCCCCTCCCCTCTCGGCCAAGGCCCCCGCCGTGGGGCGGGTTGGGTGGGCTGTGGGCTCGCCCAGAAGGTCCATGCTGCCCAAGCGGCGACGCGGCAGTCCTCCCTCCCTCCACCGCCTTCGCCAGGTCTCCAATTCTCCAACTGCCCCCGCCGGCGCCAGGTTGCGCTCGTGCTGCCGCCGCTGCATCTGCGGCCGCACCTTGCCTACATGGTGATGCCTGGCTGCCCCGCGATTGTCGGTCGAGCCCCGCTAGTTTCAGTAATCCACGAGGGGCCAGGGGTGCATCTCCTCCTCCTCCTCCTCCTCCTCCACAGTTACACAATATGAGTACTATTCTCCTCTCTCCCCTGGCTCTGTCCAGATGGTGACCCGTCGTCTTAGCGTATTGTTCTTAAACGCAGGATTTCATTATTTTATTTGCCGATGTGTCCTGTGTGTGTGTGTGTGTCCAATCCGGTCGTTTCCGATTCTTGCAAAATGGTGCTCCCGCTGCATCTCCGCCTTCATTTCCGCGCTTCGGTCATTCAAAATCGTGCTCCCGCTGCAGCGCTGGCCTCGTTCCCGCGCCTCCGGTTGTTCCGAATCGTGTTCCCGCAGTAGCACTGGCGTGCTCGGTCCTTCCAAGTAGCGCTGTCGCTGTAGCGCTGGCCTCGTTGCAGTGCTGTGCGGTCCTTCCAAATCGTGCTCCCGCTGCAGCGCTGGCCTCATTCCCGTTTTCGGTCCTGGCCTCGCTCCCGCGCCCCAGCCCTTCTAAACCGTGTTCCCGCTGCTATATTTTGTGATTCAATGCTTCACTACGCAATGCCACACCATGCTATGCTCTGCCGTGCTCTTCTGCGCCATGCTTTTCCATCCATGGCGTACCCTCTTGGGATCAATGTCCTGCTCCACATCCGACTGCGCAAATAGATCGGGGATCTACGCCATTGTAAGGGATGGGAGGGAGGGGTAGAACGCCAGATGGGACGCTAGCGCACCTAGCTTGTCCTCCTCCTCCTCCTCCTCATTCTCCTC
>CAUYUJ010019993.1:658958-696458 GCA_963575745.1 Prorocentrum cordatum
GACAGGCCCGACCTCAGCCCAGGCCCAGACCGCGGAGATGGTCGACGTGCTCATCCGCGCCGGCGACGCGTCCAGGAGCGGAGGCCTCAAGGTCGGCACCGGCAGCGAGAGATCGGCGGCGAGCCTCCACCCGGGGGGAGGGAGAGACGATCTCGATCTCGGCGGTGGTGGTGATCTCTCCGGGCCTCCCTGGGTGGCCGAAGTGTGGCCACCAGCGCCAGGACCCAGGATCGTCCACCCCCCCCGGTGGCGGAGGCCCCCCCCCGTGTCTGTGCTGGTGCCCGTGGCCAAGCCTCCGATAGGATGGCGGTGATGCACTGGCTGGGTCTGTTGCTGACGGCCGCCGAGCCCCGCGGGAAGCAGGGCATGGTGCTGCCGGAGGGGTGCAATTTTTGGCCGCAGTTCGGGAACCACGCCTTCGACGTGATGACGAACAACGAGAACCCGGAGTTTCTCCGATCGCTGAAAAACCTCCTGCTGCTCCAGGCGATGCACGCCCGGATTCAGGGGTTCCCGACCAGCGGGGTTGCACTCAACGCCTTTTCGCTTCTGCTTCACCTGATCAAGCCTATCAAGAGGGAGCATGCCGACACGCTTTCCCCATTCTTCCCACTCCGCACGGATGTGCCAGAGATGCTGGGCTCGTTCCTGAAGGAGGCGCGCTTCGGCGAGAAGGAGCAGATCGAGGCGGCGATGAGCGTGGCAAAGAACGATCCTGGTTTTTCTTCCCATGCAGATGACAAGAAGCTGTTCAAAACGCAGATTTTCTGGCTGGCTTCCAAGGGGCTGGGGTGCCTGCTTCTCCCGGTGGCCAAGGAGGCGCTCGAGGCCTTCCAGAACATCGCCTCGCGCATGTATGCCACCGACCCAGCGCAATCGGACATTGCGTTGCGCGAGCACTTGTTGGGCGACGCGGCGCTGAAGGAGAGGGGCGGGTGGAGTAATCTCTCTCTCTCTCTCTACATGTGCGCCCCGTCGAGCAGGGACGGGCGCGACCGCCCTGCAAGACCGCAGTCACCTTCGAGCAGGAGGAGGAGGAGGAGGAGGAGGAGGAGGAGGAGGAGGAGGAGGAGGAGGAGGAGGAGGAGGAGGAGGAGGGGGAGGAGGAGGAGGAGGAGGGGAGGAGGAGGAGGTGGAGGAGAGGAGGACGAGGAGGAGGAGGAGGAGGAGAGGAGGAGGGAGGAGGAGGAGGAGGAGGAGTTGAGGAGGAGGAGGAGGAGGAGGAGGACGAGGAGGAGGAGGAGGAGAAGAAGGAGGAGGAGGAGAAGGAGGAGGAGGAGCAGGAGGAGGAGGAGGAGGAGGAAGAGGAGGAGGAGGAGGATGAGAGCTTGGCGACAGGGGTCGGGTTCCAGAGGCCCAGTGGCGCGCGCGCGCGTCAAGACGCACGAAGGCCACCATGAGCGCACGCGAGGACACGCACGAGTCTGCTCTTGCGTGGTTTGACGCCTGGCGTTAATGCGTGGCCTTCATTCAGGGAAGGAAAAGGTACTACCCTCCCATCGTTTTCCGCATTTTTGGCCTCCCAGGCCTCCGTCGTCGCCACCGCTGGATTCGCTTCGAAATCCTGGTCAGAACGCACTCCAGGAGAGGTCCGGGAAGTAGCGGTATCGGTACTTTTGGTGTCCCCATTCATTCTGCGACCTCTTTCGAGCGCTACCCCTGCGGGTCCAATCGACGCTGGGGTATCGGACGCTCCCGCTGGGGCTTACTGGTCTGCGGACATCCCTCAAATTCTGAACCCTGGCTGGGCTATCACGAGTCTGACCTGCAGGGTCAGGGTTCACACGTGGTTGCCTGTTCATGCCAGCTGCCCAGAGGAGCCTGAGTTCCTGGCGCGGCTGGGCCACTTCGTCGACCTGACCTTCCGCTTCCTGGTTCAGGCAGGCAGCGGTGGCGGGGTGGCGTTGCCGCCGGCCGAGCCTGGGCCGACCTGGCACGCCTTGCCAAGTGCCATGCTGGAAAATATCATCGACCTGTGCGACCTGTACCGCGCCGGACAGAGGACGCCCATGGGTGTTCGTGAGCATGCTCAGCGGCTCCAGGTCTCGGGCCTGGCCTGGCTCTAGCTGCTGACCTTGTCGAGGGCCCCCCCCACGCCCAGGTCAGGAGGGGGGGGCTCCCTCGGGCAGGGCGAGGAGGAGGAGGAGGAGGAGGAGGAGGAGGAAGAGGGAGGTGGGAGGAGGGAGGAGGAGGAAGATGAGGCATCTTGAGACTCTCTTGGGCCTCCTGGGGCCCCCCAACGCCCAGGTCAGGAGGAGGAGGAGGAGGAGGATCTTGGATGTCATTGGGTGAGATGGGGTGAGGTGGTGACGTGCGGTGAGGTGAGGTGTGAAAAGGGATGCACAGAGGCGGCCCCTGAGTTTGCGGATGAAATAGACGTGCTCCCAGGCGGCTACGACGACCCCGAATCCCGATTTGAGGAGAACCTGTAGCCACCTACGAAAACCGTTGACCCCATGCCTCCAGAGCCCACTGGCGGTTACATCCCGCACGTTCCACGATATGTTACGCCCATCGGCGGGCAGTAACCCGGAGTAGCACAGGCGTCGGTAGCTAGCCTTGCAAAGGTGCTGAGCCCCTCTGGGGGAAGCCAGGCACTTGAGCCACCGAAACCGCAAATACAGTCGCCGACCACGGTGAAAAGAAGCATAATGGAGACACACCTGCAAAGATGCACCTAAGTGCAGGGGTTCGCTCCATCAGTCGAGGTCAGTCGAGGTTGAGCGAGTCGAGGTCTGTCGATCGGGGATTTCGTACCGAAGCTCGCCGCTGAAGCTAAGCTTGCGATTGCCGTCAGTCGAAGTTGATCGTGCCGAGCGCCCAGATGGCACGACTCCCGCTGGGCAACGCTGCTGGAGTGCAAATCCTCCAGGAAACCACAGAGCGGCGTCAGGACGCGACACGTTCAGAAAATCGGCATTGCGCTTATAGCTCCTCTCGCAGATGAACTGTCGTGAGGCTGAATGTTCACGACGTGTGTCTCCTGGGCGGGAGTTGGCCGGACACACGTGTGGCCGTGCGCCTTCTCAGCGCTCGGCTTTCGCGCGGCTGGGCTGGGCTCGCCGTCCCGCCGCACACGAGTCCAGCGCTCGGCCTCCGCGCGTGCTGCACGCGATTTCAGCGGCGTGCGCCTCCAGCTGCCTGGTGTCGCGTCCCCAGCGCAACGATTCCTGCAAGTGACCAGGCTCGATTGCCTCGGCTGCTCTACTCCGTCACCGCGGGCGGATGCCGTCTTGGAGTTGGCGTCTCCCTTGGCGCCCCTCGAGCGCCGTCGCGGAGGCATGTGGCCGGCTCAAGGACGCGCGCGAGCGTCCTTGGGTTGATGTGCTGGCGGAGAAGGACCAGAGTAAACCCAAGATGCATCAACGATGTTGCAATCCACACTCCCTTCCAAAGTTCAGGAGGGGAAAACACACAGACAAAATTAATCGTCGACCCCATATGGGAAAACATGGGAAGTGGGGGGAACACGAAAACTCAGAAAACATGGGAGAATTTCGGGAATCCTGGGATTCGTGTCTATTTATTTGTGTGTCCCAGGGCCCCTTTGAAAGTCGCCTCGTCACAAGTCCCTGCAGGCCTTCCCTCTCTTGCTGCGCGCCCACTTGAAAGACCGGCACCCTGTGGGTCCTGCCGTTCAGGCGAGGGTCGCGTTTTGAAACGGATTGCTTTGTATCCTTCTAGCAGAGGATGAGTCATGCAAGTGGACGGTTTCTTCGAAGGGCTTAGGCGACCCGTCCTCCTCCTCCTCCTCCTCCTCCTCCTCCTCCTCCTCCTGGGGTCGCCTACGGCCCCGGGGGAAACCGTGCACATGCAAGATGGTATAATCATGCCTTTCAGCGTGGTGTCCAGCGAGATCCCCGTTTTGACTGTCCCCATCCGAGTAACTGATCATGAACTTCGGGGAAGCTCGGGGAAGCCTCGAGCGTCGTCGGTCGTGAACTTCAGGCAAAGGTTTGCCCTTCTGGCCGTGAGCTTCGGGGAAGTCTCAAGCGAGAGCCCCGTGCATGGAAGGGGCCTGCCCTCTGTGCGCGCAGCTGCTGCATTTGCTTAGGAAGCTTCTGGAGGCGGGCCTGCAGCAAGACCACGTTTGACGGGAGACACCCTCCACAACTCGTTGCCGACGTTTCAGGCGAGTGTGCGCGGTGCTGCGGCGAGGACCAGAGTTTGGCACATGATCACCCTTCGTCCTTGAAGCTGTTGCAGGCTTTTGCAGACGAGCGCGCGGCGCTAGTGCGATGACCCCGCTTTGATTACGCCATAGAAAATGCTACACACTTAGATACACACTTTTGTCACCGCTTTGCATGTACGTTGTATCTTGATTTGGGTGCGTTCAATGTGAACGCCCCCTGCGCACCCCTCTGGCGCCGAGAAAAGTGCCACGCCTGCTAAGCTTTGCGACAGTGTCGTGGACAGGCACCGCGGTCAGGGACCACCCCCTCTTTTTGGCGTCGAGAGAGTGCCACGCGTGCTAAACTTTGCGACAATGTCGTGGACAGACACCGCGCTCAGTGTTCACCCCCTGCGCACCTTCTCTGGCGTCGAGAGAATGCCACGCGTGTTAAGCTTTGCGACAGAGTCGTGGATAGACACCGCGCTCAGGGACCACCCCGTGCGCACCCCCTCTGGCGTCGAGGAAGGGCCACGCCTGCCACGCTTCCCGACCCTGGCACGCATGGAGACCCCGCCGCTGATGGAATACCCCTGCGCACCCCTTATGGTGTCAAGGAAGTGCCGCGCCTGCCACGCTTCCCGTCCCTGGCACGCATGGAGACCCCGCTGATGGAATACCCCCTGCGCTCCCCGTCTGGTGTCCAGGAAGTGCCGCGCCTATCACGCCTTCCGACCCTGGCCCGCATAGAGGCCGCGCTGAGGGACCATGCTTTGCGCACCCCTTTTGGTGTCGACGGAATGCCACGCTTACCGCGCCGTGTTGAGGAAATACTGCGCCTAGCACGCTTTCCGACCCTGGCACGCAGAGAGGCCGCGCTGAGGGACCACCCCCTGCGCACCCTCTCTTGTGTCGAGGAAGTGCCACGCCTGCCACGTTGTCCGACCCTGGCACGCATAGAGGCCGCGCTGAGGGACCACCCCCTGCGCACCCCCTCTGGTGTCTAGGAAGTGCTACGTCTCCCACGCTTTCCGACCCTGGCACGCATAGAGGCCGCGCTGAGGGACCATGTTTTGCGCACCCCTTTTGTTGTCGAGGAAGTGCCACGCCTGCCACGCTTATCGGGCCCTGGCACGCACAGTTACCGCGCCCAGGGACCACCCCCTGCGCCACCCGTATGGCGTCCACGAGCAGCCACGCTTGCCACGCTTCCCGACCCTGGCACGCAAATCGATTGCGCTGAGGGACCACCTCCTGCGCACCCCCTCCGGTGTCAGCAATATGCCCCGCTTGCCACGCTGTCCGACCTTGGCACGCATACAGGCCGCGCTGAGGGACCACCCCTTGCGCGCCCTCTCGGGTGTCGAGAAAGTGCAACGCCTGCCATGCTTTCCCGCCCTGGCACGCATAGAGCCAGCATCGAGGGACCACCCACTGCGCATCCTTTCCGTTGTCGAGAAACTGCCATGCTTACCACGCCGACCCTGGCATGCATAGAGGCCGCGCTGAGGGACCATGTTTTGCGCACCCTCTCGGGTGTCGAAAAAGTGCCACGCCTGCCATGCTTTCCCGCCCTGGCACGCATAGAGCCAGCGTCGAGGGACCACCCACTGCGCATCCTTTCCGTTGTCGAGAAACTGCCATGCTTACCACGCCGACCCTGGCATGCATAGAGGCCGCGCTGAGGGACCATGTTTTGCGCACCCTCTCGGGTGTCGAAAAAGTGCCACGCCTGCCATGCTTTCCCGCCCTGGCACGCATAGAGCCAGCGTCGAGGGACCACCCACTGCGCATCCTTTCCGTTGTCGAGAAACTGCCATGCTTACCACGCCGACCCTGGCATGCATAGAGGCCGCGCTGAGGGACCATGTTTTGCGCACCCTCTCGGGTGTCGAAAAAGTGTCACGCCTGCCATGCTTTCCCGCCCTCACGCATAGAGGCCGCGCCGAGGGACCACCCTCTGCGCACTCCTTCTGGTGTCGAGGAAGTGCCACGCCTGCCACGCTTTCTCCTCGGCACGCATAGCGCCAGCGTCGATGGACCACCCACTGCGCATCCTTTCCGTTGCCGAGGCACTGCCGCGCTTACCACGCTCGCCGGCCCTGGCATGCACAGTGGCCGCGCTGATGGACCACCTCCTGCGGGTCGCGAGAGGATTGTTCCCCGGTGAATGGGTTGGTTCCGCGGTGAAAGGGGTGGTTCCCCGGTGGAGGTTGACGAAACTGCGAGGGGTTCGTTCCCTGGCAGGCGGTTTCCAAGGGAGGGTTGCACGGATCAGCATTCCAACGACATTCCAACGTCCATGAAATATCCATGGGTATGTTGCCACGGAACGAGCTCTTCCAATGCAATGATGGATTACATTCGGATTCTGTCGTGATCCGTATCCTCTTCTCGTTCGAATTCTATATCGTTCCTAACCGAGTCGTCCATGGGATTCCTTCCAATTGGCGCTCTCGGGGGGTGCTTGTGGAATCCTTTTGGAACCTCGCGGTTCGCCTGAAGGATGTCAACCAACTCGCGGGACATGCGTCGAAGCGCCCACCGTGGAGCCGACCTTGTGAGAGTCTGTTTTCGAGTTCCCATTGGCGCGAAGGGTGTCCTCAAGCTTCCTTGGCATTCCTGAGGATTCGTCAGCGTGGTACTCCTATAGTAGTCCCATTGTGCTCCAATTCCAAAGTACTTTCATGGTTGTCCTATTAGGTTGTGCCCCTCTTGGTTTCCTATTGTACCTCGTTCCCAGTGTGAACATGCACTATCTGTAGTGTAATTCCACCATGTTCCGATGGTGCTCCTATTGCGCTCTCAATGTATTCCAGGTGTCTGGAATCCTAGGAACTGTCTACTCGGGGGGGAACCTGGCAACCATCCGAATTCATCCGGATCTTAAGAACCACCAAATTCCTAGGATGGTAGCATCGGAATCGAGGCGCCCCGGGGACCGCAAGATCCTTCGGAGTAAATCTTTGGAAACTTCGGCATTCCGCGGGATAGCCGGATTCCTGGGAGGGAATCGCAAGGATTGATCGCCCCCATCGGAAATGCCAGGTTCGCAAAAGTGAACCTTCAGAACCCTAGCAATTCCTTTGCATCCTAAGAGTGAATCTTAAGAGTCTTTTGAATTCCTTTGGGCCCTCGGACTTGCCAGATTCCAAGGGGGGGGGGGCATCGTGATTCCGACCATATTCCTGGCAGGGAGCCATAGGCATCGTCGCAATTCTTAAGAACCGTGAGACTTGCTAGGCTCCTAGCTTGGAGCCCTAGGGATCCTCGGACTGCCCAGGGGCCCTGAGAATTCCCGCGGTATTCCAGAGTCCGACGAGAGAATTCTAAGCATCTTTCGGGTGCCATGGATCCTACGAGTTGTCAGATTCCGAACAAGGAATCCTAGGCATCCTCGGAAAGCCGAAGGACACTGGGAAGTAGCCTATTCCTGAACATGAATTCTAGGAGTCCTTCGAATTCCTCGGGATCCAAGGAACTGCCGAATTCCTTAGGGAATCTTCGGAACCCTCGGAATCGGGATCCGAGGGGTTGCCAGGCTCCCATCAAAGAACAGTACTGAACCCTAAGGATGCCACGGGGTCTTCGAACTTGCCAGATCCCTGGGGCGGGGCCCTCGAACCATACGATTCGTCGGGCTCGTAGGAAATGCCAGGTTCATGCGAGGGAATCCTGGGAGCCATGGGAATTCCCTGGAACCCAAGTGATTCCCATATTCTTCAGAGGAGTCTACGGAATATTCGGATGTCCTCGGAATCCAAGGGGCCCCTCGGAATGCTAAGCAGTCCAAGGGATCCTTCGACTTGTCCGATTCCGAAGAGGGAATCCTGAGACTCCTCGTATGTTGTCGGGGCCCTAAGAATTGCAAGACTCCTAAGATGGAGCCCTCGGGATCTTTGGAATTCTTCGGCATACCAGGAAGTGTTGGATCCCTAGGACGGAACCCCAGGACATCTAAACCATGCTTCAGGATCCTTGGAAATGCCAGATTCGCAAGGGGGAACCTTAATTATCCTCGGAGCTCCTGGGGGTCCTAAGACTTGCCAGATCCCTCGGAGGGACACCTAGGATTAGGAAACTCTGGAATTTCTCGGAAGCCAAGGGATTACCACATTCCTAGAAGAGAACCAGGGGACTCCTTCAAATTCCTTGGGTGCCAAGGATTTCCTATACTCCTAGAGGATCCTCGGACTCCTTCAAATTCTTGACGCTTCGCGTATCCCTACCAGCCCACGTGTCCAGGCGGGTGGCAGTTGCCCACCGTCGCGAGGCAGCCCGGCAGGCCAAATGCCCCCAGACCTGGCAAGCCCTGGAAAAGCACGAGGTCGGCGGCGCCCATATTCGTCCTGGAGCGACTCGTATTTGCAGCCAGCGTCGAGATCCTGGCCAACGCCAAGTGCTCCATCTGCGCGCTCCATCGCGAGCTGGCAAACTCTGACACGGGGCTAGGCGAACCGGACGACGACCTGGCCCTGGACTACATCGGCGGAGGCACCGCTCTGTCGAGGAAGGACATTGGCGCCCCCGAGCCCGCCTCCCCCGCCCCTGGGGCGCGCCTGAATCCTCCGTACATGCCGGACGGCCGCCTGGGGGCGAATCAGAAGGAGGCCAAGTTCCACTGCGATGCTTGCGGCAGGGCTGGCCTCAAGTCCAAGATCGGGACATGGGGGTGTGACGAGACGCGAGAGCTCCTGGCGCAGAGCCGCTCAAAGGCATACCTCTCGGGAAGCAACTGCAGATGGCTCTGCGAGACATGCTGGGTCGTCTACGTCGAGACTCGCGGCCTGCCCGCGCCCTTAGGCGACGCCATGATGCAGAAGGTGCAGGGCTACAGTTCCAACCTCGCCGACGGCAGTGGACAGAAGAAGGTGGCCGCCCTTCCCTCACTAGCGCACCTCCCCCTAGGGTGCGGAGCGCGCCCATGCGCGGCAGGCCCGGCCCCGCTGAAGGAACTCCTCATGGCCGCGGCCGGTCAACGCGGGCCTACCCTGGCGAACTCGATTCTGCCAACGCGGAGGCTCAACGACGGGAGATTCGGAGGAGACGCACGTAGCACCCGGCACTACTCTGCGAAATACGACACGTGCCCACCAGATGCTCCATTGCTCGTTTGAAAGGTTACGGACCCCCCCCTTGGCTGCTTCCTGTGGCGCCCCGAGCCCGGCACGGACGCCGACGACGGCTCTGGCCCCCCCCCCCTGGGATCAGTGGCAGTCAGCATGACAAGAGCGGAGATGGAACGCAGAGTGGGGCTGCAGGGGATGCCTAGTCTACATCTGGGACATTGCACCAATCACCCTGGATCGAATGCTAGACCACGGCTCCCACGAGGCCTACCCGGCGAATCCTACCAAGAGACAGCACCAGGGCCCCGTGGAGCAGGCTCCCGTGGATGTCACCGACCAGCTATCACGCCGACGCGTCAGCGCCGCCGCCAGGGGCGGCCACTCCAGAGACACGGCGACACGAGGAGCAAGGAACGCCAGAGGAGCTACAGAAAGCGGCAGCGACAGTGTCTCTTCAAGCAGATCGGCCCAGGACATCCTCGCCCGCCTGCCCGACGTCGGCCGGCCCCCATTCCCTCAGTTCAGCACGAGGATTGTCGCGGACTTCCGCCTGGCAGCGGAAGATGAGCAGAAACGCGCCAAATTCAACAAGGTACGAGACGTGGAACACATCCTCGTGAACTACCTCTCCGTGACTTCAGCCCCGAGGTTGACGCGCGCTGGCGCAAGTTCGTGATCGCCCAGGGAGCCGACGTCCCAGGCCCGAAGGACCAGGGAACCACCTGTCCCGCAAAGGACCTAGTACCCTTCCTGGCGCTGTTGCACGGTGAGGATGTGCCAGAGGGCGGCCAACCACCCCGCGTCGAGTGGGGCGGTAAGCGCTGGGCTGCCGCCAGGGTGGTGAAACGCCTCGCCAGAAACCCACGCCACAGCGGCACCTGGCAGGAGTACCACTCCTCCCAGTCAGGGGACAGGGGCCCCAACCCTTTCGGGCGCGAGCGTGACGTCCTCGTGGGTTTCCTGAGGAGCCTCCGCGAAAGTGCCTTCGCAGCGGCCGCCCTCGCAAATCTCGCGCTCCAGGACCCAGTGGACACTGGCAGCAGCGAGACAGCCCTCGAAAGCGCAACCGCCGGGCGTGCGGGGGCCTGGCTCTCCCGCAAGCCAGAGACCATCGTGTCCCCGCAGGAGCGGCGCCCTGGGCGCCACGCGGACTCGGGCGCTCCCGGCGAGCTCTCCGGCCACGCGCGAGACCTGGCCGCGGGGGGGGGCGCCGCCGCAGGGCGGGCGCGAAGGTCTTGCCCCCGCGGGCGTAACTGGGCGAGATCCGGACGTGCCGGGCCCCAGCCTGGTACCAAAAGACGACGTTGGATCTCCGACAGAGAAGGACTCGGTCGATTTCGCCGAGTCTCAGGCCTCGGCGGCGCCGTCGCCGAGCCTGGGGGCTGAAGTCGACGACGAGATCAAGCGGCGCGATCACCGGCCAGCTGCTTCAGGCGAACCCCCTGAAGGCGACCGAGAGATGGCCGCAGAGGACAGCTCACTCGACGACCCTCTCGGTGCCTTTGGGGCCCCAGCGCTGAAGGCGCCTTCGGTGACAGGTGCCCCCGGGCCCGCCAGCCCCATGCGAGAGGCTCTCCCGCCGTGGGGGCAGCAGAGCCTCAGTGGCTGGACGATGCAGTGCCTGCAGTCGGCGGGCAGTCAGGCAGCGTCTTCCAACTGCGGTGACCGCAGGCGCCCGGTACCCCCCCGGCGCGGCGGCAGTACCCGCGCCTTCGACAACCTCCGCGACCCCCGCACGGGAGGTCCAATGTGCCGGGTGCATCTGGGCAGGGTCAACCTGGCGCAACCTGGCGCAGACAGGGGAGCAGCCAGCCGACATGATTGCGCGGCTTCAAAAGTTGTTGGGCGGTGCCTTCAACGGGATCTGGCACAGCTACACGCAGAAGTTCCCGCGCAATGGCAAGCCGAAAAGCGACCCCCGCCTAAGCCGCGAGCAGACCTGTACGGATTTCTTGGATTCCCGGCGCAGGGCGGGCTACGACGCCGATGCTCTGGGCCAGAAGCTGGGGCTCAACGCTGACTGGTTAGCCATCCGCGAGAGACATCCGACACGCCTCTGGCAAAGGCTCACATCGCACAGACGGTTGGAGCTCCAGTTCCCACCAGCAGCCGCGGGATCAGCAGGCAGAGTGGCCCTGGCGGGGAGGGTGGCAACCCTGGCAGGATAACGACTGGCACGACGGGGGCAAGCGCGGCAGCAAGCGCAGCGACAGCGCCGACCATGACGACATCAGAACAAGGCGGAACTAGGTCCCCGCAGCAGGGGACCACGGGCCCGAGTTCCTCTCTCAATGGCGGTGTCTGTAATCCCTGGCTAATATTTCAGGAGTTCTCCCGCCCTCTACCCACCGACAGTGTGACCGTTAGTCGCCCCTGGCTCCCTTCACTTCTCCGTGCGCCCTCGGGTGGGCACCTCCTCTCTCCCCGTGGCGTTCCGCCCCGTTCTGCTCCCCCCCCTTCTCACCAACCTGGCGACCGTTAGTCGTCTCTGGCAGCTTTCCCAGCGTTTCGTTTCGCCTACGGCCTGGAGGGGCCCCCCTGTCGCGCCCGGCTAGACGGTTTCGTGGTGGTAGCATGCTGCCGACGACCCTGGTTGCCACAGTGCCTGGGCGGCCCCCGTCCTCGCCGCGCGAGGCGATGACGGCGCGGCCCCCAGCGGCAGGGGGGCAAACGCAGCGGGCGCGGTGCCGTCGCAGCGCGCCGCGCGCCCGCCCCCGTTCTCCCTCCAACCGAGCGACCGCTAGTCGTCCCTGGCAGCACTTTCAGCACCGGCTTCGCCTGTGGTCCGAAGGGCCCCCCCTCGTGCCAGGCAGCAGTCGTGTAGGTGGATCGTGCCCCCGCCGACTGAGGTCGACCACGGTGTCTGGTCAGCCCCCCCCCCCCGCGTGCAAGTGGGCTTGGCCTCGGTGTTGCCCCCGCGGCAAAGTATATCATCGGGGGACAAGAGCAGGCGATTCGATGCTGCGCACGGCGCGCAGCGTGTCTGCCAGCGACTGCCCAGCGCACCAGCTCTCGCCCCGCCGCGCAGCAGTGGCCCCCAGCGCCCACTGACTGCCCTGGGTCGCGTGGTGAGAGCCTTCACGGTGCCCCGTTGGGCCCCTCGCCCTTGAGACGCCCCCAGGCGCCGTCAGTCAATATTGGGCCCGCTGATCCTGCTGGGGCGGGTGCAGCGCGCTTATCGGCCACGTCCGCTACTGCAACTGCAATGTGTTTGATTCGGATTGGCGCCTATACCCCGTCACGGCCTGACCTGGCCCCTCGGCCTCGGCCCCCTAGACTGCTTCGGCCCCTGTTTGGCCGCTGGCTTGGCCTCCCCGCCCTTGGGGGCCTGGCCCCCGGTCGCCGCCAATGCCGGGCGCGATGTTTCCGCTGGGGCGGGGCGCGCCGTGTCTCGCGGCCTCGGCTGTTTCTGCGTTGTTCTCACCCTGGCCTTCGCCCGTGCCCCGCCGAGGCCTGGTGCGGTGTATCCGGCTCTGGCCCTTTCGCGGCGTCTACGACTCACGCGTCTTGGCCAGTTCCCGTTCCTGTGCGTTTGCGCGGGGCCCTGGCCCCCAGGAGCTGGTCGGCTCGACCGTGTTTGGCCCCTCTGGCCTCTGCCTTGACCCTGCCGTGGCCTGGCGTGGTCTCCCCAGCACTGGCCCTTGCGTGGCGACCTCGGTTCGCGCGCCTTGACCAGCTCTGGCGCATGTGCTTGCGCTCCTCCGGACACTGGTCTTCAGACACCGTCGGTTCGGCCGCGTCTGGTTCCTTCTCCGACGCTGGCGCTGTGGCTCGATCCCATCTACAGTGGTGGAGGCGCCCGCCACCTGGCCGCGCACTCTGTCCGCTTCGTGGTTTCGTGTGTTCTGGCCGTCAGGTCCGCGCGTTCTGACCAGCTCTGGCTGTGCGTGCGCGGCCCTGGCTGGGTCCGCCGTTGGCCCCTGGGGCGCTGGTTCTCGCGGGAGTGGTTCAGCCTTCTCGCCCGGCCCGGCATTCCCTTGGCGGTTCGTTCCTCGTGCCTCTGGCGCCCTGTGGCGACCAGGCTTAATTCTTGTGTTTGGTGATCTCGCTCCTATGGCACTCGCGCGTTGCATCTCCCCGGCCGCCTCCGCCGCTGGCAGCTTCCACCCCGGCGCAGCTCTGCCTCGGCGCAGCTCCCCCCAGGCGGTAGATTTGCTAGCTAGCTCGGCGCGCGCGCCGGCAACTAGGGCGCCCGCGGGGCGAGCGACTCCGCCGACGCTGCTGGCGCGCTCGCCGCAGCTGCGACAGAGTAAAACAAAACACCGGAAGCCGAGAAATTGCTATGTTCCGAAAACGGAATCCCAAAGAATCCGAGGAGCCTCGCAGAGGCCTCTTCTTGCAGAGGCTTTTTTGGAGCCTCGCTGGAGTTTCGCAGAGGCCTAGAGGCCTTTTTAGTGCCTCGCAGAGGCCTCTTAGGAGCTTCGCGGACGCTTCGTAGGAGCCTCGCAGCGGCCTCTTAGGAGCCTCGCAGAGGCCTTTTGAGGAGCCTCGCTGAGGCCTTGTGAGGAGCCTCGCAGAGGCCTCTTAGGAGCCTCGCAAAGGCTTCGTAGGAGCCTCGCAGAGGCCTCGTGGGGGCCTTGCACCGGCCCCTTAGGAGCCTCGCAGGGGCCTCTTAGGCGCCTCGCAGAGGCTTCCTAGGAGCTTCGCAGGGGCCTCTCAGGAGTTTCGCAAAGGCTTTTGTGGAGCCTCGCAGGGGCTTCTTAGGAGCATCGCAAGGGCTTCTAGGAGCCCCCGAGAGACTTCTCTAAGGCCTCGCAGACGCTTCTTGGGAGCAGGTGTACTCAGCTCCTCACGCTGGGGAAGCTTCACGGGGGAATTCTTTCCAACTTCCACCGGGGAACCGTCCTTTTTACCAGGGAAGCAGCTATGTTACTGGGGAAAACCGCTTCTCCCTGCGCACCCTTCTGGTGTCGAGAAAGGAGGAGGCCTCCCACTCTTTCGTGCATTTGCACGCACAGTTTCCGAACTGTGGGACCACCCCATGCGCACTCCCTCTGATGCCGAGAAAATGCTACGCCTGCCATGTTTTTGTCTACCCTGACACGCTTGCAGGCCGCGTTGGGCGACCACCCTGTGCGCACCCTCTCTGGTGTCGAGGACGTGTTACGCCTGCCGCGCTTTCCGACCGTGGCACGCATAGGGGCCGCGCTGAGGGACCACCCCCTGCGAGCAGGAGGGTGATGAGGAGGAGGACAAATAACAATGCTACGAATCTTGTTGGTACGAATAAGACGTATACTAATACTAACCATGCGAATCGTATTCGTAATAACAAACACCACCACAATATCAGGAATGAACATAGGCATGATGCTCATATTCTTGCAAAGATCATTGCTACTACTACCACTATTCATTCTAGTAGAATTACTACCACTACAAAGAGTACTAGTGTCAACGCAGTACTCGTAACACTATTACTACTAGTACTACTAGTTATACTTCACGCGCTCGTAGTACTCAGACGACGAAGAAAAATCAGACTGCAACTAATAATGCGGTTATTCGTACTAGCGATACGAACGCTAATGCACCATTCATAGTGTAATTGCTAATACTAATTACAGGAATAATCATACCGAATAAAAAAAACGTCAATCATATTCTTGTTAGGGTTATAGGTCTATGGGGCTATTGGGGAATAGGGCGATGGGGCTCTGGGGCTATAGGGCTACTGAACTACATGGCTATAGGGCCATATGGCTATAGTTCTATAGGGCTATATGGCTACAGGGCCAAAGAGCTATAGGGCTGTAGGGCTATAGGGCTATGGCGCTATGGGGCTCTGGGGCTATGGGGCTATAGGGCTATCGGGCCATAGGGCTATGAGTGTATAGGGCTATGGGGCGATAGGGCTACAGGACCATAGGGCTATAGGGCTATAGGGATATAGGGTTATGGGGCAATCGGGATATAGGACTATCGGAGGTGAGGGGGTGAGATCGAAGTGCAACGGAGAGCCCCCCTACCGGGAAATCGATTTCGGTTTCGTGTTCGTGCGTGCCGTGCGTGCGGGCGAGGCGAAGCTGCGTGGGCGGGCGAGAAGAAAGTCTCCTGTGGCTGAGGCGCGGCCGGACCAAATGTCTCCCTTCCGGGCGGCCGGTGGCCCGCGGTGTCCCGCCGGTGTCCCGCTGGTGTCCCGTGTGGCTGAGGCGCGGCCGGACCTTCCGGGCGGCCGGTGGCCCGGGGTGTCCCGCTGGTGTCCCGCGGTGTCCCGCGGTGTCTCGCCGCTGTTCCGGCGGTGTCCCGCGATGATGATGATGATGATGATGATGATGATGATGATGATGATGATGATGATGATGATGATGATGATGATGATGATGATGATGATGATGATGATGATGATGATGATGATGATGATGATGATGATGATGATGTTGATGTTGATGTTGATGTTGATGTTGATGTTGATGTTGATGATGAGATGATGATGATGATGATGATGATGATGATGATGATGATGATGATGATGATGATGGTGATGTTGATGATGATGTTGCTGATGATGTTGATGTTGATGTTGATGCTGCTGCTGATGATGATGATGATGAATATGATGATTGTTGTGATGCTGATGATGATGCTGATGATGATGAGGACGATGACGATGATGATGATGATGATGATGATGATGATGATGATGATGATGATGATGATGATGATGATGATGATCGAGTGAGATCGAGTGTGAGATAGATCGAGTGAGATCGAGTGAGATCGATTATGAGATCGATTGTGAGATCGATCATCAAGGGAGATCGATCGAGCGAGACCGATATTGAGATCGATAGTGAGTTCGATAGTGAGACCGATCGAGTGAGACGTTGGTTCCTCCCCCCCGAACCTCCTTATCATCCGAAGGGTGGTCGTATAGGTAGGCATATAGAGCTATAGGGTTGTAGGGCTATAGGGCTATTGGGCTATAGGGATATAGGGCTATATGGCTATAGGGCAATTGGGCTATTGGGCTATTGGGCTATAGGGCTATAGGGATGTTGGGCTGTAGGGCTATTGGGCCATAGAGCTATTGGGCTACAGGGCTATAGGGCTATAAGGCTATAGGCTATAGGGCTACAGGGCTATTGGGCTCTAGGGCGATAGGGCTATAAGGTTATAAGGCTATGGGACTAAAGGGCTATTGGGATATAGGACTATTGGGATATGGGGCCATAGGGCTATAAAGCTATACGGCTATAGGGCTATTGGGCTATAGGGCTACAGGGCTATAGGGCTGTAGGGCTACATGGCTATAGGGAAATCGGTGACACACCTCGGGCACCCAGGCACATGGGTACCTGGGCACCCGGGCGGGCCGCGGAAATCGGTGCCACACCTCGGGCACCCGGGCACCCAGGCGGGCCGCGGAAATCGGTGACACACCTCACCTAACCATATGAATCCACTAGGACTCCTACAGAGGCAAGCTCTGATGGGGGAATACTGATAATACTTAATATGAGGAGGAGGAGGAGGAGGAGGAGGAGGAGGAGGAGGGGGAGGGGGAGGAGGAGGAGGAGGAGCAGCAGGAGGAGGAGGAGGAGGAGGAGGAGGAGGAAGAGGGGTCGGCCACGCGCAGAGGGGGTAGAGGGAGGGGAGAAGTCTTCTCAGAAACACCCTTGCTCCTTAGAAGGCGCGGGCCTTGTCTGTATATGTAAGGCCTATACCCTCTGAGAAGCAACCTCCTTCCAAGAAGCCATCCCCCCCTTCTACCCCCCTGTGCGTGCCGCCGACGAGAGCACCGCCGTCGGCAGCCGAATTGAGAACCAGCGCGGCCAGCCCGAGCGGCGGGCGCAGAGGAGGAGGAGGAGGAGGAGGAGGAGGAGGAGGGCGGAGGGAGGAGGGAGGATGGATGTTAGGTGAGGATGGGCTCAGGGGTGTCGCATCGACCCCCTGCTGCCCATTCATCGGGGAATGGGGCCTGACAGTCCGCCCCGCCCAGGGCCGTGCGGTTTTGCCATCGGGGGCCCATCGCCGACCTACCGGCGATGTGTTGCCGATTCCGGCTCCATGTTCCCCCCCCCTCCCCACCCCCCACCCCTTCCCACGGGCTGGTCCTCCCCTATCGTTGTTCCACAGGAAGGGGAGCATACCCACGGGCCTTTTCGCCCTCGTCGAGCCCGAGCCCATGCTCACGCTGCTTTGCCTCGTGATGGCCTCGGACAGCCACGTGAAGGACCCGTCGCTTCGGGGGAAGGCGGTTAAACTCATGAACAAGCTCTGCTTCGCGTTCCCGACCTGGCAGCAGCTGTGGTACCGGCCGCCCTTCTCGAAGCAGCTCGTCCCGTGCCTCTTGAACGTGTTCATCGGCGTGGAGAAGGCTATCATGAGCTACTACGATCTGTCCGACAGGTACAAATACCACTTGCGGTTGCCAGTGATCGAGATCTTTGAGACGGTGCTCCAGGATGAGGGTCACCGCCAGATTCTCGATGAATTCTGCAAGACGAACCCGGACACTCTGGCCAAGATGCTGACGCAGCTCATCAACGATCTCAACTCTCAGACAGAGGAGGGCATCCGAACAGTCAAGGAATACCAGGAGAACAAGCATAAGGATTCCTCGGGTGGGGCCTCGTCTTCAGCCCCCTCGGGTCCTGCTGCGGTTAACCACGACGAAGAGGTTGTCGCTGACGACACCACAGGAGAGGCCAACGAAGATATATACCGCCGCAGCCGCATGAACTACAAGGAGCACGCAAAGAAGTACTTCGGGCTTGCTTCCAGGACTTGGAAGATGTTGTGGTTGCTCTGCAAACACGTCGGGCACCGCATTGTGGAGGGGCACACCATCCTCGAGCAGCTCCTACACACGTCCCTTGACGCTCAGCTGCATTTCTTGGTTGGCCCCGAGATGAAAAACATCAAGTCCTCCCCGCAGGAATATGATGAGCTGGGCTTTAACCCCAAGGAGCTTATCAAGCAAATTGTTGAGATTTATCTCTTCCTGGTGCGCGCAAATAAGGTGGAGGTTACGCGTGTCGTAGGGAAGGACGAGCGATATTATAAGCCGGAGACTTTCAGCAAAGCCGTCAGGTTCGTGAAGAAGCACGGTTTGTTGAACGTGAAGGAAGGTGAGGATTTCGACGTGTTTGTGAAGGGCTTGGCCGAACACACTGCGCAGCAAAGGTCAGCGTTCGACCAAGCTGACATTCCCGAAGAGTTCTTGTGCGAGATGATGGCTGACATCATGAGTGACCCTGTGCAGTTCCCCCAGAGCAAGAAGGTAGTCGACCGCTGGGTTGCCGAACGTCAGATCATGAGTACAGATCTCGACCCCTACGCCAACACGCCAGTGAAGAAGGAGGACCTCATACCGATGACAGAACTGAGAGAGCGCATCCACAGATTCGCCCAGGAGAAGGGCATCGAACTTGAAGGGGGTAATATGTTTGGCTAGAGCCCCTGGGAGCACAGTAGGCGGCAAATCCTCATTCGAGCACTAAACCCGATCCAGTTATGGACGGGAGTGAAGCTTTAATTTACGACACCGATCCCACGACGTGCATGGCTTGCCTCTTAGAATGTTCGGCCTTGCAGGCAGCTTCGCGTTAGCCACACTGCAGGCAGCCTCGCGTGAGCGACGTCGCGGCGCCAGCGGCACCAAAGTAGGCATCACAGGAAGAAAGAAAGCGCTCGCCTCCTCCTGCCCCCCCTTCCAGTTGGTGATTCGCCTCCCCGCTGCACCGCCCGTCTTTGCTCTGCAGCCTGTTCGTCGGACTCGCCCCACCGCAGCCACTTCCCTCTACCTTTTGGTCCTGTTCCGTTGCCCCAGCTGCTCTTACCCTGCTCGGATTATCTCAGTGCTTATGTCCGGTCGCTTTGGTGATACGTTGGTTATTCTTTGGTTGCTGTCCTTCCATTCAGAGTTTGCGCCCATGGATGTCGCCTTCATTTTGTTTGGAGCTCACGTGCACATCGTCTCTGGAGCGACATCCCTTCAATGTGTCTCTGTTGCTTGACATGCCTTGCCCCGCTTGCGCCCTGCTGACATTCGGCATCCATCTTGTCAGCGGTTGCTATGTTAGCTTGTGTGCACCGCATCGTCGCTCTGCTGTTTGCTATTGGCTGGCCGAGAGAAAGAGAGATTGGCGGGATGGGGAGGACGATGGAGAGGGGGACAGAGAGAGAGAGAGAGAGAACAAGAGAGAGAGAGAGAAGGACAGAGAGGGGAGGAAAACTAGGTGCGCTCGCGTCAGATCTGATGTCCTACGCCTCCCTCCTATCCTTCACCCTTGCGTAGAGCCCCTCTCTATTCGCACAGTCGGATGTCGCAGGGGCAGTGATCTCCAAAGAGCACGCGATGCATAGTATGATGTAGCGTGACGTAGGAGAGCACTGCAGAGCGTAGCAAGTTATAGCATGGTGTGGCATTGCGTACTCAATCATTGCATGTCATGGCATTGCAGTGCAAGGCAGGGCATCGCATAGCGGCATATAACGTAGCATTGCATGTCATGCCAGGGCATGGCACGGGACAATGTAGCATGGTATGGCACTGCGTAGCCCAGCATCGCATGTCAAAACGTTGCAGCATTGCTGAGTAAAGCATTGAATCGCATAATGACGGTGCATCACGTAGCATTGAATGATACCTGAGAAAACCCCAATCGTGATCTTTGTAGGGCTATGGGCGCTATGTGGCTATAGGGCTATAGTGCTATAGGGCTATAAGGCTCTTGGGCTATAGGGCTATCAGGCTATAGGGCTATCGGGCTATAGGGATATAGGGCTATAGGGCTATAGGGCTATAAGGCTAAAAGGCTATAAGGCTATCGGGCTATAGGACTATAGGGCTATAGGACTGTAGGGCTATTAGGGCTATAGGGCTATCCAGGCACCCGGACACCCGGGCACCCAGGCACCGGGGCACCCAGGCACTCGGGCACCTGCGCACCCGGGCACCGGGGCACCTGGGCACCTGGGCACCTGGGCACCCGGGCACCCGGGCGTGCCGCCGAAGTCGGCGCCACAGCTAACCTACCATATGAATCCGCTAGGACCCCTACAGAGGCAATCTCTGATTAGGAAGTTGCATGCCATGGTTGCATGAACGGTGCAGCCAGAAAACAGTCAATTTGGAAGAGTCCGCAGCGGAAGCCATATTTGAAAGGATCGAAACCGCGGAAATGAGGCCAGCGCTGCAGCGGACGCACCATTCGGTGGGCCCATAAACGCGGAAATGAGACCAGCGCAGCAGCGGGAACACGATTTTGAAGGACCGAAAGCGCGGGAATGACATTTGGATGGGAAAGACGCATAAGAGAAACAGTTTTCGGTGACTACAAGAAGACGATGAAAGGGCGGGACATCTTCTGGACAGAGTCAGGGGAGAGTAGTTTCATGTTAGCCAGCGTGGACCCTAGACAGTGTGTTTCCAGTGGTGCAATCTTTGTGGTGCAATTGATTTCTAACAGTCCACTCGACTGCGCGCGCAATCATCCCACCCACCCACGCGCAGCTTGGTTTGCAAAACCCATGCGGCGGCGATTGCGATGAGTGTTTGTAGTTGGCTGGTGCATTTCTGCGGCCGCGCTAGCCCGCGCATGCTCGCGCGCGCGCAGCGGCCAGATAGTTTGGCGCTGCCGCCGCGGCCGCGGTGGCGCTGACCGCTGGGCACCTCCCAGTGGGCACTTCAGTGCGAATCGGCGATTTGGGCGGGTGCGGTATCATGGCAACTTCGACAACGGTGGACGCGATGATGACGGTAGCGATGGTGGTGACGATGGTGAGAACGACGACGGCATGGCCAGTGACGGCGCCAATGTTGACCACGCCGACGACAATGACGGCGCCTTCGCGTCGGCAGTTGTGGTTTTGGAGGGAGTTCGACATGCGAGCGCGGCCGACGCGCAAGAGTGGCCCGCATGGTGTTTTTTTTTTGACGGATCGTGCCCCCCCCCCTGCGCGCGCGCAAGGGCGTTCGAATGATTCGGACGTGCGGCGCGAGGGGCCTTCTTGGCAAACTTTAATGGAGCAGTTGCAAAACCAATGGCGTTAAAATAAACATTAAAAATGAAAAGTATGAGTTATAACTTGCAGGAGCGCGAGCGCAGGCATTTTTGGAACTGGTGTTGCAAACATATCAAACCATTTGTACTGCAACATATGGTGTTCACACTTGCGAAACTTCATGTTTTTGAGCGATTTAGGCATGCGCGCGCGACGACGCGCGCGCGTGCACTCCGTCCCATTTTGTGCAATTGGTTATTGCGGCAACACGCGCGCAAAAAGGTTTTCGACCGTTTCCGGCACGCGCGCGCGAGAGGCCTGTTTGGTAGCAGTCTATGAACATGTTGAAAACGATGGTGTTCTCAAGAGTTCGCAAGGGCCCAGGCGCACATGTTTTGAACATTCTTGTTGCGAGGTCTTGTGCTTTTACGTAGTTGCGGGACATTCGATTGAAATATTTACGAAACTTACGTGTTTGAAATTTTGTCCGGCATTCCCGCGCGACGACTCGCGCATGTGCACTTCGTTTTATTTTTGTTGCAAGGGGTTTCGGAAATCTTGTGATTCTTGATGCACGAATGTGCGTGCATAGTTTTGTTGCAGGGGATGAGGGGGGGGGCAGTTACGGGTTTGCCTGGGATTGTATGAAATCATATTTCGGATGGACGATGAGGGAGAATCGTATGCAATTTGCAACACGGAGAAAGTGAAACGTAAAATCGGTGGGGGGGTGGATTATCAGAAGTGAAAGTTTTGTGATGTAGCAGTTGCCATGCAATACATATGGTGAGAGCTATGTGATGCGATCTATGCGGTGCAATTGACTACCCTGCGCCGCGCTTGACCACCTCCACTGCTCGCGCAAACATCCCACCCACCCACCCGCAACTTGGTTTGCAAAATCTCTTAAGACCGTGACGGTGGGTACCAAATGGCACTTGGCAGCGACAGCGACGCCGACGACGACAGCGACAACGACGACGACGAAGACGCCGCCGACAACGACTACGACGACACCCGCGTCTCCAACGACTTCGACGACGCCGGCAACGAAGACGACGACGACGACACTGACGACACCGACGCCGACGCCGCCGACGACGACGACGACGACGATGACAACGACGACGACGATGACGACGCCGACGACGACGACGACACCGACGACGACGACGCCAACGACGCCGACGACGACGACGACGACGACGACGGCGGCGACGACGACGACGACGATGTCGACGACGACGAACACGACGCCGACGCCGACGCCGACGACGACGAAGACGACGACGACGCCGACGCCGCCAACGACGACGACGACGAGGGAGGAGGGAGGACGACGACGGCGACAACGACGACAACGACTAGAACGACGAGGGAGGAGGGAGGACGGCGACGACGCGAACGACGAAGAAGGGGGAAAGACGGCGACGCCGACGACGACAACGACGAGGGCGGAGGGAAGACGACGACGACGACGACGACGACAACGACGACGACGACGGACGACGAAATAGGAGAGACGACGACGAGACGCCGACGACGGACGACGACGACGACGAGGGAGGAGGAGGAAGGACGACCACGGCGACAACGACGACGGAAACGACCACGACGCCAAAGAGGACGACGACGACGAACACGAGGAAAGACAGAGGACGACGTGGGCGACGACGACGACGACGACGCGGGAGGAGGGAGGACGGCGACGACGACGACGACGACGACGCAAGAGCGCGCGCGCACGCTTTTGTTGAAAATCCGTGTTGCGAAACCTTGTGTTGTTGTAGGTTTTTTCGGACACACGATTTTGAAATCCTTCCGAAACCGATGGGCTTTGAAGGATTTCGGCATACGCGCGCGACGACGCGCGCGTCTGCACTTCGTCCCTTTTTTTGCAGAGGATTCTCGCGACGGCACACGCGCAAAGGGCGTTCGACAGATTCCGACATGCGCGCGCGCGAAGCCCGTTTGATAGTTTTTTTTGTGAACATGTTGATATAATTTATGGTTTATTTCGCAAGAGTTCGCGCGTAAGTTTTTTTAGCAAATCAGCGTTGCGAAACTATGTGTTTTTGTATGTCTTTTGGAAACTGGATTGCGAAATCCTTCCGACACCGAAGGTTTTTGAAGGATTTCGGCATGCGCGCGCGACGAGGCGCGCGTTTGCACTTCGTCCCGTTTTTTTGCCAGGGATTTGTAAACAGTGCTATGTTAGAACAAAATATGTCCCCGCGTATCGTTTTTTACAAGGGAACCTCAGGGGGGGGCGATACCGCCCCCCCGGGCATAGTGTAAATTGATATTTAGGATGGACATGCTGTCATAATCGTATATGATTTACATACCCGGAAGGGGGGCGGATGACGGCGGGGGGGTAGAGTCTTTTTTTACAAGAAAGGAAAATTAATTTCTGTTCGCAGTGAGTTGTCCACTCCACTGCTCGCGCAAACATCCCACCCACCCACCCGCAGCTTGGTTTGCAAAATCTCTTAAGACCGTGACGGTGGGTACCAAATGGCACTTGGCAACGACAGCCACGCCGACGACGACAGCGACAACGACGACGACGCCGCCGACAACGACTACGACGACACCGACGACGTTTCCAACGACTTCGACGACGCCGACAACGACGACGACGACACCGACGACGACGACGCCGATGCCGACGACGACGACGACGATGACAACGACGACGACGATGACGACGCCGACGACGACGACAACGACGACACCGACGACGACGACGACGTCAACGACGCCGACGACGACGACGACGGCGGCGACGACGATGACAACGACGTTGACGACGACGAACACGACGACGACGCCGACGCCGACGACGACGACGAAGACGACGCCGACGTCGCCAACGAAGACGACGACGAGGGAGGAGGGAGGACGACGACGGCGACAACGACGACAACGACGACAACGACGAGGGGGGGGAGAGGTCGGCGAAGACGCGAACGATGGAGGAAGGACGGCGACGCCCACGACGACAACGACGAGGGAGGAGGGAAGACGACGACGACGACGACAACGACGACGACGACGAAATAGGAGGGACGACGAAGAGACGCCGACGACGGACGACGACCACGACGAGGGGAGGAGGAAGGACGACCACGGCGACAACGACGACGGAAACGACTACGACGCCAAAGAGGACGACGACGACGAACACTAGGAACGACAGAGGACGACGTAGGCGACGACGACGACGACGCGGGAGGAGGGAGGACGGCGACGATGACGACGACGACGACGACGCAAGAGCGCGTGCGCACGCTTTTGTTGAACATCCGTGTTGCGAAACATTGTGTTGTTGTAGGTTTTTTGGACACGATGTTGAAACCCTTCGAAGCCGATTGGTTTTGAAGGATTTCGGCATACGCGCGCGACGACGCGCGCGTCTGCACTTCGTCCCGTTTTTTTGCAGAGGATTCTCGCGACGGCACATGCGCAAGGGCGTTCGACAGATTTCGACATGCGCGCGCGCGAAGCCCGTTTGATAGCCTTTTTGCGACCACCTTCAAAAACCTATGGTTTTTTCTTTAGATTTCGCAAGAGTTCGCGCGTAAGCTTTTTTAGCAAATCAGTGTTGCGAAACCATGTTTTTTTTTTGTTGTGTTGTTGGAAACAGGATTGCGAAATCCTTCCGACACCGAAAGTTTTTGAAGGATTTCGGCATGCGCGCGCGACGACGCGCGCGTGTGCACTTCGTTTCATTTTTGGTGCCAGGGATTCGTAAACAAGTGTTATGTTAGAACAAAGTATGTCCCCGCGTATCGCTACTTTTTACCAGGGAACCTCAGAAGGGGGCGATACCGGCCCCCCTGGGGATAATGTAAATTCATATTTAGGGTGGACATGTGGTCATAATCATATACGATTCACATACCCGAAGGGGGGGCGGATAACCCAGGGGGGGGGTAGAGCCGATTTTCTGTTCAGACGGGATAATCTACACGAATCACCTAACATGGTGCAATCCATGTTGTGCAATATGTGTCGTGCAGCTTATTTTGCCCAATACATGTTCTGCACTATATAAGGTGCAATAGATGTCGCGCAATACATAAGGTCAAACAAACTATGTGGTGCACTCTAACTGTGGCGACGAGCGGTGACGGCGGCGACGGGTTGCGACAGCGACAACAAAGCCACCAAACCGATTCATAGGCCCAGACGATGGGCGGCGACGAGGCGGCGACGGCGACAACATAGTCGCCAGATCGACGCACAGGCCCAGACAATTGGCGGCGACGAGGCGGCGACTGGGCGGCGACGGCGACTAAATAGCCGCTAGACCGACGCACAGGCCCACTTTCTCAAACAAGAATTCATATACACACCTTTGGGGGAATAGTGTGTGGCGATCGTTTTCTTAACCGTTGTTTTGCCAATCGGTGCGGGCCCTCGCACCGCCCCCACTCCCCCCCATGGAGTAGATCTTGGCCGCTTTTTTGGCGCCTGTTTCGAGCACGTGGGGTCTCCGCCGCAGCACGCACTGTTCCAAACAGTCGCCCCCCCTCCTTTCCTCCAGCCCAACCGCGAAACGCCGAATAAGACAACGCCCTGTAACTGTGGAGGCGACGTGGGTGGGATAGGGGTGGGGGGGGAAGGGAAAGGGCTGATGGGGAGCGCCGTCGATCTTCGTCGTCGGCACCCCGCCGCTCCTCGTTGTCCACCCTCGCCGTCCATGGCCGCCTCTGCGATTCGGGTGCAGCCAGCGGTGCTCGCAAGAGTGCTGCCCCGTTGCGTCAGGCAGTGCGTCGGTTGCCCCGTTGCGTGGGGCCGAGTCCCACACCCAATCGTTGTGCGGCCTTTTTCGAGCCAGATCGATCTGTGAGGGCCCCTTGGGGTCCGAAGCCCGGCGAAAACGCCCGTTGTTCAGAGATTGCGGCGCCCGGATATCAGGATTCAGCGTTCTGAATGGCAGCGCGATGGCTGCAGCAATCGGGGGCAAGGATAGGGGATAGGCCTAAAGGGGGATGCATCGACCCCCAATCGCCCATTGATCGCCGATAGGGGCCCAATAGTCCAAACCTGCACAGCAAGGCGCGGATTCACTATCGGGGGCCCATCGTCGATCTATCGGCAATGTATCGCCGATTCCAGGTCGATGCATCCCCCCGTATGCCATTCCCCGTTCTTACAGTGGAGACCCATGCCAAGAAACACCCTGCTTGCCTCCAGTGTGCCCTGGGTTTCTTGGGTTTCGATGCTTTTGCTGTGGGGAGCGCGACGTTCCCACGCCAAAAGCCAATGGACGTCCTGGGGTCTCAGGGTTGGGTTTCCTGCGGAAGGCTTCTTGTGGAGTGGCCTCCACTGTAATGGGCACCCCGCCAATCTTCAGGTGAGCCGCAACGTCGACCCCCGCAGCTCTGGACCCCCTTCCCCGGGACCGGCTCTTCTAATCCCGAGCCGTTCTTTGATGTCCCTCGGCTCGGCGAGGGCCTTCTGAGGCTGAACCGCCATAAAACATCGCCCATCGTGGATTTTGCACGACTCGAGGGGATCTTGTGTCGGCGTTCTTTTTTTTTGCTTTTTGTTCTCTCTCTCTCTCTCTCTCTCTCTCTTCCCTGGCAGCACGACGGCTGTGGAAATTGGCACCCCGCCGAGGTGAGCCACAGCGCGCTCACCAACCGCGCCCTGCGGGAGCTGTCCGCGGCGCCGCGGCTGCAGGCGCTGGAGCTGTCGGCCTGCCGCGCCATCAGCGACGTGGGCGTCAGGGACCGGCACCCTGCCAGGCCTCTCTCTCTCTCAGCCACGCCGGGGGGAGGGGGGAGGGCTTCTTAGAAGCACCCCCGCTTCTTAGAAGGCGCGGGCCTTATCTATAGATGGCATGCGGGCGCCTTCTAAGAAGCAGCCTCCTTCTGAGAAGCCCTCCCCCTCCCTCCACCCCCTTGCGCGCGCCGCCAACTCGGCGACTGCAGTGGTCGAAGAAGAAAAACTCATGGCGCCAACATCGCAGAGCGGATTTCGTTCGGACAGCGATAGGATGGGCCCAGAGTGTCCTGGAGAATCTCGTTCCGGATTTCGAGGTGAATTTCGTGCGGATTTTTTTTTGGCCAGGAATGAAGACCAACAAAAAATCCACGCGAAATTCACTTCGTTTTTCATTCGCCGTTTCTGGGTTCTGCATTGGCAGAAATCCACGCAAAAGTCCGCTGCAACACGTCTGCAAGATCGGTGCGGTGAAACAACGGTCTAACAATAAACTTCAGGCGCTCCGCGCGGATTTCTTGGATCGGCGCTGGGTAAACCATGGCGACGCATCTGGCGCCGCCCCTGGCGCGCTCCGCGCGCCAGGGAGGGGGAATCCAGCGCCGATCCAAGAAATCGGCGCGGGCTTCTGAAAGTTCATGTTTATGTAGTTTTTTGCTCCTCCAAATGGACTGTGGTTTGCGATCTCCGCTTTGGCTCAGGGGTCTCCGCGTTGCGCTAAAGGTTTGATGAGCCCTCGTCGGAGCGCAGCAGGGATCACTGTCGAGTCCTCGCTTTCCCGCCCCTCTAGGCGCGGGTTGCAAACCTCACCCTTTGCAAACCACACCCTTCGGAGCCGCCGACCCTCTTCCCAGACCTCCAGCGGATGGACGAAAATCAAGGCGGCGATTTTTCGCCGGTCTCGGCGTCTGGGGGCCCTCGCCGGGCCCCGGGCCAGTCAACAATTATATATCCAGGACAAACAAGTGGCTCGCAGGAAGTGGTCTAGAGCTCGGGGGACCGGCCCCTGTTGGGCCTTTCTCTATTCCCCGAAATTCCCCGTGACCCTGGCGTGGCAAGTCCTTCACGCTTGGTGTTTGAGTTTCTTTTTTCCCTACCTAGGCTCTGCCTAGAAGGGTTCTTACTCTCTTAGCTTAAAGGGGCCGGGCAGTGGAACACGCCCCGGGCGGTTCCCCCAGTCCCCTGGGATCGGTTCCCCCTGTCCCCTGGGAGCTTTAGCTTTAGCTTTAGCGTTAGCTTTAGCTTTAGCTTTAGTTTAGCTTTAGCTTAGCTTTAGCTTTAGCTTTAGCTTTAGCTTAGCTTTAGCTTAGCTTTAGCTTAGCGTTTAGCTTAGCGTTTAGCTTAGCGTTTAGTTTAGCGTTTAGTTCAGCCTTTAGCTTAGCCTTTAGCTTAGCCTTTAGCTTAGCCTTTAGCTTAGCCTTAGGTTGGCTTTAGCTTAGCTTTAGCTTAGCTTTAGCTTAGATTTAGCTTAGCTGTAGCTTAGCTTTAGCTTAGAGTTTGCTTAGCTTTAGCTTAGCTTTAGCTTAGCTTTAGCTTAGCTTTAGCTTAGCGTTAGCTTAGCTTTAGCTTAGCGTTAGCTTAGCTTTGGCTTAGCTGTGGCTTAGCTTTAGCTTAGCTTTACTGCTACTACTAATGCTGCTTTCCTAGGGGTTCCAACTCCTAGGTAGGGTCGCACTGGGATAATTTTAGATTCAGGCAAATTTGCTTGCATGGCGTTTGCCCCGCCCCCCCCCCCCTCGCCCCTCTTCAAAGGAAAACTAGCGTGCAAGTGCCTCTCGACTTTCGTGCACGTGCAATTCGTTTGCGGCTTGCTTCAGGTTCAGCCCCCCCCGTCCATGCAAGTAAATTTGCTGGAGTCTTTAAAATGAGGTTGCGCTCGGTTTTGGACCCCGGGGCCATCACAGAGCAATCCGGCTCGAAAAATGCTTCACAAAGATGGGACCTGGGGCTCTGGTCGTGATGTTAGCGGATGTTTTTTTAGTTTCTTTTTTTCGCGACGTCGAATCTCAGGGGAAATTCAGCGGATTGTCGGGGGCCCCCAAGTGACCACACCGTGTGGTGAGTGAGTGGGGATTTGTGGTGACCTCACGGTTTTGGGATTCGTTCTCCGAGGACGTCTCGGGCGATTGGGGCCTTTGAGGTCCCGAAGCCGTGCCGTGACGTACCATGCGGTGAGGTCTTTGGGGATTCTTAGGTCTCCGCGCGGTTTGTCTTCGCACCGTTTTGGGACTCTCGAGATTGTTTTTCTTCTTCAGTTTGAGTCGTGTTAACCATAATCACCCTCTTCGACCGCGCCGGTGCACCAGAAGATTTATCGCAACAGGCGGCTGCTGGTTCTGAGTGCTGTTGGGTGTCGTTTCCTCGCTGCGTCACCGCGAGGGTGCTGACCCTACAGCCAACTTCACTGACGCAATCCCCCGGGTTTGTTCGGTAGCAAGTCATGGGAGCCTTGTGTGCCCTCGTAACTTCTGTCTGTAGTGCACTAGCGCCGTTAGGCCTCTGGTAGTCGATAGGATCGCGCCGATTTAGCGTCGATTAGCCTTGATTAGCGTCGATCGGCGTCCATTTTAGCGTCGATCAGTGTCGACTTGCAAGGGCCAACAAGGTGGTATGGGAGGCTCCCATTAGTTGTCGCAGAAGATTTGGTTTCCATTCCTCATCTTCGGGAGGTTTCCTTGGGCTTTTGGCACCCCCTGGGGCGGGATGGGCGGGAGCGAGTCCGTGCCGCTCCGTGTGCAAAAGTCCCCACCACCCCTGGCGTAGTATGGCACGTGCGACGCCAACGGGTTGAGGGGCCCGTCCACACACCTCCCCACCACAGGGGGGTGCAGAGTCCCTGTGGACAGGACGGGGTGGGCACTGAAGGACTCCATAGTCGGAAACTTGAGCATAGACCAGTGGCGGGCTGTTTCAATCCCAAGACTTTTTGAGGGTCGGGGTTGACACAGGGGTGGCGTGACGTATGTTTTTCCCCGTGTTCCCGGGGAAACAAGGAAACATATATACACCAGGGTCCCGTATATACCAGGATCCGCTGTCCTGTGCAATTTTCAGTACAGGGCCAGAAAAAGCGTCGGTGTATAGAGTTCGCTTGCCTACATAGGTTCTTCAAGAACCAATGGTGGGCACCACAAGCCTACCACAACCAACGGAGGTGCTCCAAATGCCCTCCACCATTCATGTCTTTGAACGGTCAGTGAACTTTTCAACTTGATGCTTCAACCTCTCCCCAGGTCCGAATGCGCTTTCGGGCTCCAGGGGTGCCCTCGTAGCTACGGTTGGATTCTCCTCGAAGATCTGGCCAGAGGGCACCCCTGGACAGGTCTGGGGTTTGATTAATGGCTCCCGAACTTAGACCCGGCGTCATCAGTCCCAGAATTTGTCCACAGATTTTCGGTCTCGGGCCCCATGACCGTCAAAAGATGTTCCTGAACGAGATACTGTCCCCTTGGAGAGGGGTGTCGGGACCCCTCTGGGGCCCGCATACTGGCATACTGAGAAGGCCACATCGCCCAGATGTCTGGGCCTCGCCCCCATTCGGCGGCGCCGACGGCGTCGTGGCCGTCCTCGCCGCCAGTTCGGAGGCCTGTAAGAGATCGTTGCGCGAGCTAAACGGTGTTTTGGCGATTGCGAAGGCCGTTATCGTTTTGGCTTCGTTTTGCAGCAGAGGCAGAACGAAGGCGGAACGAGGGAAACCGTCGACGAAACGAAAACGGAAAACACTGTTGAGCTTGCGGCCTGCAAGCGCGAACGTTTCTGGAGGTGAGGTTCCCGTCGCGACGGTCGGCCAGGGCTCGGATCGAGAGCGAGAATTGGCCAGGACGGGTCCGTGGTCGGGGGCGGACCGGGAGTGTCGGCCTTCCCAGAGGGCACTCCGCCGATTGGGAAGGCCTTGCGGCTGGTGCCGCCGACCCTGAAGGGTGACGACGACGACGACGACGACGACGACGGCGACGACGACGACCACGACGACGGCGACGACGACGACGACGACGACAGCGATCGGGGGCGGGGCGGGGCGGAGGAGGATTGAGGCGGAGGAGGCGGAGGCGGAGGAGGAGGAGGAGGAGGAGGAGGAGGAGGAGGATCGAGGAGGTTGACCAGTGCCTGCCAGACGGGCGGCCCTGGTCCCCCTGGGGCCATTGTTCTTTTGATCCCAGTCCTGGCTGCAAGGTCCGCTCTCGTTCAAGGGCCTGGTAGTTCGTCGACAGCCTGGCGGCACGTGGGCCGCTCCAGGACAGCCCCGGGTCCCCGGGGCCACCGCTCTCTTGCTCGCAGCCCCGGCACCTCCGCTGCCGTGCTCTCTCTCTCTCCACGCGGGGCCCCGGGCCTCGCGGCCCATCCTCGGGGCCGGTGTTTCGCCTTTGGGCCCTCCGCTCGTGATCCCTCGGGGTTCGAAGCTCGGTCGCCAGCGCGCGCTGCGCGCGTCGCGTTCTGGACAGGCGAAGCGGCCCTGGGGGGCGGCGCGAGCGCGCGAGGACGCGAGGAGAGCCGCGCGAGGCGCGCGCCGCGGGGGGCGCGCGGCGCGCAGTGAGGCGGCCTGGCCCCCCGGGGTCCGAAGCGGGCTTTCGGGGGGGCAGGTTTCGGAAATCGCGTGGGACGCAGCTCAAGAGGGGGGAAAAGTATGCACAGACACGCGTAAACTTTGACAGGCCTCCCAGATGGGGTCCGAGCAGATGGGGTCGGAGAATCGCGCCGCACCGCCGATGCATCGTCGATGCGGCTCGAGGCGGAGCCCGATTTTCGCCACGCCGAAGGCGGCGATGAATCGCCGATGCATCGCCGATGCATCGGCGATGTGGCGCGATCCTCCGACCCCATCTACTCGGACCCCATCAAGGAGGCCTCTAGTAGTTCAGAAAAGGAACTAGGCACAGACACACACACACACACACACTCAGGCAAACGTAGATCTCCAGGAGCATGTGTGGGAAAATTATGGGAGACCGACGGGGCGATGAACACACACACACACACACTAACACACACACACCAAACACACACACACACACCAAAGACACACACACACACACCAGACACACACACACAGACGCACACACACACACGCATTAACACATTTTCGCACACACACACACACACTCGCACACATTCACACATTCACACATTCACGCAACACGCGATACACATCACAAAACACACACACACATCACACAACACACACCACACAGCACACAACACACAACACACAGCACACAGCACATAAGACACAACACACAACATACAACACACAACACACAACGCACAGCGCACAACACACAACACACAACTCACAACAGACAACACACATCACATAACACATAACACACACACACACACTACACTCCACACAACACACAACACAACACACAACTCACAACTCACAACACACACACACACTCGCACGCACGCATGCAAGCACGCAAGCACGCACGCACGCACGCACACAGACACACCACACAACACACAACACACAACACACATCACATAACACACAACACACAACACACAACACACAACACACAACACACACAACACACAGCACACAACACGCGGCACACACAACACACAACACACATAACACACAACACGCAGCACACAACAAACAACACACACACACCACATAACACCCAACTCACAACAGACAGCACACAACACACAGTACATAACACACAACACACAACACACAACACACAACATACAACATGCAACACAACCCACAACTCACAACTCACAACATTCACACGCACACTCGCGCGCACGCACACACACGCACGCACGCAAACACAACACACAACACAGACCACACAACACACGCACGCACGCACGCATGCACGCACGCACGTACGCTCGCACGCACGCGCGCACGCACACACACACACACACACACGCAGACATCAAGACCCAGACCCAGACCCAGACCCAGACCCACACCCACACCCACACCCACACCCACACCCACACCCACACCCGCCCGCTTGCCCGCACGCACGCACGCACACACACGCACACACACACACGTGCACACGCACACACACACACACCGACCCACCCGCAGCCACCCACACACGCACACACACCCATTCGGCTCAACCCTGTGTCGCTGGGCGCGCCGCCTTCGGTCGTGCCTGCCACGTGGTCATGCCGGGGACGCTCACGCCGGAGCGTCGGCGTGCTGAGGAGGCGGCGCGTGGCGCCCTCCTCGCCGCCTACGCCGCCTCGGGTCTTGCCGCAGGCCACTCCCTGGAGGGGGTGCGCCTCCTGCGCGCGGCAGAAGGCCTCCTGCGCGCCTCGGTGGCTGCCCTCGGCAGCCGCCCTGCGGCGCGTGCCCCATGTGTGCCTGGCACAGCTGCCCCACCGAGACGGCGGCGGCGAGGGCGCGGCGGTGGTGGCGCCGCGGCGGTCGTCCGCATGGACGTGGAGAAGCCCTTCGACCTGCGGATGCCCCGCCGCAAGAACCTGCCCTCCAGGCTTTGCGGCGGCGGCGCCGAGCGTGGTTTCGCCGCGTGGATGTGGCGGCGGAGGAGCGAGATCGTGACGGAATCGATGGCGCAGGCGCTGCCGTAGCAGCCGAGGCGGGCGGGGCGGGCCCCGAAGCTGGCGCTGCTGCGACGCGCGGCGGCCTCGCCGACGGCTTCGAGGCGGCGGAGGCGGCCCCAGACGGCGGCGGCGATGCAGCTGGAGGTGCGCACTTGGGCCTCGTGCTCGTTCAGGCGCCTGCGGATGCGGCCGCAGCCGACGACGACGACGACCAGATGAGCGACCTGAACGATGAGTGCCCCCCGTTCAGCTCGCCAGGCTGCTTCCGCAGCCGCTGAGCCCAGCCCCAACGGCTTCAGCGCTGGCCGAGCTGCTGGCGATGCCCGAGGCACGCGAGGGCATGCTGATGCTGCTCCGTGCGCGGTTGTCGAACCTGGCTGCTGACGAGGCTCTCTGGGCCCTCCTGGACGACGCAGGCCTTCGGCGCGTCCTGTTCCAGGCGCTGGGGGCTGCAGCAGCCCGCCGAGTCGGCGTGAGCCCTGCGGGGCGAGTCGGCGTGAGGCACCCCTGCGGGGAGACCTCCTAAGGGGGAGCACGCGGCCTGCCCGACGAGGCACTCGCGGAAGGCGGGGCTCGCTCGGGCGGAGAGCTTTTGAAGGGGGGCATGCGGGGGCGGCGCTCGCGGACAGCGGGGCTCGCGGTGGGCAGGCGCTCGTGGCGGTGGTCTTCGGCGGGCTCTTCTTCGAGCCCCTCTGAGCAGGTTCAGGTCGCCGTCAGTTGCTCCCATGTGGCTGGACGTGCGCCCTCGACGGCCCGACGCACACACACACACACACGCACGCACGCACGCACGCACGCGCGCACGCACGCACGCACGCACGCACACGCACAAACACACACACACACACACGCCACACACATATGCACGCACGCACACACACACACACGCACGCACGCACACACAACACACAACACACAGCACGCAACACACAATACACAACACACACAACACACAACACACAACACACAACACACACACACCACACGCACAACACGCACACAACACACAACACATGCAACACACAATACACAAAACCCACAACACACAATACACACACCAAACACAACACACAACACACGCGACACACGACACACAGCACACACCACACAATATACAGCACACAACACACAACACACACACACCACGCACAACACGCAACACACACCACGCACAACACACAACACCATCAACACAACACACAACACACAACACGCACCACACACAACACCACACACAACACAACACACACCACACAACACAACACACAACACACAACACACAACACACAACACGCAGCAAACACCACACAACACACCACACACCACACAACACACACCACACAACACACAACACACAGCACACAACACACAACACACAACACACACACCACACACCACACAACGCACAACACACAACACACAATGCACAACACACAACACACAACCCACAACGCACAACGCACAGCACATAACACGCAACGCACAACACGCAACACACACCACGCATCACACAGCACACAACACACAACACACAACACACAGCGCACACCACACAACACGCAGCACACAGCACACAACACGCACAACGCAACCCACAACGCACAACACAGAGCACACACCACACAACACACACCACACACCACACACCACACAACACACAACACACAACACGCAACACGCACCACACAACACACAACACACACGACAACGCACACAACACACAGCACACACCACACAATACACAGCACACACCACACAACGCACAGCGCACACCGCACAGCACACAGCACACACCACACAACACACACCACACAACACGCAACACACAACACACAACACACAACACACCACACAACACACAACACACAACAACACATACCACACACACACACCACAACTCACAACACACACCACACAACACAAAAGACACACCACACAACACACACGACGTCACGCACAACATTCAACACACAACACACAACACATTGTACGCAACACAACGCACAACACACAATACACAACCCACAACACACAACACACAACACACAACACACACCACACAACACACCGCACACCACAGAGCACACAACACACAACACACAGCACACACCACACAACGCACAACGCACACCACGCAACACACAACACAAAGCACACAGCGCACAACGCACAACGCACACCACACAACACGCATCCCACAACACACAACACAAATTGCTCAACACACAACGCACAGCACGCAACGCACATCACACAACACACCACAAACCACACAACACACAATGCACAACCCACACCACACAACACTCAGCACACAGCACACACCACACAGCACACAGCATACACCACACACCACACACCACACACCACGCACCACACCACACAACACACGCACATAACACGCAACACGCAACACGCAACCCACAACACACAACGCACAACACACCACACACACCACACAACACACACACAACACACACACCACACAATGCACAACACACAGCACACAACACACAACACACACCACACACCACACAACACACATCACACACCACACGCAACACACCACACACCACACACCACACAACACACACTAAATACCGCACAACACACAACGCACAACACACACTACACAACACACAACACAACATACACCACACAACACACAACAGACAACGCACAACCCACAACACACAACACACAGCACACGACACACAACACACAACACACAGCACGCACCACACACCACACACCGCACACTACACCACACACCACACAACACACAACACACAACACACACCACACAATCCACAACACACATCGCACACCACACAACACACGCAACACACAACACGCGCACACACGCACACACACCCACACACGCGCACACAAACGCACACGCACACACGCACACACGCGCACACACGCACACACACACCACACAACACACAGCACAGCACACAACACACACCACACAACCCACAACCACAACACACAACACAACACACACACAACACGCAACACACAACACACACACACACCACGCACACATCCACACACACACACCCACACGCACGCACGCACACGCACACACACACACACACACACACACGCACACACACGCACACAGACAGACACACAGACAGAGACAGACACACGGACAGACCGACAGACCGACAGACAGACAAACAGACAGACAGACAGACAGACAGACGAGCACACGCGCACGCGCGCACACGTGCATACGCGCACACGCGCACGCGCGCGCACACGCGCGCACGCGCGCGCACACTCGCGCGCACGCGCGCACACACGCGCACACGCGCGCACACGCGAGCACACGCGCGCACACGCGCGCACACGCGCGCACACGCGCGCACGCGCGCGCACACGCGCGCACACGCACGCACACGCACGCACACGCACGCACACGCACGTACACGCGCGCACACGCGCGCACACGCGCGCACACCCACGCTCACGCACGCACGCGCACGCACGCGCACGCACACGCACGCGCACGCAGGCACACGAACGCGCGCGCACGCACGCGCGCAAGCACCGCCGCGCACGCGAGGAGAGCACGCATGCGCGCATGCACCCCCCCCTCCCCCCCCGTGCGCGCACGCACGCGCACACGCACGCGCAAACGCATTCGCACACGCACGCGCACACGCACGCGCACACGCACGCGCACGCGCACGCGCACACGCACGCGCACACGCACGCGCACACGCACGCACACACACACGCGCGCACAGACACACACACACACACGCGCGGACACACACACACACACACACACACACACACGCACACATACACACACACACAGCCACACACACACCCACCCACCCACGCCCGCGCACACCCACCCACGCCCACCCAGACCCACCCAGACCCACCCACCCACCCAGACCCACACACCCACACACCCATACACCCACGCACCCACACACCCACACACCCACACGCCCACGCACCCACGCACCCACACACCCACACACCCACACACCCACACACCCACACACCACACACCCACCACACCCACACACCCCACCCACCCACACACCCACACACCCACCCACCCAC
>CAUYUJ010019993.1:698958-733958 GCA_963575745.1 Prorocentrum cordatum
GCACCCAGCCGAGACCTCGCGGCCCCCTGGGCAGCTGCGAATTGCGCAAACGTCGTCACTTTCGTGGGCCTCTTGGAGGTCCAGCAGCGTGGAGTTGTGCGAGAACCCAGACGGGGCCTCGCGGCTCTCTTGGTTGCTTCGAATTGCGCAGCCGTCGCAATTTTCGTGAGCTTTGACAGGCACGGCGGAATGGAAGGCAACGCAGAATGAGACCTCGCGGCTGTCGCCTTTTTCGTGGGCTCCTTGGAGGCGCGGCGGCGTGCAGGGCATTGCGGAGTATTTGAGACCTCGAGGCTGCCCCAGTTGCGAATTGCGGAACCGTTGCCCCTTTTTGTGGGTTCCTGGGAGGTGCGGCGGCGTGCAGGGCGCCCACATGGCGCGTGCCCACATGGCGCGTAGCGCCGTCTCGTCATTTATCGTGCGGCGCTGTTGCATCACAGAGCGCAGAGCGCCGGAACGTCTCGTGGCGCATTGTGCTGTCCTAAGTTGCCCACTCCTGCGCAGGTGTGAAACGCACGTGGCCCGACATTCTTAGGCGAAGAATCTCAGAGTTCTGCATATCTCGCAATGCTTTATTTTGTATGGAGCGTTCATATTGATAGCATGTCCCGTGACCCCAAAGGGAGCTCCACTCGCGGCACCAGAGTGGCCGCGTGCGCATGGTGCCCCGCCCTACTGTTTCGTGGCCCCAATGGGGAGCTTCACCGAAAGCCCCAGTGGCTGCGCATGGTGCCCCGCCCCCGTTTCGGAACACCCCTCACACGTTTCGTGGCCCCAAGGGGAGGGAACTCCACTGAAGGCCCCAGTGGCTGCGTCCGAGTGCTGTTTCGGGTCTTTTTCGGCACATTCTTTGCGCGTCTGGTGGTCCCATAGGGAGCTCCACCGAAGGCTTCAGTGGCTGCGTTCGCTCGGCGCCACGCCTCATCTCGGCACACCCCTCGCCCTTTCCGCGGCCATATCGGGAGCTCCACCGAAGTCCGGTGTGGCTGCGCCAGCATGGCGTTTTCGGCATACCCCTCACATGCTGTGTAGCCCTATACGGACTCCCACTGAGGGCCCCAGTTGGTGCGTTCGCATGGAAGTTCAATCTTGCGACGGTGTTTTGAAGTTGCAGCTAAGATGCTCGATCGTCGAAGTTCGATCGTAGAAGTTCCAGCGTCGAGGTTCGAACCTTGAAGTTTCAGGGTCCGGGCCCCTGGTGATCTCCGGAGGCTTCCGGCGAAGCTTCCTGGGGCACTGCGGAGCCCCCAACGAGTTCTTGTGCATTGGACGGTGCTGTTGCTGGTTTCTACTCGTTTGGAAATGGTTATCGACAGGGTGATTTGTTAATCCACGGGCTGCAGAGGTCCCGACCCACATCCTCTGGGACAGTCTTCCGTCCCAGATTGCATTTTTGCGGCCCAGGGGTCCCCCTGGGGCCGAGATCGATAAAAACCGCTGTGACCGGAAACAACAATCCGTGGACGTTGCTGTTGCTGGTTTTACGCGTTTGGAAAAAGTTGTCGCCAGGGTGACTCGTCAACCCACGGGCTTCAGAGGTGCCGACCACCTTCGTCGGGGACAGCATCCCGCCCCAGATCCCCTTTGTGCGGCCCAGGGACTGTCCCCCCGGGGCCGAGATCGGCCCCTACACCGTTGCGATTGGACGATGCAATCCGTCGAGGAGGCGTCGCCGTCGTCGTCGTCGTCGTCGTCGTCCTCGTCGCCGTCGTCGTCGTCGCCGTCGTCGTCGTCGTCGTCGTCGTCGTCGTCGTCGTCGTCGTCGTCCCCCTTCAAGGTCGGCGGCACCAGCCGCAAGGCCTTCCCAATCGGCGGAGTGCCTTCTCGGGAAGCCGACACCCACGGCCCGCGCGGAGCAGGAGTTCGTCGCTGGGCTGGCGGCGTCGCCGTTGTCGCCGTCGTCGTCGTCGTCGTCGTCGTCGTCGTCGTCGCCGTCGTCCACGGTGAAGACGACCCTGCGGCCCAGCGCGGCGCAGGAGTTCGTCGCCGGGCTGGCGGCGGCCGGCGGCGGCCGCCTCACGGCCGTGCGGCTGGAGGGCTGCCCGCAGGTGGGCCTCGGCGCGGTCGGCCGGGCAGGGGCGAAGCCTGGGCCTGGCGTGAAGTCGGGCCTGTCCCTGTACAGGGGGGATTTTCAAGCACAGGAAAAAATAGTCAGGGGATGATTTGTCGACCGTTTTGGAGCATTCCTGGGGTATTATTGTGCCTGGCATGAAGTCGGGCCTGTCCCTGTGCAGGGGGGATTTTCAAGCACAGGAAAGCATATAGTCAGAGGAGGATTTTTCGGCCGTTTTGGA
Organism: Prorocentrum cordatum; assembly: GCA_963575745.1. Taxonomy (NCBI): domain Eukaryota; class Dinophyceae; order Prorocentrales; family Prorocentraceae; genus Prorocentrum; species Prorocentrum cordatum. The sequence goes on from CAUYUJ010019993.1 coordinate 701,253, forward strand.
GCATTCCTGGGGTATTCTTGTGGTCTTTTGAGTTTTCGTTCAGAATTGGCCTGAAGGGAGACATGCCCGACCTAAGCCTCACCTTGCAGTGGAAACCAATGCCAAGAAGCACCCTGGGCCGCCAGGCCCAAAGTGTGCCAGTGTTCCCTGGCGATCCCACCCCGTGTCCTCGACGAATAGCGACGTCATGCCGCGGTCGCCAGGCCCAAGGGGAGCCTGTGCTCCTTGGGTGCTCCCGCCTCGCGTTCTCGGGCGGAGATCGTTCGAAGCAGAATGCTATCCGATGCTGTTTGCATGCCGCCCACACAGTGGAAGCCCATGCCAAGAAACAACCTGCTTGCCTCCAGGGTGCCCTGGGTTTCTTGGGTTTCGATGGTTATGCTGTGGAATGCGTGACGTTCCCAAAGCAAAAACCAATGGACGTCCTGGGGTCTCAGGGTCGGGTTTCTTTGTGGAAGGTTTCTTGTGGTCGAGCTCCTACTGTACAGTCGGTCGGGGGCTTGCGGTCGGTAATTTTGGCTTCGCGTGTTTCTAGGCCTCCCGGATGAGGTCCGAGTGAAAGGGGTCGGAGGTTCGCGCCGCATCGACGATGAGTCGACGATGCGGCTCGATGCGGAGCCCGAATTTCTCCACGCCGACGTCGCCGATGCATAGCTGACGTCGCCGACGTCCGCGCCGACCTCCGAGAGTTTACGGTCGGGAACTTTATGATAGCGTATCGCTCTGTCTTTTCTGGCCCACCGCGCTTCGGCGCGATACGGTATCCTCTCCCCAGTCCCCAGGCGTCAATGTCCTGAGCTGTTCCCAGCCTCCCGGCCCGCGGAGCGGAGCGACGCGCAATTCGCTCGCAAGGCACAGCGTATCGCCGGGGCCGCCGCCGCCACACGCTATGCAACAGTTCCTGACCGTAGATCGGCCACGCGTAAGAGTGGCCTTCCGCCGGAGTGGCCCTTGGTGCGGGCCCGCATGGGGATCCCCGAGCACTGGGCCGCGCGCGTGGAGCTGGGCCCCCCGGCGGCCCCCTAAAGCCGCGCACCAGAGGTCACTCTTGACTATGATCATTTTCGCGTGTAGCCGATTAGAGGAGGGAAAGGTACCGACACCGCCACCCTTGCCTCGTTTCCGCCTTTCTGGGCCTCCTGGGATGCCCTCGTCGCCACCGCTGGATTCGCCTCGAAATTCTGGTCAGAACGCGCCCCGGGAGAGGTCCGGGGAGTAGCAGCATGGGTACCTCCTTCGTTTTCCCAGGGGCGGGGCACTCTCAACCCGACGATACTCATCCACTGCGTGTTTTTTTTTAGGAGAGGGGAAGTTTCGACCTCCGTTGGCGCTCACTTGGCCCCGAGAGCGCCAGAAAATGACTCGGGATGAAAGTCTGGTCTTGGGGAAGGGGTCCAGATCTCCAGGGGTCCACGTCATGAAAAGGCACGCCGTCGGAGTTCTGGGATCGTCCTCCTTCTCCTCCTCCACGTGCTTCTCGTCATCGTCCGTAGCCATTTTTGGCTCAAGCCATTGTGGCTCAAGTTTGGCGCAAGCACGTCATTATTTGAGTCATTCGTTTCTGCGGCACTCCAATATTTAGGTGTCTTTGCTTTATTGCGGCGTTATGCCTATGCATCGGGGAGTACGATCAGCATATTTCATTCTGTACGGACTGGTAATGGGGGAAGATAGTAAGTCGAAATATAATGGCGCAACTGTTGTAATTCACGTTGGACCCCACAAGACCGCTACGACAACAGTTCAATGGGAGTTGTCTCACGCGGCGTCCCTGCTGGAAGAAGACGGTTGGACATTCCTGCGCCCTAGACAATTCGGAAGTTTGAAAGAAAAAGCGCAGAAGGAGGCTCAAGTCGCCAACGTAGCTTCGTGCTATAGCAAGAAGAGAATTCCATGGGGTGTAAATCAAACCCAAACTTGTTTGGATTGGCTAGAGTACATTGACAAGCTCAGGGGTACCTCCCATCACGTGGTGATGTCAAGTGAGATTTTCTCCACGCCATGCCATATCGCGCAGCTCGCCTCTGATTTAAGGCACGTGGCTACTAAAATCGTCGTGGTTTATCGACCTTTCTACGAATGGATCGCAAGCGTCTACCGGCAACTAAATGCAAAAACAATTTCAAAAGCAGGTTTCGCTTCTTGGTTGACCGATTCAGTAATGGAGGAGTGGGCAGCAAATCGTTCTCCGACGTCAGTGTACAGTAGATACGCGGCCCATTTTTCTGACGTAGTGATGCACAGCTTGGACTCCTCCCTTTTGGCAAATATTGCGTGCGATGACCTTGGAGCTCCGAGGGCTTGTGCTTGGTTCCAGGGAGCAAAGGTGGCACACGCCAACGTCAAACGAGAACAAGATTCACCAGGTGAATGTCTCAGCCCTGCACAGCGGCAAACAATGGAAACCATATCAATTGATCTTCATCGGACGGCCTTTGGCATCTTTGTACCTTTTCCGGCTTCCGATTTCCATGACCAGCTTTCCAATTGTTTCGGCAACCGTTGAGCTAAAGTTTGGAGAGTCACGCCAGCAAAAGTCCGATGATACTGCACACACGCAGCTGAATCGCAGTCTGCGCGTGCCCGGCCACGGGCCATTTGCTAGTATCTGCCCGGACACGGGCCTCTATTGTGATTGCATGATTTGATGCCTGAAGCATCCTTTATACATATAACGGCGCACCGGGTCCGGGGGCCCGGGGCCGGGACCCCGACCGCAAATGTGGGCTCCGGGGGGCCCGGAGGCTCGCCGGGGCTTGCCGGAGGCCTCCCCGGTCAGACAAGACGGCCCCAGGAGCGCCCAAGACGGCCCAAGAAACTTCCAAGAGGCCTCCAAGAGGGCTCCGAGATGCTGAAGATGGCCTCCAGACGTCCAAGGACGCCCCCCAAAGGCCCCAAGAAGCCTCCAACATGCGTCCCAAGAGGGCCCCTAGACGCAAACATTGGCCCATTCCTTTCGTAAAACGTACATTTTTCACAAAGTTGTCTTTTGGGCTTTCCGACGTTACAGGACGGCCCAAGAGGCGCCCAAGACCGCCCCAAGACGGCCAAAGAAGCTTCCAAGAGGGCCCCAGGACAGCCCAAGAGGGCCCCAAGACGGCCCAAGAGGCGCCCAAGATGGCCCAAGAGGGCCCCAAGACGGGCCCAAGAGGGGGCCCAGAGGGGGACCACGAACCGCAAGCTCGAGCTTTCCGCCCCAAGAGGCCGCCAGGAGGCCCCAAGGAGGCCCCTCAAGAGGCCCAAGGAGACCCCAGACGTCCAAGGACGCCCCCAAGACGCCCCAAGAAGCCTCCAACATGCGTCCCAAGAGGGCCCCTAGACGCAAAAATTGGCCCATTCCCTTCGTAAAACGTACATTTTTCAACAAAGTCGCCTTTTGGGCTTTCCGACGTTACAGGACGGCCCAAGAGGCGCCCAAGACCGCCCCAAGACGGCCCAAGAAGCTTCCAAGAGGGCCCCAGGACAGCCCAAGAGGGCCCCAAGACGGCCCAAGAGGCGCCCAAGATGGCCCAAGAGGGCCCCAAGACGGGCCCAAGAGGGGGCCCAGAGGGGGACCACGAACCGCAAGCTCGAGCCTTCCGCCCCAAGAGGCCGCCAGGAGGCCCCCAGGAGGCCCCTCAAGAGGCCCCAGGAGACCCCAGACGTCCAAGGACGCCCCCAAGACGCCCCAAGAAGCTTCCAACATGCGTCCCAAGAGGGCCCCTAGACGCAAAAATTGGCCCATTCCCTTCGTAAAACGTACATTTTTCACAAAGTCGCCTTTTGGGCTTTCCGACGTTACAGGACGGCCCAAGAGGCGCCCAAGACCGCCCCAAGACGGCCCAAGAAGCTTCCAAGAGGGCCCCAGGACAGCCCAAGAGGGCCCCAAGACGGCCCAAGAGGCGCCCAAGATGGCCCAAGAGGGCCCCAAGACGGGCCCAAGAGGGGGCCCAGAGGGGGACCACGAACCGCAAGCTCGAGCCTTCCGCCCCAAGAGGCCGCCAGGAGGCCCCAAGGAGGCCCCTCAAGAGGCCCCAGGAGACCCCCAAGAGGCCCAAAGGAGGCCCCGAGAAGCCCCAAATCGGCCCCCAAAATGCTTCGAACCTGCTTCCAGGAAGCCCCCGACAGGTTCAGAGGCTCCCGAGAAGCTACGTCAAACTCCCAGCGAGCGACGGGACGAGGCCCCCCACAAAATCACAAGAGGCTCCACAGGCGGCCCAAGAGAGCCCCAAGATGGGCCCGAGAGGGATTCCACGCAAGTTGTTATTGTATGGTTCGGAGAAGACGAGGATGAGGAGGAAGACGAGGAGGAGGAGGAGGAGGAGGAGGAGGAGGAGGAGGATCATGCTGGATCATGCTGCGATGCCACACGTGGCCAGTTCAATCGCTGTCACCGCTATCATCATCACCGCTGCCCAACCCCTGCACACGAGCACCAGCGAGCACTGTCTGCCCCTGACCCTGGGCTCTGAGCTGGGCAGCGACTTCCTCAAGCTCATTCTCCTCATGCAAGCGAGCGGCAGCGGCAGCAAAAGCAGCAGCCGCGTCCTCGCCCACGGGTGGGGCGTCCTCGCAGACCGTCATCACGTCGGCCAGCTCTCCGACAGGGCGATCGGACGAGCGGGCCACATACTCATCAAAAACGGGCCTCTCCTCCATTGGCCTCACGGCACCACCCACGCCCCCAGTTCCTTCCCGAGGGGGTGGCGGGAGGGCACGCGCAGGAGCATCCAGCGCCGCCGCCTCACGCAAGGCCACGGGTGGGCCCCGATAAGACGGAAAACCACCATGTTTAATTCGCTTGAGGTTTTCGCCCCCCCTTTCGAGTGGGGGGGCACACTCTCTGAAGCCACCGACCGTCTGTCGTGGCTGTGAAACCACATCGCTGACAGAAGGTCAGCCCGAACGCGCGCATCCTGGCGAGGCGGTGGCTGGGGTGAAGCTTCACAGCGCCACGCCACACCTCTCCCGAGATCGCTTTGAAACCCTCTCCAAACTCAGGGCTCAAACCCAGCGTTTCAGCCGAATCCGACGGCAGCGACGGGATCGGATCGCGGCACGGGGTCGAGGCGACAGCGAGCACCTGGCTCCTCGGGACAATCACCTTGCAGACATCGCAACGCCAGCGACCAGCGAACGGGCGAAACTTGCGCGCACTATCGCGGATCGCCTGGTCGAATTTAGTGGGCTTGCGGACCTTGGGCGCTGGCGGAGCTCTGACCCCTTCCCAAGGTTCAACCTCGAGCGCCAGGATCATCGCCCTTCTGGCCCTTCTACGCACCAGTGCCGCCGTCGTATCCCACAGGTCAGTCCGAGGGGGAGGGGCCACCACGCACCAATCCCAAGACCACTGGGCCACCACCCCCGCATAGGCGTCGGCACTGGCGTTGCCCTGGCACATAAAAATATCAAACGAGGAAGTTACCGACTGCAGATTTTCCTCCGCGTGGGAGGGCGTCCAGAAAAGCGAAACCTCCCCAGGGCCACGGGAGCGGAGAGCCCGAGAAGCACGAACCCACAAGTCCCCGTTCGGGCCCCGAGGGGGGGAGGCACGGCCACCGTGCCAATCAGAAATCAAACTCTTGCAGTCGGTAATATAGCATAACGGACCTTGCGAGTGGTCAAGCGCGAGACAGAAGGCCTGGAGCTCTGCTCTAGGGACCGTTTGCCGACGGCCTGACAAAACCTGTCCTGCACCGCGCTGAGGCACCCAAGAATTCGGCGACGAGGGGTCCTGGCACATCATCACCACAGCCGAGCCGCATCGCCTACGCCTGGGATCAGAGCTGAACTCGCCCCCAGATCCGTCACCGAAGATAAACACAGGAGGGCCTCCAGGCTCCGAGCAGAAGTCGGCAATGCAGCCATCCCCCAGAAGGACCTCCTGGGCCGTTTCCGCAGTCTCAACAAACCTAGGCACCGCGAGGTCCTTCGAGTGCACCCCCCTGAGCCACAAGGCCGGCTGGGCCTCAAGGCCCGCAAGGGCCTGGGGGGGTCAAAAAATCCGTTTTTGAAAAATCTTCGTGTCCGCAATTGGCTGGGCATAGCCAAATGCGGTGGGCTAAAGTCTCAGGCTGCTCCTTACATCGGGGGCACAGCGGCGGGCAGGAATATCCTGCGGCTATCTTCCGCTCACGAGTCCACTGGCCCCCCGAGATGACGGCAATGTCGGCGGCCCACTCGTCGAACTTGGACTTGGCAGCCAGGCGGTTCAGCTCGATCTGCACCGTCGTCATGTCCGCTCCTGCTGCCAGATCCTCGCCCGCCTCATGGTGGGCCGCTTCCCTCCACTGCAGCTGAACACAATCATCCATGAATGCGCCGAGCATATCCTCAAAATGCGAAGGAACAGCTGTAGCGAACTGCTCATCACCAAAAGCAGGAAACAGCCAATCATCGATCGTACCATCTGGCAAAGGACGTGACCAGACATCAGGACTTTGCGGATCCCAGCCAATCTGCAAGAGCGCGGCCTGCACCGCGGCGACGGGGCCGCGCACGTCCTTCCACTTCACCACCTGTCGCTCAGCAGCGCCACGACGCAACTTCGCCAGTGTGATCGGCCACATCTTGCGAATGCGAGGATGGAGCATCGGCTGGGAAAGCCACAAAGCAATCCACCCCTTAATCATCTGCTTCCTCAAATCTATGCCAGGATCAGAAACCCAAACACAGCTTGTAATACCGAGTTCAAACACCTGCCACGCTTCGTCCCAGCAACACTCGCTGCAGCATCCCGCCTCAAAGCCAACAGAGAAGATGGAGGGGTGCCCATTATCTGATGGCCAAAGACTGCAGCAGGTAACACTCCAGTGCTGTAGAGCTTCTTGGTGATGAACCTGGTCTTGGGAAGCTGCCTCAATCGCATAACTTTTCGCTGCCGCCGTCGAGCCTGTGCACGTCGTTTGATCATCCGAGGCGCTATCCGCCGCCGCCCTGCAGCAGCATCAGAGCCCAAGTCGACAGTGGAGCGCACAAACTGCACAGGGATACCTTTGCGAACCAGTCGTCGCTGTAACTCCACACCAATCTCATCAGAAGTTTTGTCAGAAATCTTCAACCTGAGCTTCTTGAGCCCAGTGGCCATAGCGTCAGCAGAAGCGCCCAAATTATCAATCACCTGCTGCTTTTTGCCCTCCGCCCGACCGACAATATCATCAATATAACTCCACAATCCAGTCGGGGGACAAGCACGGTTAACCTCATCCAGCAACTGATGAAGCATAACTTTGGCGAGCGGAGCGCCATGTCCAGAACCAGCGACGATCGAACGTGAAACCACCAAGGCGCCCGATATCATCTGGCCCTTCTTCAAAAGGCTGGGAGAAGAGTAAAGACCCACTTCCGATAAGAGGATGATTGCTGGAAATCCGATATTCAAGCCAGCCTGCATCAGCAACACAAAAGACACCGAGCCGTAGAACTTAGTGAGATCCAAGAACAGTGTCGCATGCTCAAAAGACAAGGCGTTGGCGCCTTCATCCATCACAGCTCTGATCAGTGCCGCTCTGAGCGCTGAAGATCCAGCAATAGCAGTATCCCAAAATGCAGATTGGGCAGCTGACCATTCACCTGAGTGTTTCGCACGCACCTTTGACCATATTTTGTGCGGCGTCGGGACTCGCCCCAACACTCTGTTGCCTCCAGCTTCCTTGGGAATCGCAGCACCCAGGACCGAGCTGAGGGACGACGGCCAGGCGCCAGCCTGCTCGATATTATTCAATATATCCACTAGACACTGCCTTGCCACCAATGGCTGTCGCTGAATATCAATGGGGTTCAGCACGTCCACGCCCTTCGCCTTCTTCGCTGGCAGCGTGGGCAGCACAGCGTCCACGCCCATGATGGTGATAGCAGGAAGTGGGTCATCTCGAGCAGCTGACAGACACTGGCCCATCATATACATAATATCTGCAGGCTGATCGACGGGATCTCGCCACATCGCATTCCATTCAGAGGCAGACGTCTGGAGCATCGTCTGCTTGTCCGTGGTGATAGCACCTGCCGCGTCGCGGCCCTCCCACTCCAAGGGCGGAGCCTGCTTCACATGCCGATGTACAGCACCAGGCTTAGATGACCAGGACTCCTTCACCCACTTGACAAAGGACGAGCGCGAAGCTAACAAAGCCCGTGAAGTCGACAAGTCCGCCCACTTGCGCGTGGTGCCCACCAAGGAAGTGAGCTGGCCAACAGGGGCGCGATCCAAATCAGCAGCCATAGCTTTCCACAGCTCAATCCCCTCAGCTGTGGACTTCTTGCCGAAGTACTCGACCGTCTTATCAGCAGGCAAGACTCCAATCCTGGCCTGTACTTCACGTGCACAGTAAGCAGCCTGATCAGGATCAGCCCCATTCACACGGAGAGCCGCATGCCGAAAAAGCAAAGTGCTGACAACACCCCACCACTCGGCCTGCTCGTTCTTCATGTGAGCGCGCCCAGGGGAGGAATTGACCTTGGCCCAATAGCAAGCAGGGCCACGAGCACGACCTGAGAACTGCATCCAAGTACTGGCATCGACCTGCTCGTGAATCAAAGTGGCACGCTCCAGTGTAGAAATCCAAGCGCCGTAGGACTCATCCAGCCGAGCACGCTCCTCAGGTTGCCATTCAAAGACAAAGTGTTGACTGCGGTCAAAAGCTGCAACTTTGCCACGGGCACCCTCTGGCTGATCCTCAAACAGCTGGGGGAGGCCCTCCCAATGCACCTGTGTCTGAGCTTCAAACCAAGTCTCCTCAGGAATGGCGAAAGACACAGTGGGCGCTGGCGGAGGCGCTGGCGGCTCCAGCTCGTCGAAGCCCTCCTGGAACTCGATGGGAAGCGCCTGCATGCGCCTCTGCCTCTGCTCTTCTCTCTGTTTAGACCGCTTACTCGCAGGATCAGCAACTGCAACGGGTCTATCACGAACGGGAAGAGGCTTGGGCACTGCCAGGTGCCTATACCATCGCTGAGAACGGGCAGCCTTCACAGTAACAACCACTCCACAGTGTGCCTTCCATGGCACACGCAACTCAGCTCGAAGCGACAACTCTGGACAACCAACACTGGCAAGACCATAATCGTACACACGCCCTGGCCCTTTGTCGCAGGTCGCTCGGCAGGACGGCGTCACCACGACGGCGCCGAGCTTCTGGGGCCAACCAGTGCCTCGCAAGGCCGCGGGCTCGATGTTCCAGTCCGCCATCACCAGCCAGGGGTCCGCGAGCGCTCGCGCGAAAGCCCCCAGCGCCACCAGCGCGTCATGGTTCCAGCCCTTCACGCCGAGGCCTGACTGGAGGTAGGCAGCGATCAGGATCAAGTTGCCGCCCCTGGTGTGGATCACCGTCGGCGCGAAGCCACGGCAAGGGTCCAGGCGCCCAGCAGCGAGCGCCGTACGCCGAGCACTCTCAAAGCTCGACGTCGCCACATGTTTCTTCGCCAGAATCCACTCGCCACCAGACAAGCCAGCCTCTGACTTGCCCGAAGGGCGGGCGGCCGTATAAGCCAGACGCCAGCCGTCTTTATCAATCGCCTGGCAGATGTCTGGCATGTCCTTCTCTCCTGTGTGTGTCTCAACTAGGGCCACGATGCTGCGCCCCTGCTCCTGGGCTAAGAAACGCGCAGCCTGCGGGCCCCACTCCGTGATGTTGCCGAAAAAGATGTCCAAGGACGTGTCGTCATCAGACTCTGGATGAGGTACGCCTGCAGCTTCCCCCCTGCAGGGCGGGGAGCGAGCCGTGCTAAACACGGCCTGCGCCAGCACCAGCAGCCGCAACGCCCTTGCCAGCGCCCGCATTGCCGCCTTTGCCAGCGCCAGCGGCCTTGCCATCAGCGGCCGCACGCGCCTGCGCCTGGGCGCTGCTCTTGATGCGCTCCAGCATGGCCTTCTGGTCGCTCTCCTGCACCACGACCTTCGCCTTGCTGGGCCCAGCAGCGGCAGCAGCGGCGCCAGGCGCCGCAGCGGCGCCAGAGCCAGCCGCGGGCGCGCCTTCGGCGCCGCCGCCAGCAACGGCCTCGCCATCGGCGCCGCGCTTGCGCCGCTTGGCCGCCGCCGCCGTGTGCGCCGACCTCGTGCGCTCCAGCAAGTCCTGGAACTCCTTCTGCTTGGCGTCGACCAGCTGGGTGACCTCCTCCAGCTGCTTCTGGAAATGCTCAAGCGCCTGCCTGTCGGACTCCTCCAGCTCATCGAGGCACTCGAACAGCCCAGGGTCCAGGACGAAGCCCGACTGCTTGGTGGCCGCCTCGGGCGGGTTCGCCGCCTCCTGCACCTCCAGGCGGTGCAGATCGGCGGCCAAGACAGCGTCCGCCGCCTCGTCGAACTTGGCCTGGTCCTTCTCAAGCTGGAGGCGGGACTGCTCCAGCTTCTTCGCGGCCTTCTCCAAAGCCTCCTGCTTGCGAGAGCAATCCGCCGTAGCCTCCTTGAGCAGAGCATGCTGGGGCTTGGGCGGCGGCGCAGGGGCCGCCGCGAGCTTCTGGGACGCCAGGGTGCTGAATTCCGTCGCAAGGCGCGCCGCGTCTGGGTCCCCATCGAGACCTGCACCAGCGAGAGCCTTCGACAGGTAGTCCCCGAAGTTGGCGAGAGACGGCTGAGACTGCCCATGGTCATGCCACCCACCGCCCGAGGACCACGGCGCCCACCACGTGCCGCTCGTCGTAGTACACCATCCTGGCTGAGGGGTGTTGCAGACAGCGCACACCCCTTTCTGCTTCTTGAGCCTCCAATTCCACGCCCAGTTGCCACACTGCACGCAAGTGGAGAAACCCTGCTTGCCATACTTGACCATCCGCTCCTGCAGGAGCTCACGAAGTATGCTCCAACAGGAGCTCACAAAAGCACTTCCGACTGGCTCGGGAGACAGAGCTATCCCAGTTTGGCACGGAGGCGCGGAGCCCCCTCGGTGCATCAGCCTTGAGCCAAAATGGCTACGGAGGAGGAGGAGGAGGAGGAGGAGGAGGAGGAGGAGGAGGAGGAGGAGACGGCGGAAGAAGAGGAGGAGCAGGAGAAGGAGGAGGAGGCGTGCTGTGGACACAAAGAGCAGCGAGGGGGCCACGAAGGGCTGCAACGGGGCCACGAAACAAAGCGAGGGGGACCACGAAGGGCTGCAACGGGGCCACGAAGGACAGCGAGATCCCGATTCTTATATATATATATATATATATATATATATATATATATATCCAGGGGGACGAGGTCCCCCGGCCGAACCCAAGGACCTCGGGGGCGCATGGGGGTGCAGGGCTCCCGGGGCCGCTCGGAAGGGTTCCCGTTCGGTTCCAGAGACCGCCAGGGCGGGCTCCAGCCCAGCCAAGACAGCCCGCGAGCGCTCCAACACGCGCCAGCATGGCTTCCAGACGAGCCCAGCGGCCACCAACACGCCCCAAGCGGCCTCCAAGACGCCTCCCAAGAGAGCCCCAAGAGGCAAAAAACGTTGTTTTTTTCATTGGTGTTTCCCATGTTTTTTGTCTTCTCGCTTTTCCTGCTTTCCGACGCTCCAAGACGGCCCAAGAGGCCCCCAAGAGAGCCCCAGGACGGCCCAAGAGGCCCCTAAGCCGGCCCCAAGACGGCCCAAGAAGCCCCCAAAGGCGTCCCGAGACGGCCCAACAGGCCCCCAGGACGGCCCAGGAGCCGCCCAAGACAGCTCCAGGAGGGCTCCGCCATGGCCTGAAGACTGCCTAAGCGAGCCCAGCGGACCTCCAACACGCGCCAGCATGGCCTCCAAACGAGGCCAGAAGCCACCAACACGCCCCAAGCGGCCTCCAAGATGCCTCCCAAGGAGCCCCAAGAGGCCACAAACGTTGATTTTTCATTGTTTTTTTCGATTTTGTGTGCCTTCTCGCTTTTTCTGTTTTCCGACGCTGCCAGACGGCCCAAGAGGCACCCAAGACAGCCCCAGGACGGCCCCAGAGGCCCCTGAGCCGGCCCCCAAAGGCGTCCCAAGATGGCCCAAGTGAGCCCCAAGACAACCCAGGAGCCGCTCAAGACAGCCCCAGGAGGGCCCCGACATGGCCTGACGACTGCCTAAAAGGCCAGCGAGCCTCCAACACGCGCCAGCATGGCCTCCAGACGAGCCCACAGGCCACCAACACGCCCCAAGCGGCCTCCAAGAGACCTCCCAAGAGAACCCCAAAAGGCCACAAACGCTGATATGTCATTAGTTCTTTCGATGTTTTTCGCGTTCTTGCTTTTTTTGCTTTCCGACGCTCCAAGACGGCCCAAGGAGGGCCCCGACATGGCCTGACGACTGCCTAAAAGGCCACCGAGCCTCCAACACGCGCCAGCATGGCCTCCAGACGAGCCCACAGGCCTTCAACACGCCCCAAGCGGCCTCCAAGAGGCCTCCCAAGAAAACCCCAAGAGGCCACAAACGCTGATTTGTCATTGGTTCTTTCGATGTTTTTCGCGTTCTTGCTTTTTTTGCTTTCCGACGCTCCAAGACGGCCCAAGAGGCCCCCAAGAGAGCCCCAGGACGGCCCAAGAAACCCTTAAGCCGGGCCCCGGACGGCCCAAGACGCCCCCAAAGGCGTCCCAAAACGGCCCAAGAGCGCCCCATGACGGCGCAGGAGTCGCCCAAGACGGCCCCAGGAGGGCCCCGACATGGCCTCAAGATTGCCTAAGCGAGCCCAGCGGACCCCAAGAGGGCCCCACGAGGCCGCAAGAAGCCCCCCGAGGCCACCCAAGCGCCCCCCAAAAGGCTCCCCGGAGGCTCCCAAGAGGCCCAACAACTCCTCCCAATACGCCCCAGAGACTTCCAGTATGCCTCCAAAAACTGACCCCGAGAGGGTCACGCGAGGCCCCAAGACAGCCCAATGATGGCCACGCGAGAGCCACACCATACATTATGATGAGGAGGAGGCGTGAGTAATGGTGACGAGGGATGCTGATGACAAGGATGGAAGGGGAGCGAAGGATGAGGAGGACTGGGGAGTGACTAGAGGTGAGGAAGGACGAGAACGAGGTGTAGGGAGAGAAGGAGCGGCATATTGAAGAGAGCGGGGAGGACATGGAGGAGGCTGATGATGATGATGAGGAGGAGGAGGAGGAGGACGAGGAGGAGAGGAGGACGGGGAGCAGTGACGTAACCAGCCCGTAACATTTACGCTCCCAAGAGCGAAGGGTGCCATGAGCCGTCTCGGGCAAGTTCTTTCAGCGCTCTTTCCGTTTCCGTGCACAACCATTGGCCCATCCATGGAGCCATGACGGGGCCCAGGTCAGTGCCGAGGCTGTTCCCGGAGCTTCCAACAAGGTCTCCGAGTTGCACTTCCGCGTCCTGCTCCACCGACCCCGTACCCCATATCGGCTGAAGACATGATGCTGCTGCCTCCGCAGTCACCAGTCAGTATTCTCCTGCTTACTTTTACGGCATTGCAGGCTGCCATCCATATCGCGGGTCGAGCCGCCGCTCCCTGCACCTCCGCATTCGTGGTCATGGCTCCAGCTGTTACTGAGCGGCCGCGACACACGTGTCATAACTATCCAATTTGCAGTGGACTCCAAGCTCAGATCCCAGTCGAAGGCACCAACAAACGAGAACGTCAAAGATTTTGCAAACGGTGCCTTTCGGCAGATGCACGGCGTGCCCACCCCCAGTGCGAGGCTCCTGTAGCTCCGCCCGTCCGACGGCCAAAAACACATATCACGCCTACTTTCTGCACAGCGCACAATTCCGACCCATGCCACAATACCGCGCGTGAGTGGAACTTGTGTAGGAACGCCCGCGTCGGCTGCCGCCTTCTGGCAACCAACAAATCATCTGGCCCGTGCTTTTTGTGCTCTGAAGGCTCCCTGCCCTGTCGCTTCGCGGTGCTGGGGTGTCCTTCCCACGTCCGGCAAAAGGTCAAAAATGCATCAGGCCGGCTTCCGCAATGCGTTAACCATCACAATAACCATTCTTGCCCCTATAACCCTGGTCGGCAATTCGCCTGCGCATCGCCTGGCTGCCAGGAGGAACGGAGCGATGCAGCCCGCAGCACTTGCGCCCCATGCCAACCCGGACGTCGACCGCGCACAGTGTGCTTCTCGCGCCGAGGAGCGCCCAGAACTCCAGATCTGCGCGCTCACTGTGGCGGAGCCAGCCCAGCCGCCAGCCCTTCTCTAGCCGCTCCAGCCCAGTCTTCGACGGCGCTTGCATTTACGCCCTCGCGATGTAGCACTCCGAAGTGCGGGGCGCCAGCGGTGCAAGAAAGCACATCTCGAACGGGCGCGCAACGCCCCATGTGCATCGTCGGGGTCTTTCCTTGCGCTACGGCCACCTGCAACTTCCGCGCCCCTCGACAACACGGACAGCGTTGCCTCGTCTGCCAACCGCCCGCCCTGCTCCACCTCTGCCGCACGCCCGCGTGTACGAACGTAGTCGAGTCGCCAGAGGACACTTTGTGTTGTCTTTGCACTTCGTCCTGTTTCCCATGCGCGACGCGTAGGTGCGACGGCCGTTCCACCCCTGGTTCAGCAGGCCTGTGTCGAACGTGTGGGCTGTCCACACCACAACCACTACCACCCCTCTCCAAACGTTCCTACGAGCAAGCCGAACGCCCTTGTAGCTCGTCTGGGTGCAACGGTGTAGCTCAACGGAAGTCGTCCGACGGCCTCTGCATCGCGTGCATTCGGAAAGGGAAGCCATGTAGCAATCGTGCCATTGGGTGCGCTTTTCGCGTGGGCCCTCTCGGCACCGTGGTGGAATGTAGGCACTGTTGCCTCGCGGGGCCCCCTTGCCAGGGGCCCGGAAAGGCCGGCTGCCGCGCCCCCGCCCGCCATGGCGTGCGACGCGCAGTGCTGCGCAACAACGGCATGTGCGAACGTTGCTTTAAACCCACATGTTCCTTCCCACTGCGCGACAGAAAGTTGACGAAAGCAATGTGCGCCACTGGATACTGCCCCGACCACGTCCGACATGCCGCGGTAGCCACCGCCGCCGCCGGGCCCCATCATCCTCCGACGTCGGGGTCTTCTGGTGTCCCACACGCCCGTCCACGTAGCGATCCGTTGCAAGCACTCCGCAAGCAGGTGGCGGCAGCCGCCCGCATGTACCTCCGAGCACGTGACTCGCCGAAATGTTCCGTGCCGTGGTGTCAACTCAAGTCGACCCACGTAGCACTTCCGAACTCGTCCAGCTGTCCGCCCGCCTGCGCAGCGCATCGGAACTGGTTCGCAGAACCCGTGCCTGGGACTTCTCTCGGCGTACGCACCGGCCACCGCGCCGGCTGGTGGTCGACAGACGAATGGTGCAGCAACCGCGTTCCGAAAGCGTCGCTCTCTCCGACCGGCCACTTTCAAGGAGCCTGCGCAACGTGCGGGGCGCTGCACTTCTTCGCCGAACGCGCGCGTTGCCCGGCAGCACGCAGAAAGGACTTCGGCGCGTGCTGCAGGTACGGGGCCCTGGCTGGCATCCCCCTTGCTGCCTCCCGCTCCGGCCGAAATGGCTCAGCTCCTTCGTCCGGGTCCTTCCCACGACCACTTCATGCAGCACGCTCGGTCGTGCAACTGCGCCCTTGGATTCGCATCCTTCAACAGCGAGAACACTGTCGCCGCACAGAAGACCCCCATGGAGGTCTCATCTGGCAGAGGTCCGCCGGTGTTCGCACTCCACGGCCGTGCCTTCAGGTCCGTTGGCACGCTGTGCCCAGTAGCGAGTCGCAGTCCGAAGTACTCCCAGCTCTACATTTACGACCCCGCAGAAGCGACGACAGCCCGAGCCGAGTCGTTCCCCGACCTGCAACGAGACGTCCTCGACCTCCTGCTCAGAATGCTCGTGCACACTTCCGCCAACCCGTACCCGTCGCACTTCCGACACGTGCGCGACGTCGTCGAAGCATCTAGGGCCGCCAATGGCGCATCTGCCCCCGAACACGTGCTCCGTTTCGCGGGGGGTGTGGAAAAGGACCCGCGACGATGCGGCGCCCCGCCCGCGGCCGAGGTGGCCTGCGCCGTTGTCGGCGAGGGGCCCCTGCCCCCCCACTACGTCTCTGTGTTTACACGTCGCGCAGACGGCTCCGACGCAACCCACGAGTTGTCCTTCTTGTCCGAGCACGTGGACCCGTTTACGTACCCTCTCATCCACGTCGCTGGCACTGTCGGTTACTCCACCGCATTGCACGCGGACGCCGTGGGCGCAAAGACAACGCGCAAGCTTCACCTCCGGGAGTTCTACGCCTACCGCATCATGCAGCGCGAGCCTGCGGATTCCCCCACCGTGGAACTCCCACACTGCGCCGGTCGACTGTTCCAACAGTAAGTAGTGGACGCCTACGCCAAAGTAGAAAGCCAGCGTCTGCAATGGGTCATCAAGAATCAGGACAAACTGCGCGTCGAAACCCTCCGTGGCCTCCTGGACCACCTGCGCGCCGCAGACGCCGCACAGGAGCCCGCAGCCCTCCCGCCGCCGCCTCCCCCTTCAGCGCATCCCAACTCCATGCCTCGCGCCACGGTCGGTGCGCCAGTCGTGCTCCCTGCGTCCTTCGGCGGGTCACCGCGCGCGTTGCACCAGTTGCACTTAGACGCGATGGCTCCGGTGGCCGCAAAAGGACGCCCAGACCTGTTCATTACAATGACTGCCAATCCAAACTGGCCCGAGATACACGCCAACTTACGCCCTGGTGAGACGGCGGCGAACAGGCCAGACATCGTGGCCCGGGTCTTTCACTACAAGCTCAAACGCTTACTCCACGAACTCACGCGCACGCACGTTCTCGGAAAAGTGGTGGCGTACACGTACGTAGTGGAGTTCCAAAAGCGCGGCCTCCCGCACGTTCATCTCCTTCTGATCCTGGCCGAGAACGATAAGCCAAAGACGGCAACTGACGTGAATCACCTGGTGTCCGCCGAAATCCCTGATCCGTCGACACAACCTGGTACCCGAAGCCCTTCCGATCCGAGTCGAACATCAATGTAGACGGGTACCCCGAGCACCGCCGCCGAGAATCCACCCCTCCCCTCACGGTGAAAAACGGAGTCCTGGAGACGCGTAGCGTGGTGCCGTACAATCCGTACTTACTGGAGCTATTCGACTGCCACATCAACGTAGAAGCGTGCACCTCCCCCCGCCCTATCAAGCACTTGCACAAGTACACGCGCAAGGGGCCAGACAGGGCTTGTCTCGAGCACGTCCGCGATGAAGTACAAGAGTTCCTCGATTGTAGATACGTCGGGGCCCCGGAGGCCGCGCGGCGCCTCATGGGTTTTCCAATGCATGGGCGGAGCCACCAGGTCCAGAGACTTCCAGTACACATGCCTATGGAGCAGGTCGTGCAATTCGAATCCGGACAGCAGACCTCCGCAGTGCACGCCGCTTTGACTCGGCACACGAAACTCGAAGCGCGGTTCATCCTCAATGCAGAGGCGGCGTCCGCGCCAGAGAGCCCAGACCGATCCCTTATCTTGTCCCTGAAGTACCCGGGAATTCCATTGCATTTCCGATGGGGCAGCAAACACGTCCGCTGGGTCCGCCGTGAACGCCAAGCGCGCAACAACGACGTCATCGGGCGCATGTCGTATCCAACGTGGCTGCCGCCTTATCCGATACTGCTTCCCCCGCGTCCACGCCCGCCTGCCCCTCCCGCTCCCTCCGCATTCTCTCTCAGACATGTGGCGATGCGCGTGGCGCAATGAGCCCTTGCGCGCAGCGCAGTCCGCGCAGTCCAGCCACCCCCCAGAGGCGCCGCGCCCTCCAGGCAACTACCACAGGTGCCCACGAGTATGTAGAGAATTCTTCCACTTAGACTTAGCAGGCTAGAGGGTTAGAGTTCAGTAGCTCGAGCCACGGTCTTCAGCTTCGCGCGAGGGTGGCGCAGATGGTGTCTTCGGGTGGGAGATCCAGGTTTCCTGATCAAAATTTCCAGGGTTTCGTGTTCGCGTTCTGGTGTCCTGACTTGTACGTCTACTTTTCTGCCAACGAATTCCAGACGGCCTGACTCCGCTGCTCAAGGTCTGGCGCGCACGACAGCGCGTAAAACACAATGCAAAACGAACAAAACCGCGTCTCAATATTTCATTTGAAATTATCCCGGCAAAGCAACCTAACAGCGATGTGTAGAAGCATATCTGAAAGCATCCCCCTTAAGATTCAGATGAAAATCCAGTTGTCGAATTCTGCTGTTCTCGCAGTCGTAGTCGCATTCGCGATGACAGTCGCAGCGGCAACGGCAGTCGCAGTCACAGCCTCAGCCTCAGCCTGCCTCCTCCTCCTCCTCCTCTTTCTCCTGCTCCTCCTCCTCCTCCTCCTCCTCCTCCTCTTCCTCCTGCTCGTCCTCGTTCTCGTCCTCCTCGTCTTGCTCGTCCTCCTCCTCCTGGTGCTCTCTCCTCCTCCTCCTCCTCCTCCTCCTCCTCCTCCTCCTCCTGGTGGTCCTCGTTCTCCTCCTCCTGGTGCTCTCCCCCCCCCTCCTCCTCCTCGTCCTCCTCCTCCTCCTCCTCCTCGTCCTCCTCCTCCTCTCCTCCTCCTCCTCCTCCTCCTCCTCCTCCTCCTGGTAGTCCTCCCCCTCCCCTCCTCCTCCTCCTCCTCCTCCTCCTCTTCCTGGTCGTCCTCGTTCTCGTCCTCCTCGTCTTGCTCGTCCTCCTCCTCCTGGTGTCCTCCTCCTCCTCCTCCTCCTCCTCCTCCTCCTCCTCCTCCTCCTGGTGGTCCTCGTTCTCCTCCTCCTGGTACTCTCCCCCCCCCTCCTCCTCCTCCTCCTCGTCCTCGTCCTCCTCCTCCTCCTCCTCCTCTTCCTCCTCCTCCTCCTCCTCCTCCTCCTCCTCCTCCTCCTCCTCCTGGTACTCCTCCCCCTCCTCCTCCTCCTCCTCCTCCTCTTCCTGGTCGTCCTCCTCCTCCTGGTCGTCCTCCTCCTCCTGCTCGTCCTCCTCCTCCTCCTGCTCGTCCTTCTTCTCCTGCTCCTCCTGCTCCTCGTCCTGCTCCTGCTCGTCCTCGTCCTCCTGGTCTTGCTCGTCCTCCTCCTCGTCGTGCTCTTGCCCCTGCTGAAAATGTGGCCCAGGAATGGGAGTTCTGGGAAGTCGAAGAGCACGAAGTTGCCTACAGTTGGCTACGGGCATTCAAAATGTGGCCCGGGAATGGAGTTCTGGGAACTCGAAGAGCACGAAGTGGCCTACAGTTGGCTCCGGGCATCCAAAATGTGGCCCGGGAATGGAATTCTGGGAACTCGAAGAGCACGAAGTGTGTGACTGTTGCATCCGGCCCTCCAGAATGTGGCCCGGGAATGGAGTTCTGGGAACTCGAAGAGCACGAAGTGTGTGACTGTTGCATCCGGCCCTCCAGAATGTGGCCCGGGAATGGCGTTCTGGGAACTCGAAGAGCACGAAGTGTGTGACTGTTGCATCCGGTTATTCTAAATGTGGCCCGGGAATGGCGTTCTGGGATCTCGAAGAGCACGAAGTGTGTGACTGTTGCATCCGGGTATTCAGAATGTGGCCTGGGAATGGAGTTCTGGGAAGTCGAAGAGCACGAAGTGTGTGACTGTTGGTGAAAAACGAGCCCGGCACCCTGCCGCCCGGCAACTCCCCAACACCTGCCCGGACCCCCCTGTGGAGTGATCTGTGAGCTCTTTTGAGACCACTAGAAACCTATCAGTCTTCGCTGTTAGGTAAAAAGCAGTTTTCCTGAACCCACCTTGTCGGCGTAAACCTACGTATTTCGTTGGTCCGGAGCACAGCTCTTGCTGCGTGCTCAGATCTAGGCCGTCGGGGGCCGCGGGAGGCGCCGCCGCAACGTGGGCGAAGCGAGCCACGCGCGGGATCGGCCCGGGCCTGGAGGGGGAGTGCTCTCAGGGCACCGTAACAGATGAACCGGAGTCGTCTCGCGCGCCAACTTGCACCCGGCGCAATGCTGGTGCGCGGACGTGAAGCCGCAAGCTCCTGTTGGTGCACATCCGCGGAGCCGAAGCCACATCGTGGAATGCCCTCGAGCGATCACCGAGCACGGATGCAACCCCCACGTTCCAAGAGCACGCCAGGCATTTGGGCCCCCTCGCCGATGACATAGAAGTGGTCGCCGCGCTTGCGGAGGCGTGCAGGGTTATGCGAAGCTTCTCTCGTCTCTGTGAGATGTTCGCCCAGTTCCTGGTCTGGATGGACATCAACGACAAAGCCGGATTTGGGACGTCGTTTTTTACATCACTTGTCGGAACACCACTAGGCCGTAGAACCGTCCACCGTCTATCGGGCTGTCGACGAAAGTCTGGCTCTCCACGGGTCCACGCTTGCAGCCTACGCGATCGCGCCGGCGACGGCGGAGCTCTCTTGCCCGCCGAACGAGCGGCGCAGGAATGCGCGCGGGAGTTGCGCAGCCCGTCAGAACTCTGCAAAGAAAAAGACGAGTTCGACCGACTCGCTCTCAACGACGACCAGCATCCCATCTTCGACTTCGTCCAGGCACGCGTAGACGGCCCCCACAGCACAGACGTCGCCAACATCATGCATTGGCAAAACCCACGTGTACAAGAAGATTCTGCATTATGTACGAATGACCGGCATAATAGCACTGGCTGTAGCGATGTCGGGCATCGCAGCACTACTCTTGCCCGGAGGACGCACCGCACACTCCCGCTTCCGCCTCCCCGTCCCCGTCCCATTGGAAGGCTGCAAAGCAGACGTCAAAGCGCAGTCGACGGCAGCGAAACTCATAGTAGACGCGGCACTGATCGTTTGGGACGAAGCGCCCGCTGCCTCGCGCGCCACGTTTGAGGCCGTAGACAGGTGCTTACAGGGACTCCTCGGCAACAGCCGGCCCTTCGGAGGGAAGACCGTGGTTTTCGGAGGCGATTTCCGCCAAATCCCCCCCGTGCTCCGATACCTCGACCGCGACGCAGTCTTCAACCACACCTTGGCTGCCATGCCGTGGTGGGATTCTGCTCACGTCAAAAAGTTTCGCCTCTGCAAGAACATGCGGGCCAATGCGGACACAGGTTTCGCCGACTTCTGCTTGAGCGTCGGCGATGGCGCCTGTGGGTCGCCGCCGTTCACCGGCGTAGACAGAGAGTACCAAGCGTGCGTGGTCGAACTCCCAGATGCCGTCCTCGCCCCCCGCTCCTGGAAGCCAGAGTATTTGCTGGAATGGGTGTGCGAGGGGGTCGACGCTGCGCAGCCTGCCCAGTGGCACCAGTATTACGCATCCCGAGCCGTAGTGACACCAACAAACCAGGCAGCAGACACCCTGAATGCGCTCATGCACGCAAAACTGCCGAGCGACACAGAAGTCGTCTCCCCGAGCCAGGACGTCGCTATCGCCGAGGTAGACCACGGGGCCACGTGCACCACGGAGTTCCTGAACAACATCCAGACCGCTGGACTTCCCTCTCACGAGCTCCGACTGCGACACGGGTCGTTGGTAATTCTGCTGCGGAACTTCGCTCCGCATCGAGGCCTCTGCAACGGCACGCGTCTCGTCGTAGAACGAATGAGGTCGCACTTCCTGATCGTCCGTGTCGTCGCCGGGCCCTTTGCGGGTAACGTCGAGCTGCTGCCGCGGATATGCTGCGACCCTTGCGGGGATTGCGAACTCCCATTCGTGCTCCGACGACGCCAGTGCCCCGTGAAACCGGCGTGGGTCATCACCATTAACAAATCGCAAGGACAGTCCCTCCAAGGTCGCCTCGGCGTGTATCTACCAAAGCCAATCTTCGCGCACGGCCAGTTGTACGTAGCCATATCCCGAGGATGCAGCTTCGAGACCACAAGAGTATTAGTAGAAGAGACGCATCAGTCCGAGCAGGGGCTGTCGCCCCCTGCGGGCAACGCTCCTGCAAGAGCGTTCACATCGAACATCGTCGACGCGTCACTTCTCCGAGCAGCACGATGCCAGGACTGCCCCGACGGCTCCACGTCTTCGCCCATGCCGGGCCCCGTAGGAAGGGGCGGAATCGCCCAGCGTCTGTAGCCCCCTGCAACCCACGTCACGCTCGCGCTGTCCGGCGAGCCGCGCGTCACAATGGACGAGGCGCGTGAGTCCCCCCTGGAACTGGTCCGACTCCATGCGGCATGCGTCACGGACCGCGTGACGCCACAGGAAACCTCCGACGAAGCAGCAGCTCATGAGTACAGCGCGTCCTCTGAGGTGCTCAAGCGCGGATGCCACGCGCCTCCCGCGCCCGGTAAACGTCGGACAAAAAAAAAACAGGCCATGCCACCTCGGCCCCCGCGGCCCACCAGCCGTCCACAGTGCAAGGCATTTCCGTCGACGACCCGTCCACGTCCGCGTCGTCGCACGCGCGGAACCACCGCGGCACGTTCGGTCTGCGCCTCGAATCAGGTTCTCCCGCGGCCTCTGCTGGCACCTTCCCAAACCCGCCCCAGATTGGCGCCACGCGTGCCGCGCCCCCCTCGCGCGAGGAAATTCCCCCCAGCGTTGCTTCGCCCCCGTCAGCCTGCACGATTGGTTTGTCTGGAACCCAGAAATGCTCGGCAGAATGCAGCCACAAACTCGCCACGCCCACTTCATGTCAGCCATGTCAACCTCAGCCCAACACTGCAAAACAAGAGCGTCGGAATGCCGTCTTCAAAGAAACCTCGCCTTCAGTGTCGTCCCGTCCGCTAGGTAGTTATCCTCCTGCGGTCGTGCCCTGCGCAAATGACGCCATACCTCCATCCTCCGCCACGATGCGAGTGCGGTCTCCCACCTCCTCCTCCTCCTCCTCCTCCTCCTCTTCCTCCTCCTCCTTTTCCTCTTCTTCCTCCTCCTCCTCCTTCCTCTTCTTCCGTCAAGGAACGTCTCAGGATGAAGAGCCGTCCCCGGGGAAAGGGTCGGGACTTCGGGGACCGCGTATTAACGAAATCAGGACGTCGCATGTCTGCGCTATCCACGCCCCAGTTCCCGCGCGTCGGCGTCCCGAGGATCGCATCGACACGCTATCCACTCGCGTGGGCCGTAGCGTGTCGCCAGGGCCGCCCTCGCGACATGCGACAGAGACTGCTCCGCCTCTGGCTTCCGTGTTTCACGTGGCACCGCCGTGGAGCCCTGGGTTTTGGGTCCTGGGCTGAAGGCCGCGGACCGTCCCTTGGGAGAGTTCCTGCGTGGACGTCGGCTGTGGTAGGGTTTCACGAGACCCACCGCTCTGTCGCACGCTGAGGACACTGAAAAGCCGAGGAACGCTGCGAGCTACGTCGCTCAGAGTCTGGCCACTGCAATACCCAGACATCTGGCGCTCCAGTCTTTCTGATGCGTGGACCCCCAGAGGTCTGGCCACCTTCCCTACGGCCAGTTTTTCAGCGTGAGTCGTTGCCTGACGGTCCCGGCCCCCGAAGCGCCCCCAAAAAGTCTTAATATGCCACCAGGAGAGCCCAAACCAAAACCCGAGATGCCCCACCCCCCCAAACCCCCAAGAGCCTTCAAGAGCGTCCTCCGTAGCCATTTGGCTCAAGACGCTTTGGTTCAGCCCGCCCCCGCCGGCACAGGCAGCGGCTTCTTTGCTTCAATCGGCCCGAAACCCCAACAGCGATGGCCCGCCTGGTGCTCGCGGCCGCCGCACTCCTGCAGGCCGCCGCTGTCCCCACCGGGTGCGGACATATGTTCAGCTACTGGGATTCTGTCGGCCCCGTCAGCTGTGACATCGGATGCTGGCGGGAAGTTGATGAGAACTCGAGGTGCGGCGAATCGGATAATTGTTGCCTCTGGTTCATGGATAGGGTCGCGGAGATATCGAGCGCCCGCGATGGGAAGGAGGCCAAGGAGGTCGTCGCGTCCGATTCCAACGACCCAGATGCAGTGAAGGACATGATCTGTGAGCAGGCGCTCGGCGAGACCTGTGCAAGGAGCGCCCCCGCTGCAAGGGCGGCGAGGAGAAGTGCGCCCTCGGCGATTGGAATAATGAAACCCAGAAAACCAGGCTGTATTCCGCGATGGACGGCCTGCCGTTGGCAGGGCAGCGGTCTCTCGCGAGCGTTGCGACGATCGGCCTGGGAGCGATCGGAGGAACCGCGGTGCTCGCAGGTGCCGCGTTGGCCTTCAGGCGCTGTGTCGCCCCCTCCGCGCCGGTGGATATCTCCGCGAACGAGGCCGCAGGGGAGGGCCAGCGCGCCCCGATCATGGCCTCGCAGTCCTGATCAGCCCCAGGGCACTCTGCCGGGGCGCGGCCGATGACCGAGCGCCGCGAGATCCTCGGGCCCTGGTTTAGGGTTTTAGGGTTTAGGGTTTAGGGTTTAGGGTCTAACAGGGCAAGGCCAGGAATACCTACCTGCATAGGCACTCACCTGCGGTGGCTATCAATCCCCCCCGCATCTCCACCCCCACATAAAGATCATCTCTCCTCTCATGTTATACCGTGGCTGTAGCATAGCATGGGGGCGCCTGGGATCGTCTGGGAACGCTTGGGAGCGCTTGAGAGCGCATGAGAGCGCATGGGGGGGGCGCTTGGGCGCGCCTGAGGGCGCTGGGGGGCGGAGCGCCCGGGAGCGCGTGACGCGCATGGGAGCGCCTGGTAGCGCCTGGGAGCGCATGGCGGCGCCCGGGAGCACCTGGGAGCACCTGGGAGCGCCTGGGAGCGTCAAGGAGTGCCTGGGGGCGCCTCGGCGCGCCTGGGCGCGCCGGGGGGCGCCTGGGAGCGCCTGGAAGCGTCTGGGAGCGCGTGGGTGCGCCTGAGGCGCTTGGGAGCACCTGGGGGCGTCTCGGAGCGCGCCTGGGAGCGCCTGGCGCGCATGGGGGCGAACCCTGACAGGGGCGGGACACTAACGGGCGGGACCCTAACAGGCGGGTCGGGCGAGACCCTAACGGGCGGGACCCCAGCGGGCGAGACCCTAACGGGCGGGTCGGGCGGGCGGGGCCCGAACGGGCGGGCGGGGCCCCAACGGGCGGGACCCTGACGGGCGAGTGGTTTACATAGCGGGTCGTAAACATCCCCATATCAGGCTGGATGGCTGGATCGAGGAGTGCGCCTGGGAGGACGCATGATCAGGAAATAATATGTTTTGCATAGGATTGTGGGTGGTTTACACAGCGGGTCGCAAACATCCCCATAGCAGGCTCGATCCAGGGGTGCGCCTGGGAGCGCGCATGACCAGGGAAGAGTATTTTTTGCATAGGATTGTGGGTGGTTTACATCGCGGGTCGTAAAGGCCCCCATGGCAGGCTCGATCCAGGGGCGCGCCTGGGAGCACGCATGATCAGTTTATATTGTTTTTCGGCATAGGATTGTGGGTCGTTTACATAGCGGGCCGTAAAGATCCCCATATGAGGCTCGATTCAGAAGTTTACAAGAAATAGGGAGGCATGGGCAGGTAGAGTTTGAGGTTTAATAATCATAGGGATTAGAGATTTTGGGTTTAGGGTTTAGGGTTTAAGGTCTAACAGGGCAAGGCCAGGAATACCTACCTGCATAGGCACTCACCTGGCTATCAATCCCCCCCGCATCTCCACCCCCACATAAAGATCATCTCTCCTCTCATGTTACACCGTGGCTGTAGCATAGCATAGCATACCATAGCAAGCGTGGCTCGATCCAGGAGTGCGCCTGGGAGCAAGCGCTTAGCAAAGAGGCGGCGGCCGCGCGCGTGTGCACTTTGTCGTTTTTTGCAATGGAATATGAGCATGGGCACATTCGCCGTGCGCTCAAAAGTTGTTTGTGACGCCCCGATTCACAAGAATGTTGCAAAACCCATTGGTTTTTCAATGCTTCAGGATGCACGCGGAGGGCGATCCTGCACAATTGTGGTATGAGAAAGTCATATGTTTCATATGTTTTGCTGATAACGCTTCTGAAAACATATTGAAAGCACATGGTTTTTTCAAAGGATTTCGCCATGATCGCGCGGCCGCCGCGCGCGTGTGCACTCTGTCGTATTTTTTGCAGTGGATTATTGACATGGACACATCTTACAACATCAAAATGTTGAGTGCATATTTTTTTACAATGGAAAGCGCACATCAGAAACAAATAATGATCAGGGTATAGTATTTTTTGCATAAGATGGAGCATGTTGAAAGGCAGAAGGTTAAGTTTATAATATTTTTTTAAAAAAAAACAGAATTCCGGTTTACATAAGGGGTTGCAACCCGGGCCGGGCACTTTGTATTGTAAAAAATATGGTTTTCTGATCGCATGATCAGGATATAGCTTTTTTTGCAATGGATGAGCCCGGTTCGCGACCGGGGCCGGGCACTTTGTATTGTTAAAAATATGGTTTTCTGATCGCATGATCAGGAAATCGTATTTTTTGCATAGGATGGAGGGGGGGTTGCATAGCGACCGGTTTGGAAGGATTTAGGGTTTAATAATTATAAGGATTGGAGATTTAGGGTTTAGGGCCGCTCAAAGCAAGCGCCGCCCGTAGCTGAATCTTTTGGCCCGGGGCCCCAAGAAGAACTTTGGGGGCACATCCGAGGGAAGCGGTGCTGTGGCGCCGCCTGGAGCGCAAAACGGAGCCCAATGTTCTGGGGGCCCACGGGAGCCTGGGCATCCCCCTCGTTTTGTAATTACTTTGAGCTTGAAGTTCCGCTGGACGCGAGGAAACTTCGCTCCATTTTTCTACCCTCTGCTTTTAGCTTTCGGCGTTGGAAGCAACTACGGGCGCGAGGAAGCTTCGCTTCATTTCCTTTGGGGACACGGTTCCCACATTTCTGCCCGGGGGCAAAAAATAAGGTATGGTTAGGCGACTTCGGTTTTCTTCCAATTCAGTTTGCGCTTGCGCTCTTGCGAAGTCTTAAAAAAAGCCTTCAAGAGCGTCTCCCAAAGGCATCCACCAATACTCCCAGCATGGTCTTGCCAGGCTCTCAAGGGTTCTCGGGCATCCGCCTGAGCCTGCCCTGTGTCCTTCTTCTGGACGCCTTGCGCAACTTCCTGGAGCGCTTATTCAGCGTCTCCCCACCAGGAAGTACGCTCCCATATGGTGACACTTGCCAGATGATGTCCATCCTCATCCGATCTTATGAGGTTGGCTAGGACTGCGCTAGAACCTAAGCGCGCGCGGAGCGCGCGCGCGTGGTTCTAGATATATAATATATATATATATATATTTATATTATATATATATATATATATATATATATATATATATTATATATATATATATATATATATACATATATAATATACACACATATATATATATATACATACATACATATATATATATATATATATATATATATATATATATATTATATATCATATTCAAATAAATTCGAATTGGCCTTAGCGGGTTTGCGTGGACCCCCGGATCCCCGGGCTCCCCGGAGGTCCTACACCGCACTGGAGGGCCCCCCGAGGGTGCCCCAACGGCGCCAGCACCACCCTGCAGAGCCCTCATGCGGCCCACAGGGGCCCCCAGACTACCCAAGACGGCCTTCAGGCGGCCCAAAATGCTCTCCACACGGCCGCATGCGCTTCAAAGACGCCCCAGGACGGCTGCAAGGGGGCCCAAGAGGACCCCCAAACTACCCAAGACGGCCTTCAGGCGGCCCAAAATGCTCTCCACACGGCCGCATGCGCTTCAAAGACGCCCCAGGACGGCTCCAAGGGGGCCCAAGAGGACCCCCCAAGAGAGGTCCATCCAACGAAAATCGGCCCATTTCCCTCCGGAAACTGGACACTTTCACCGATTCGTTTGTTAGGACTTCGAGACTGCCAAGACTGCCCCGGAGGCCTCCAAGATCGCCCCAAGACGGCCCGAGAGGCTCCCAGGAGAGCCCCAAGACGGCTCCAGACGGCCCCAGGACGGTCCAGGAGGCCCACAAGACGGCCCAAGAGGACCTCAGGAGGGGCCCCGAAGGGGCCCAAGACAGCCCAAGATGGACCAAGATGGCCCAACAAGCGTCCTACACGGCCCAAAACGGCCCCAAGACGGCCCACGAGGCGCCCTACCTGGCCCAAGAGGGCCCCGAGAGGCCCCCAGGAAGCCCAAAAGATCCTCCGAGAAGCTCCCAGACGGCCCCCAAGAGGCTTCAAAACTGCTCCCAAGAGCGGCGGGGGGACGCGAGGCGAGAGGGCCCTCGCAGGCGCAGAAGAGCACTCCGGTTGCTCCCATGCCTCTCCTGCTGGGCCGCCGGCCCCAGGACAGCCCCAGACGACGACGACGACGACGACGACGCCGACGACGACGACGACGACGACGACGACGACGACGACGACCACGACGACGACGACGAGGACGGCGAGGACGACGACGACGACGACGTCGACGACGACGACGACGACGACGGGGACGACGGCGACGACGACGACGGGGACGACGGGGACGACGGCGACGACGACGACGACGACGACGACGACCACGACGACGACGACGACCACGACGAACACGACCACGACCACGACAACGTCCACGACGACGACGACGACCACCACCACCACCACGACGACGACGACTGCAACGATGACGACGACGACGACGACGACAACAAACATGACGACGACGACGACGACAAACATGACGACGACGACGACGACTACGGGAGGGGAGCAAGAGGCGGCAGGAGTGCAACGGCACAGGTCCGACCACGAAAAGCCATGGGAGTCCCCGGGCGGCCTGCAAACCCTCCCTACAGCCCTCCCTTCTTTCTCCCTGCTCCATGCTCTTCCTCCGCGGTTTCTGTTCCACATCTGCCTCCGCGGGTTCTGTTCCACATGCTCCCGGCTGCCTCCATTCATGTCGCCGCTTCGGCTCAGGGGCTTCTGTAGCTGTCGCCCTGGCCTCCAACAGCATGTCCCCGTTCTGCCCGTGCCGCTGGCTCTGCCTCATCTACCTCGTCCTTGCTGCCATGGGTGGCCATTGCGCCTTCGTTCACCCCGACGGGTCCGCTTGCTCGGCCCAGCCGAAAGGCCCCACGTGCGCGGATGGCCGCCGCTACTGCCGTCGCCACCATACCCTCAAGTATGGCGCTTCTTCCAGACCTTGCTGCTGGACGCTCCCTGCTGGACCGCAGTGCGCAAGCCACGGTAGGCGCACTATCCGTGGTAAGTGGTATTGTGGCCGCCACTTCCCCATGGCAGCCGGAGGCGGCAATGCCAAACGAGCCAGAGGCTGCAGTGTACCCGCGCTCATCCGCCGAGTGCGCTGCAAAGGGAAGACGCCGGTGCAAGCCCTCCGGATTCAAGCCGGCACGGGATGCCCTGGCCTCCTAGGCCAGCTGCCCTGCCAGCGACCCCTGAAGAAAAAAGGTCCTGATGAGAAGTGGTACTGCACGGCGCACGCCAACGAGCTCTTCGGCAAGCGCACACGAGCGTCAAGCGGCGCCACCATTCCCACGGCCCCGGCCCGTCGCCGCCGAATTGGAAAGCGACCCGCGGCATGCTTCCTGCAGCCGCTCGTCCCTATGACAACTTCTGCGAACCAGTCGCGCGCTCGGTGCCTTTACGTCGACGTCGCTGGGCCGTGTACTTTGCGTGCGCGTACCGAGGCGCAATGCTGCGTTGACGGCCGCTCCTACTGCATGGCGGCTCATGCTGCCGCTGTCCGCCGCGACCGCGGGGTCGCCTCCGTCGCAGCAATCATGCCCATCGAGGACTACGACGATGCTTCCATTGAGCCGTTCGTTCTCGCCCCTATGGCGGACGAATGCCCGCATTGCCGCGCACTCATGTTCACCGAGGAGCGCACTGGAGCTGACTCCCACTTCAACCTCTGCTGCTCCAACGGCAAGCTGAAGTACTTGTGGGACGACGCTAGCTGCTTCGGCTGCCCCGACCCTCTGCGACAACTGATCGAGTCCACAGACAAGCGGGCGCGGGACTTCCAAGACAAAATCCGATGCTACAATTCTGCTCTCTCGTTCGTTTCCTTCGGTGCCACACTGTCCTTGCCGCCTGGGGCCAGCTCCACTGGGCCGCCCGTGTGCATGCTGCACGGTGCGATCTACCATTACAGCTACGCGCTTGAGCCTCTGGGTGCGGAGACGCCAAAGTTCGGGCAACTCTACATCTACGACCACGCAGAGGCCCACCGCCGCCGCCTCAACTTCTGGACCGACCTTCAAGCGGACATCTTGTATGACCTCGGCAACATGATCGAAACGTGCTCGCCTTTCGTAGGTAAGTACCGCCAGATGAAAGAGCTCGCGGACCAGTACCTCGCGGCCGGCCGCGAGGACGTCCACCTTGGATTCGCAGCCGCTACCACTGGCGACGTACGACGATACAACCATCCCACGAAGGAAGAGGTCGCCGCGGTGTTCGTCGCCGAGGATGGCGCGCCGCCCGGAGGACGCGACCTGGTCTCCGGCTGCAACTGCCCACTCGCACCAGCTTCCATTGCACGTCGACTGTCGCCCCAAGACTGCTGTCCCGCCTTCCTCCCCGCCGCCACCTCGCAACAACCTGCGCCCCCTCATCTCCATACAAGACCATCCGCGCCCGCATAGACCGCCCTGTCCCCCATTCTGCCCCGCCCGCTATGCTTCTTGCCTCTCGCCCTCCCTCGCTGCCCTCGCGTTCCTGCGCCCCCACCCCATCGTCATCGCGACACCCGCATTCGTGTACATGGAGGCGTCGGCTTGCCGGACGCAGGGGGCTCATCATGAGCATCCTCCGCACCACCATCATCACCATCACCATCACCATCACCACCACCATCCTCCAAAGCACAGCGACCCTGAGCATAATTTTTCGAGCGCGTTGTAGTTCGCCGCGGCATGAAGCGGCCAGAATGCAAACCCGGGGTGGACCCCGCAGTTGCTTTTCGGAGGTATCATTGCCATCATCTTCGTTATCATCTTCATCGTCATCATCGTCCTCATCGTCCTCACCCTTATCATCATCGCCTCCGCTTCATCCCCCCCTCTCTCTCTCTCTCTCTCTCTCTCCTCCACTTCCGCTCTGCCCCGCCCGCTATGCTTCTTTCCTCTCGCCCTCCCTCGCTGCCTTCGCGTTCCTGCGCCCCCACCCCATCGTCATCGCGACACCCGCATTCGTGTACATGGAGGCGTCGGCTTGCCGGGCGCAGGGGGCTCATCATGAGCATCCTCCGCACCACCATCACCATCACCATCCTCATCACCACCACCATCCTCATCAGCACAGCGACCCTGATCATAATTGTTCGAGCGCGTTGTCGTTTGTCGCGGCATGAAGCGGCCGGACATGCAAACCCGGGGTGGACCCCGCATTTGCTTTTCGGAGGTATCATTGCCATCATCCTTGTTATCATCTTCATCGTCATCATCGTCCTCATCGTCCTCACCCTTGTCATCATCGCCTCCGCTTCATCCCCCTCTCTTTTTCTCTCTCTCTCTCTCCTCCACTTCCGCGTTCCCCAGCCCGCGGGCGGTCTCCAGGACAGTCGACGTGCGATCCGAAGCCTTCCTGCGAGTCGGCTGGCGCTCTCAGGTTCTCTGGCCTCGCGATGCCGCGGCCCCCGTGCACCGGGTCAACGACAGCAACGAGCACGTCGACCCATGCACATACGTGTTGCTCTTCCCGCACGGAGACCTCGGTTGGAACTGGCATTTGCAACGCCACCCGGACCACGCGTCCACCTCATACACGCGAGTCACTCCCATGCAGTTTTACGCCTCCAAACTTATGGTGCGACCCCACCGGGGGCCCCTGCCGCACGCTGGCCGCTTCCTCTTTCAGCAGTACATCGTCGATGGGTACTGCAAGGCAGAGTCTCGCCGCCTAGAGTACCTCCGCCTGAACCAATCTCAGCTCCGAGCGGAATCTTATAAGGGCTTGTGCGATTACGTCGAGGGGCTCTCTGCAGGCGCCGCCCCGCAGAGGATCGGCCGCCCAGTGATCCTGCCCGTCCACGTACCCAGGCTCTCCCAGACATTGCCGCCAGAACTACTTGGACGCCATGTCCATCGTGCGCAAAACTGGAAAGCCGGATTACTTCGTGACCATGGCGGCGAGTCCGTCCTGGCCGGAGGTCCTGTGCAATTTGGGCCCGGGCCAGCATCCACACGACCGGCCCGACTTGGTCGCCCGCGTCTTCCACCTCAAATGGAAGCAGCTCCTCAAGGAAATCCTCCAAGACGGCGTGCTCGGAACCGTCGTCGCCTACTGTTGGTGCGTCGAGTTTCAAAAACGCGGCCGCCCTCACGGACACCTCCTCGTCACCGCTGCGCCAGCTTTCAAGGCCAAATCACCAGAAGACATCGATCGCAGAGTTTGCGCCGAGTTTCCTCCTCAGCATCGCGGCGCCCAGAAAGAACTTGCCGGGGTCATTGCCGCCTGCATGATACATGGCCCACGCGGCGCGAGGAACCCTTCCGCCCCTTGCCTTCGAGCCGACGGGTCTTGCGAGAAGGGCTACCCTAAGGAGTTCTCCGACACTACGGAATTCGCAGAGGGCGCGTGTCCCACGTACCGCCGAAGGAGCTCACTTGACAACCCCATGAAAGACGGCACGCCTTTGGACAACAGAGATGTAGTACCCTACAACGCGTGCTTGGCCCGGCGGTTCCAGGGCCACCTCAACGTCGAACTCGTTGCCTCCTTGAAGTCGGTGAAATACCTGTTCAAATACGTGCACAAGGGGCACGACAGGGCAGCGCTCCAATTGCAACGCAACGGCGACGAGATCGCGGCTCACGTGGACGCACGGTACGTCGGACCTGCCGAAGCATGCTGGCGCCTCTTCTCCTTTCCGTTGCACGGCATGTCCCACAGTGTCGAGCGACTCGCCGTCCACCTCCCTGGCTGGCAGACCGCGCTGTTCGAGGAAGGCCAGGAACGCCAGTCCATCGAGTCCGCTGCTCGGAAGCCCTCCACCCTCGAAGCCTGGTTCGCATTCAACATGGACAACCCTGCCTTCGCCACCGTCGCCTACATCGACATGCCCTTGCACTGTGTCTGGCAAAAGCAGAACGGCCGCTGGAAGGAGCGCCAACGCGGGAAACACAAAGTCAT
>CAUYUJ010019993.1:738958-761458 GCA_963575745.1 Prorocentrum cordatum
CCTCCTCCCCCTCCTCCTCCTCCTCCTCCTCCTCCTCCTCCTCCTCTCCCCGCCCCAACACCTTCCTCAGAATTTCTGGGTTCC
This sequence comes from Prorocentrum cordatum, assembly GCA_963575745.1. Taxonomy (NCBI): domain Eukaryota; class Dinophyceae; order Prorocentrales; family Prorocentraceae; genus Prorocentrum; species Prorocentrum cordatum. Next base: position 739,043 of record CAUYUJ010019993.1, read on the forward strand.
CCGCCCGTTCAGGACCTCTCGGAACGCCAGTTTTCCTACCCTCCGCGTTGGGATGTCCGCTGGTAAATGCGCTGGAGAACGACACTTCATCCCGCGCATCCCCATGTCTTCCAAGGAGGGCGACCTTCCGTTCATCATGGTCAGGCGCCAGTTCCCCATCAAACTCGCCTGGGCCATGTCGATCAACAAAGCCCAGGGGCAAAGCCTGCATCGCGTCGGGCTCCTCCTCGAGGATCCGGTGTTCGCCCACGGGCAGCTCTACGTGGCACTCTCTCGCGCTGGGGGCTACGCCCACGTCAGAGTCATTGTCGGCTCTTCCGACAAGCACGGCGCTCGCGAGGCGTCCGCCGATCATCCAGCCGGCACGTTCACTGACAACATCGTCTACCGTGACATTCTGGGCCAAGCGCGACAGAGCCCGCCCGCAGATAGGCCGCTGCCCCCGGCGGGTGGCCAGACGCGCGGCTCTGCGCCAGAAGCTGCCCCAACTAATGCTACCCGAACCCGCCGGAGCGTGCCGCCGCGGGCGCCAGCCGCCGAAGGCGGCGCGCCTGCGCCCGGCGAGCGCGCAACAGAGACTGCGCGCCCGCGTCCACCCGCGGCCTGCCCCGTCTACTTCGAACGCCAACGAGAGGCACGCTGCGGCCTTCATGCGCTGAACAACGCCCTGGGCTTCGACTTCCTCACAGTCGCGGACATGACCGCTGCTTGCACTCTGCGCTTGGGCGAGAGCGCCATGGAGGGCAACCCCGAACCACGGCACCTGCACGAAAGTGACGGCGGTTGGCACAGCGAAGCGGTCCTGGCCGTCGCCCAGCGCATGAAACAGAATTTGTTCCGCCTCAACTTGGACAACCCTTTGCAGGCCACTCCGGCAGGCCCTCCCCTTCACCTCTGCTGCCCCTCTTCCCCAGGAGACCTCCCGCACCCTGGGCGAGCGAGGTTCCGCTTGCGCCTCCGCCCTCGCAGGTCTGCGAGCGACGGGCTGGCGGGCCCCCTCCCGCGCCCGCCCCCCCACAAAAGCACGGGCTCATCATTTTGCAGCCCCGCCCCGCGCAAGGCCTCCTGCGCCTGAACGCCGAAGCGGTGTCCGGCGCAGTCATCAACAAAGACCAGTCGCATTGGGTGGCCCTGCGGGTGATCGACGGTGACATTTGGCGCTTGGACAGCGACGCGGGGGCGTCGGTGCTCTCCGTGAGCGACGCTCTGGAGTTCCTCGCTCGGTACCCCAACGCATTCCTCGTCGAATACCTTCACCGCTGACGGCATGGCTCCGGCTAGCGGCCGCCTCCACCCCCAGCGCGCTCACGAGGCCAGCCAAAGCGCTCCTCCGTCCGCGCACCACGCCCGCAGGACCCCATTCTACAAAACGTTGCGGCTGCCCATGCCCCCGCGCTCCGCACGCGCGGGCGCGCCCACTCGCGCTGCGCAGCTCCCTTCGGCTCAAGCCTGCAGCGGCGCGCCCTGCGCGACGAGCGTGCCCTTCCAGCGCCCCCCATTCCCTGCTATGCCTGCGGCCGCTCGCCGCGTCGGCTGGACGGTTGCTGCCGCGGCGCTGCTTGCGCTCGCGGCCGCCGCGCGCCCCCGTCATTCCACAGCCGCTTCGCGGACGCCGCCGGCCTCGGCCGCCGCGCGCTGGGCGGCTGAGGCGCGCGGCGCGCCGACGCGCCCGTGCCCTTCGCAAGCTCGCCTGCTCACCGCGGGGATCGCTTTGCGCCTGCAGCTGCTCGTGCGGCTCTTCGTCCAGCTCCTCGGCGGGGCCGCGGTCGCGGCCATCGCCGCCGCGGGCGTGCCTGTCCTGATGCTGCCCGCCACGCCCCCCAAGCTGCGCAAGACGAACTCGGGCGCCCGCGTCCCCGGGTCGGCATCCGGCCAGGACGTCCGGCCACAGGGCATTCTCTGTCAGAGCAGGGCGGTCCGAGACACGAAAGGTCCAAAGTGGCCCCTGGACCCCTCCCGGGATCCGCCCGACCCCGTTTTCGGTGCTGCGTCCAGCCATGGCGGCCAGGAACCCCTCCTGGGAGCCACGTAGCGGTGTCTCAACGGCCCTCTCCTGATTCGAACCTCCCGGTGCTCCTGCAGTTCACCCCCCGCCGCCCCCTCCTCCGACCCCAACGCCCCACTCATGAGAACTGCGGGAACGCTTGGAAGTGAGAGATGCCCGGACGGCCGCTTGGCAGGGCGCCGCGGCTGGAGCCCCGGGCGGCGCTTCCAACACAGGTGCCCCGCCGCCGGTGCGCCCCAGCCAACAACGGGTCCAGGCGCTGCCGCCGCCAAGACCGGCGCGGGCCCCTGCAAGGCCGCCGAATGCGCCCATCAGGATCACGGTCCGAAAGTGCACGAACAACTCCCAGGACGTCGTGTCCACAATGCCGGCAGGCGAGCCTCTCACGCAAATCATCATCCAACGCGAGGCGCACCCACGAGTGGACGCTAACATTATTCAGGCCCTGAACGCCTACTGCCTGGCCGCGCAGGACGAGCTCGCAGAGGGAGACACTTTCGCGCGCAATGTCCAGGAACTCCAGCGGGACTACGGCCTGCACGTGGTCATCACGCGCAACCAGCAGAACCCGCAGCGGGCCGAGTGTTCCGAACCCCTCCCCGCCGTAACCAAACCTCCCCCCCTCGCTCCAGACCGCTGCTCCCCGAGACCGGCACGATGTCGTGCTGGCCCCGGTGCTTCGGCTGGCCTTCGTTGACCCCTTCCCCACATTCTCGCGGCCCCCCCCAAATCTCCGACCATCGTCTGCTCAGACTGCGGCGCCGCCCGCAAAGGGTGGCAGCCGCGCGGCCCTTGCCCCTGCAGTCCCCGTCTGGACCGTCCTTTCAACATATTTTGACCCCCTCTCGGCAGGCTCCTTTCGAGAACGGCCGCGTCGCTTTTTACAAAACGGGCGACGAAGAGGACGCGAAGGCAGCGCTGGACATGATAGTGAACGGATACATCCAGCACCGCGTCCGGAACCCTCTGCAGGGAATCGACCGCAAGCAGTTCCCCGACCCGGCGGCCATCGCTGTGCACGTGCACCCGTTCACGGGCATCGATTTCTTGGGTGAGCACGGGAGAGACTCCGACCTCACCACGACCGTCCACGACCCCCAGCGGGTTCTGCCCATGACGCTGCACTCCGCGGCCGCGCCCGGAAGCTCCGACCAGAAGATCTTGCTCGCCGTCCTGGAGTTCGCCACCGACGCCTCCGTGGCGATTTCGATCACAGGCCGCACTTACGTTTTCCGCTCTAGGTTTGATGCCGCCGGCATTCCTTTGAACGAGGCGGACAGCGCGGAGCGGGCAAGGGTGATCAACGACCACTCCGCGGCCACGCAGTCGGACCTCGACATGCTCCTCGCCATCTTCGGCAACGCCGTCTTGAAAGGTCACGCAGTGCTGGTGAAAGCCGTGAACAAGCCTGCGGAGGACTCCGCGGCGCACCGCTTCCAGGAGGCCCTGAAAGACCTGCCCAGCATAGAGTTCCAGGAGAGCGAGTAGACGGCGCCCGCTGCATAGCCGACATCCGCCGCCCCCGCCCCCCCGCTGATGCCCCTCTTGCACTCTGCTGTCTCCTGCGCTCTCTGGTCCCCATCTCTGCCGCGAGAGCTCGGCGCCCTATGTGGCGCCCGCGTGTCGTCTGCCGTCCCCTCTGTCTCCCATCCAGTTGAGGCCATCCGACATCGTCGTGCGCTCTTCTGCTTGCCGCCCCTCCAGTTCCATGCCGGCGCGCCGCGGGCCCGAGCCCGCCCTCTGGCGGGAACGCCAGCGCCTGCGGACTTCCCGCTGCCGCGCCCCCCGTCGCATCTGTTTCAATGCGAAACAAGTCCCTCTTGCCTTCGCCAGCCCCTCTTGCCTTCGCCGACCCATTCGTCGTCGCCGTCGCCGCCGTCGTCGCCGCCGTCGTCATGGTCGTCGCCGTCGCCGTCGCCGTCGCCGTGGTCGTCGTCGTCCTCATCGTCGTCGTCGTCGTCGTCGCCGTCGCCGTCACCGTCGCCGTCACCGTCGCCGTCGCCGTCGCCGCCGTCGCCTTCGTCGTGGTCGCCGTCGCCGCCGTCGTCGGCGCCCGCTTCCTTTGCGCGCGGGCGCAGAGAAGCATGCGCGGGGTGGACCCCACATTTGCTTTCGGGCGTAGCCCGAATGTGTTTCTCGCGGAGTGCAGTGAACTGAACTGAACTGACTGAACTGAACTGAACTGACTGCACTGACTGACGGGCCGCGACCATTAGGCGACAGTTCTATTTTCGGCCGGTCGAGGGCGCGACCTATGGCGCACCCATTAGGCGACAGCTTCATTTCCGGCCGGCCGAAGGCGCAGCCTATGGCGCATCCATTAGGCGACAGTTCAATTGTAGGCCAGCCGCGGGCGCAACCTATGGCGCATTCGTTAGGCGACCGTTCCATTTTCGGCCGCCCGAGAGCGCAGTGCAGCGGACCCGGCGGAAACCGTGACACACCCCAGCGCCGTCGAGGACGACGGCGGCGGCGTCGGCGGCGGCGACGGCCGCGGCGACGCCACGGCCACCAGAGAGCCGACGGCGGCGCTCGGCGAGCGGCCCGCCCACGACGCCTCCTCCGCCGCCGCCGCCGTCGTCGTCGACGTCGTCGTCGCCGTCGCCGCCGTCGGCGCCGCCGTCGGCGCCGCCGTCGTCGCCGTCGCCGTCACCGTCGCCGTCGCCGTCGCCATCGTCGTCTTTGTCGTCGTCGTCCTCGTCGTCGTCGTCGTTGTCGTCGTCGTCGTCGTCGTCGTCACCGTCGCCGTCGCCGTCGCCGTCGCCATCGCCGCCGCCGTCGCCGTCGCCGCCGTCGCCGTCGTCGTCGTCGCCGCCGTCGTCGCCGTCGTCGGGGACCGCTTCCCTTGCGCGCGGGCGCCGAGAAGCAAACACGGGGTGGACCCCACATTTGATTTCGGGCGTGCCCCAAAATTGATTCTCGCGAGGTAAACTGAACCTAATTGAACTGCCTGAACTGAACTGAACTGTCTGAACTGACTGAAAGATCGCGACCATTGGGCGACATATTCATGTTCGGACAACCGAGGGCACAACCTATGGCGCATCCATTAGGCGATAGTTTCCTGTCCGGCCGGCCGAAAGCGCAAATTATCGCGCATCCGTGAGGCGACAAATTTATTTTCAGCTGGCCGACGGCGCAACATATGGCGCATCCATTAGGCGACAGTTTCATTTTCGGCCGGCTGAGGGCGCAACCTATGGCACATCCATTAGCCGACCGTTTTATTTTCGGCCGGCCGAGGCCGCAACTCATGGCGCACCCATTGGGCGACAGCTTCATTTTCGGCCATCCGAGGGCGCAACCTATGGCGCATCCATTGGGCGACATTTTTATTTTCGGCCGGCCGAGAGCGCAATCTGCGCCGCAAACAACGGCAGCCTGTTTATTCTCGGCGTGCGAGGGGCCAACCTGCGGCGCAAGCTTTAGGGGTCCGTTTCTTCTCGGCGGGCGAGGGCGCAACCTACGGCGCACGCAATGGGAAGCCCTTTCATTTCATTCTCGGCAGACGAGGGCGCAACCTATGGCGGCCGTTTCAATGTGGGCAGCCGCGCGCGCGCCAATGGCGCATCCGATTCACTCGCTTCGCATACTCCGCCGGACCCTATGGTATGATCGTTGGGGTTGCGCTGATGGTTCGTGGCCAATGCGGCCCCGCTGAGGATGAGGCCGAGGAGGAGAAAGAGGAGGAGAGGAGGGAGGAGGAGCGGCAGGGGAGGGATGGGGGAGGAGGAGCAAGAGGAGGAGGAGTAGTAGGAGGAGGAGGAGGAGAGGCTGAGGAAGGAGACGGAGGAGGAGGAAGTTTCTTCGGGCATCTTCGGGGCCTCTTGGGATATTTCGGGGCCGTCTTGGGCAGACGCACTCGGCCGTTTTCGATATTTTTCGGTTGTCTGGGAGCCTCCTGGGACTTCAGGCAGGGGAACTGTTCGACCGGGGTCACCCCGGGTTCGGCCCAGCGCGTGCGAACTAGACATATTTGCACGCCTCTTGCCCGAGGGGCCGGCGAATTCTCCTCGCCCGTAGCCGGTGTGGCTCGAGGCATGCGCTGGCGCTTAGCCGTTTTGGCTCAATTCTGGCTCAAGTAACCCCCAATCGGCTTTTCCAGCATGGACGAGGTCGACATTGATGCACAGATTTTGGCGCTGCCCGCGAGACGCGTCTACGGAGGGCAGTCTTTTGGAAGCTCCCGGAACGCGCTCACGTATGCAGCGTTCGAGGACACCCGTAGCAAACGAGGTTCTGCTGGCCTGGCGAAGTCGTGGCAGATGGAATCGTTTCTGCAAGGCTTCCTAAGTGCATTCCCAATGTACGCTGCTGCGCCGACTGCGTTTCTGCTCGCAGCATTCTACTATGCGTATGTGGCCTTACGTGTCGTTCTCCGTGCTGGGCGCCCGGTCTTCAGGCACTTCACAAAGTTCGACGCCTGCCGCGCCACTTTGTTCTACGCTATAGAGCTGTTCCCTGCCCCAGGCCAGGGAAAAACATACAACACGTTCGCCCTCCTCCCATCCCTTCTTCCGTGAGATGGCGGGGAGATGGTTCGGGAGGGGGGGCGTTGTTGTCGTCTTTCCTCTGACCAGGCGAGTCACCGTTCGCGCTGCGGCTCCGCGTATGCAGTGCCGCCTTTCTGACCTACCGGAACTACTACTCCGATTATTTGCAGGCCGGATCTCGGGCACCCCTCCGCACCTGCATTCCAGAGTTGCGCATGATTGATTTTTCGAGCCTCTCGTTCGTCTCATTGCAAAGGCATTTGCACGACGTGCGTCGCCCCACTTGGGAGGAGATCCAGCGAGAGAGGGGGCGCGCGAACACTTCCGGGCTTCTGACCATTGACACGCTGTTTAAAAGATGGAAAGTCGAAGATTGCGTGGGACACCCGCAAGACGACCCCTTCTATGATGACTGGCGTGGCCTCGGCGGTTGTAGGCTAACCCCGCCGACAGACAGGTGGTTCGCTCTCTTGCTGGAGCGCTGGCATGTAGCTGCAGACGTATCCCCGGACGTATGTTGGGTCTTGTCGACTCTGAGTCTCACCCGTTCGACGGGGATTTTTACATGCATGGTCGCGCGCTTGCGTAAGCAGCCGGACATGTCCGTGGATGACATGGTGGGCGTCCTCCGCGCAGTGCCCGCCGAAGATTTCAAGCCGCAGACGCACACGTTTGACACATCTACGATGTCTGTGAGCTCTGTGGAAGAGCAGATCAGGGCCGTGCTGGCGGCGCTGCCTAATTTCGTCCGGGAGGTCGGTTGCCTTCAGGCGTGGGTGCGAGTGAAGATTGCGAACGTGGGCCCCTTCCGAAAACAGCACTTGCTTGGGAACCTCGCGTGCCTGCAGCGCCGTCACCCCAAAACATCACTGGCGGCTTGCATCCCGGAGGGCTTGTTTCAATTCGTTGACGCGCCTGAGAGCGGAGCGATGGGCGGCGAGCGCAAGCTTCTGGACACTTTCGCCCCTCTGATGTCTGAGCGCGTTACGTCACTCGTAGCCAAGGATTTCCTGCGCCAATACGACATCCCGAAGCGCATTGACGGCCACTTGAATCTCGCGCAGGAGGTGCGCGCAGAGGACGCCTCAATGTCAGAAGCTAAAACTTTGATATGCGATGCTTATGCTTTTTTGAGGCGCCCCGCGGCATGGCCGCACTTGCATCGCATGAAGGTGCAAAGTGCCGGCGGCGTCTTCGAGCTTCTTCGTGAGAGGGAGGCTTTCTCATTCTTCATGTATTTGACAAATCTGTGTCAGGCATGCCGTAGTGCGCGCGATGCATCCTCGTAGCCTTGCTCCTCCTGGAGCCTCATCCCGCGCGGGCCTCAAAAGCAGCGAAGAAGAAGCTTCGCCATCCTCATCATCACCGCCACCACCGTGATCATCATCATCAACCTCGGCAGCGCGACCCCTGAGCGTAATTTTTCGAGCGCGCGGTCGTTTGCCACGGCATTCAGCGGGCGGAGAAGCAAACCCGGGGTGGACCCCGCATTTGCTTTTTCGGAGGCAATCGATTTTCGGACGCAGGGGGCTCAAAGGCATCATTGTCATCATAATCATCATCAACATCCTCATCACCATCATCATCGTTATCTTCTTTATCGCTATCGTCGTCCACATCGTCCTCACCCTTATCAACGTCGTCACAACGGCGGCGGCGACAGCGTCTACGGCGACGACGACTTCAGCGACGACGACGAAGACGGCGACGATGATGATGATCATGATGATGATGATGATGATGATGACCTGCAGCGTTTGCTGACGGCGTCGCGCAACCCTGAACTCACCGCCACGGTTCGGTTCCCCGGGCTCCGTGGATTTAATCCACGGGTCCACACTAGTATATATATATATATACAACGTTCTCGGTCGCCTCGCCACTGTCCTCGCCAGGCTGGCCTTGACCAACGCGGCAGAGCTACGCGACATCGCAGGGATCGTGTTCATCTGCCTACTCCTGCCCATCGACGGCGCCGTCGCGCTGGCCATGAAGGCCGCAGGGCAGACTTACCACGAGACGGTCCAGGCGCTCAAGTCCAAGAACGACGAGAAGGGCCACGAAGAGCTGGGCCCACCGTACGTGCACATCTTCATGGCCATGGTGCTGGGCATCAATCAGGAACCGTGCGAGCAGTGGACGAAGGACCTCATCCTGGCGTTCTGGATGGCACACATCAAGGGCAAGGGCGCGACGGAGGTGCAAGCAGCAGTACTGCACTGCAAGTGCAGGCCCACGAAGCCCAAGGAGAACAAGAAAGGCATGGTGAAGCTCTCGCTGGCACTCCCCGCCAAACACTCGGAGGTGCAGGACGCGCTGGTCTCGGAGCTCTGCCGCAGGCAGGGACAGATCAAGAGGGGGCCCGCGCCGCGCGGCCCTCTCGAGCGAGCGGCGCAGCAGCTACTGGACGAGTTCGAGGGCAACAAGAAGGGCAAGGCGAAGGGCAGCGGACAGTGAAGATGACAGCCAGCCAGGAGAACATCATAGGCCGCCATTCTCAGCGATTGCTCGACCTAGTCAGACGGAGGCTGGTACCTTTGGAGACAGCTCTTCGCCAGGCCACAGCATCGATGACGGTGGACCCTGTACGACGCCGAACCAAGCACTCTCAATGAGACCTCAAATTCCACATGGCTTCGGAGAGAGTGCGCCAGAGTTGAATTAGATATCACGTGTCTCGGATGTCCATCTGAGATTGCCCACCCCCCTCGGCCCGTAATGCGGTCAAAGTCTGGACACTTGCTCTGAGCGGTGTAGCTGTACCTTGGGGGGTGGGCCATGCACGACAATTACTTTGACGACTTCGATTGCGACGCTACCGAGGGTGGCGGCTAGCACGAGGACTTGCTGTACTGAGACGCTTCGCGACGCCGACGCCCTGACTTGTACGCGGTCGCAGTTTTTTGGTCATGTGCGAGTGTTCGCTCCCTTTTCCCAACGGGGGGCGCGGTGCGAGCGGGGACTGCCCGGCGTTGCGCCGTTAGTGACCCTCGCACCGCTGCTCCCGGGGGGAAAGAAAAGCCTGCCTGCTGAAATCGCCGTTTCCCCTGAGTGGAGTCACTGATTCAGCGGATTCTTGTTGCCTGTGTGGTGCAGGGCAGCCCCTAAGTCCCCCACCACAGGGCGCTGCAGACTGCCCGAGGGTATCCCCCCCGCACATGCAGCTCATCCCTAAACAGTAGGCTCTCAGGGTAAGGTTAGAAAGCCAGTCACTTTATATGATCTTCTAAGGGTGCTGGTCAGAGTGACCAACACACTCGTTTTTTGATGTGCTGACTTGTGGAACACTGCCCCTCAGAGATTGATTGATTGATTGATATATATATATATATATATATATATATATCTATATATATATATATGTATATTTATACATATATATATACATATATACATATATATATTATATATACTATTATATATATGTGTAAACTTGCGCGCGGGCCCCGGCCAGGCGCAGCACATTTCTCGCCCCCCCCCCCCCCCCCAGGTGCCCAGGTGAGCCCCTGGGGGTCCAGAGGAAGCCTGTCGGCCAACGCAGCACCAGCTGGCTTCAGACAGCACCAGGGCTGCCCGAACGGACGCTCCATCTGAACCCAGAGCGCCCAGGGACAGCGGAGACGCTTCGAAGACGGCCCAGGAGATTCCCAAGATTGGCCCAAGAGGTCCATAAATGGCCGGTGAGAGGCCTCCGAAAGAAAGAAATCATTGATGTTCCTGAGGTTTTGGCGCGATCTCCGCATCTTCATCTTTTCGGCCGCGGGGGCCCCCAAGATCCCCCGAAAGGTTTCCGTGGCCATTTTGGCTCAAGATCCAAGGTTCAAGGTCATTTTCTCAAGATCGATTTCGATTGCTGCCGCGCCCGCAAAGTCGCGGCATCATGGCAGGAGACGAGACGCAGCCTCTGAATGGTACGTCCGACGCTCCCCGCTCCATGGGCATGCTCGTTGCCGCCGCGGCCGCGGCGGGCCTCGTTTTCGGCGGCGCTGGCTTTGGAGCGGGCCTGATGATTGGCCGGCCGCACGCGGCGCGCCTGACGATGAGCAACGGCGTGCTCTCGGCAGTCGCCGCCGACGGGCGGACGGCGTGCAAGATCCCAGAGGGCTGGTGCAACGGCACCGACATGCGCAAGGACGCGCTGTCGTACCGCGACTGCGACGGTGACGGCATTCTGGACCCCTACTGCGAGGGGGGCCAGCTCTTTCGCTTCGGCTACGTCAGCTCCGCGAACGACTGCGCGGACAACTGGCCTACAGGCCTGTGTAAAATCGCGCGTCACGCCGGCGAGGGGGCCGTCTCGAACGAGACCCGCGCAGCCTCGAACGAGATAACCATCGTGCACTTCAACGACGTCTACAACATTGCTGGCACGATGGAGGATGGCGTGCGCTTCGGCGGCATGTCTCGCGCGGTGCACATGCTCAAGAAGCTGCGCAAGCGCAACCCCGACCGCGCGTTTGTGGTGTTCGCCGGCGATTGCCTGTCGCCGTCCGTCTTGAGCGACATGTTCAAGGGCGAGCAGATGATCGACGTGCTGAACGACATGAAGCTGGACGCGGCCTCGCTGGGCAACCACGAGTTCGACTTTGGTGTGGAATTGCTGGCCACCCGCCTTCAGGAGTCCAGCTTCCCCTGGCTCAACACCAACCTCATGGACGAGAGTGGCCAGCTTCTCAAGCACACCACGGAGTACCTCATCAAATCCGTCGGGTGGGCGCCTCGGTGGGAGCCCGACCAGAAGCAGGAAATCAAGGTGTGCTTCTTCGGCGTCGCGTACGACGTGAGGGAGACAATGTTCAAAGTCGTGGACAGGTTGACGTTCGAGAACGTACTCAACGCCTCCAGGAGGTCCGTGGATTACCTCAAGAATCAGGAGGGCTGCAAGGTGATCTTGCCCTTGACCCACCAATTCTCGGAGCAGGACTGCGAGCTGGCGAAGGAGCTCGGGGATGACATCGACCTGATCCTCGGAGGTCACGACCACGCCACCGAGTTCACCTCAGTGTGCGGCAAGGCCCCGTACGTGAAGGCCGCCAGCGACCTGAAGACGCAGTGGGTGATGACGCTTTGGCTCGACGACGACGGCAAGGTGGAGTCTGTCGACGGCCAAGAGTTCTCGCTGACGGACGCGGACCCCCACGACGAGGAGATCCACGAGAAGATCGTGATGTGGGAGGAGAAGGCCGAGAAGGAGCTGGCCAAATTGGTGGGCTGCCTGGGCGCCGATCTGGACGCGGTCGCATTAAACGTCCGCCGCGGGGAGACGACCATGGGGAACTTCGGCGCGGACGCCGCGAGGGCGATGCACAAGACGGACGTTGCGCTGATCAACGGAGGGACCCTGCGCGGCAACAAGGTGTACTCTGCGGGCAAAGCCTCCCGCAAGGATCTGCTCGAGATGCACCCGTTCGGAAACCAGGTGGCCAAGATCTACGCCACCGGCAAGGAGCTCTTCGACTACATAAACATGAGCCTGGACGGCTGGGACACGGCCTCGGGGGACTTCGCGCAGGTCTCCGGGCTCAGGTACGAGTTCGACCACGCCAAGCCCGCGGGCGAGCGCCTCCAGAAGCTCATGACCGAGGACAAGAAGGAGGTGGACCCGGAGCAGAAGTTCACCGTCGCCATCACAGATTACATGTTGTCCAACTCGCCTATGCGCCGCAACGGTTTGTACCAGATGACGACCCTGAACGACGCGGTTCCTCTCTTCCAGGCCTTCGTGCAGGCCGTGTCGAACGCCGGAGATGCTTGCTACACAGCGGAGCTTGACGGTCGCATTAAGGACGTTGCAGCCTAGAGAGGCGCTGATGAGCGCCAGGGATGCCTGCTAAACCGCGGAGCTTGCGCCTTCTGAGTGGCATGCGGCTGTGGCTCAATATTGTTCAGTCTAGGGGCGAGGTCCCCCGGCCGAGCCCAAGGACCTCGGGGGCGCATGGGGGTGCAGGGCTCCCGGGGCCGCTCGGAAGGGTTCCCGTTCGGTTCCAGAGACCGCCAGGGCGGGCTCCAGCCCAGCCAAGACAGCCCGCGAGCGCTCCAACACGCGCCAGCATGGCTTCCAGACGAGCCCAGCGGCCACCAACACGCCCCAAGCGGCCTCCAAGACGCCTCCCAAGAGAGCCCCAATAGGCAAAACACGCTGTTTTTTTGTTTATTGGTGTTTCCAGTGTTTTTTGTCTTCTCGCTTTTCCTGCTTTCCGACGCTCCAAGACGGCCCAAGAGGCCCCCAAGAGAGCCCCAGGACGGCCCAAGAGGCCCCTAAGCCGGCCCCAAGACGGCCCAAGAAGCCCCCAAAGGCGTCCCGAGACGGCCCAACAGGCCCCCAGGACGGCCCAGGAGCCGCCCAAGCTCCAGGAGGGTTCCGCCATGGCCTGAAGACTGCCTAAGCGAGCCCAGCGGACCTCCAACACGCGCCAGCATGGCCTCCAAACGAGGCCAGAAGCCACCAACACGCCCCAAGCGGCCTCCAAGAGGCCTCCCAAGAGAACCCCAAGAGGCCACAAACGTTGATTTTTCATTGTTTTTTTTTGATTTTGTGTGCCTTCTCGCTTTTTCTGTTTTCCGACGCTGCCAGACGGCCCAAGAGGCACCCAAGACAGCCCCAGGACGGCCCCAGAGGCCCTTGAGCCGGCCCCAAGACAGCCCAAGAGGCCCCCAAAGGCGTCCCAAGATGGCCCAAGTGAGCCCCAAGACAACCCAGGAGCCGCTCAAGACAGCCCCAGGAGGGCCCCGACATGGCCTGACGACTGCCTAAAAGGCCAGCGAGCCTCCAACACGCGCCAGCATGGCCTCCAGACGAGCCCACAGGCCACCAACACGCCCCAAGCGGCCTCCAAGAGACCTCCCAAGAGAACCCCAAGAGGCCACAAACGCTGATTTGTCATTAGTTCTTTCGATGTTTTTCTCGTTCTTGCTTTTTTTGCTTTCCGACGCTCCAAGACGGCCCAAGAGGCCCCCAAGAGAGCCCCAGGACGGCCCAAGAGACCCTTAAGCCGGGCCCAAGACGGCCCAAGACGCCCCCAAAGGCGTCCCAAGACGGCCCAAGAGCGCCCCAGGACGGCGCAGGAGTCGCCCAAGACGGCCCCAGGAGGGCCCTGGGATGGCCTCAAGATTGCCTAAGCGAGCCCAGCGGACCCCAAGAGGGCCCCACGAGGCCGCAAGAACCCCCCCGAGGCCACCCAAGCGCCCCCCAAAAGGCTCCCCGGAGGCTCCCAAGAGGCCCAACAACTCCCCCCAATACGCCCCAGAGACTTCCAGTACGCCTCCAAAAACTGACCCCGAGAGGGTCATGCGAGGCCCCAAGACAGCCCAATGATGGCCACGCGAGAGCCACACCATACATTATGACGATGAGGAGGCGTAAGTAATAGCGGCGAGGGATGCTGATGACAAGGGTGGAAGGGGAGCGAAGGATGAGGAGGACTGGGGAGTGACTAGAGGTGAGGAAGGACGAGAACGAGGTGTAGGAAGAGAAGGAGCGGCAGATTGAAGAGAGCGGGGAGGACATGGAGGAGGCTGATGATGATGATGAGGAGGAGGAGGAGGAGGAGGACGAGGAGAGGAGGACGGGGAGCAGTGACGTAACCAGCCCTTAACATTTACGCTCCCAAGAGCGAAGGGTGCCATGAGCCGTCTCGGGCAAGTTCCTTCAGCGCTCTTTCCGTTTCCGTGCACAACCATTGGCCCATCCATGGGGCCATGACGGGGCCCAGGTCAGCGCCGAGGCTGTTCCCGGAGCTTCCAACAAGATCTCCGAGTTGCACTTCCGCGTCCTGCTCCACCGACCCCGTACCCCATATCGGCTGAAGACATGATGCTGCTGCCTCCGCAGTCACCAGTCAGTATTCTCCTGCTTATTTTTACGGCACTGCAGGCTCTCATCCATATCGCGGGTCGAGCCGCCGCCCCCTGCACCTCCGTATTCGTGGTCATGGCTTCAGCTGTTACTGAGAGGCCGCGACGCACGTGTCATAACTGTCAAATTTGCAGTGGGCTCCAAGCTCAGATCCCAGTCGAAGACACCAACAAACGAGAACGTCAAAGATTTTGCAAGCGGTGCCTTTCGGCAGATGCACGGCGTGCCCACCCCCAGTGCGAGGCCCCTGTAGCTCCACCCTTCCGACGGCCAAAAACACATGTCACGCCTACTTTCTGCACAACGCACTATTCCGACCCGTGCCACAGTACCATGCGCGAGTGGAACTTGTGTAGGGACGCCCGCGTCGGCTGCCGCCTCCTGGCAATCAACAAATCATCTGGCCCGTGCTTTCCGTGCTCTGAAGGCTCCCTGCCCTGTCGTTTCGCGGTGCTGGGGTGTCCTTCCCACGTCCGGCAAACTGTCAAAAATGTATCAGGCCGGCTTCCGCAACGCGTTAACCATCACAACGACCATTCTTGCCCCTGCAACCCTGGTCGGCAATCCGCCTGCGCATCGCCTGGCTGCCAGGAGGAACGGAGCGATGCAGCCCGCAGCACTTGCGTCCCATGCCAAGCCGGACGTCGACCGCGCACAGTGTGCTTCTCGCGCCGAGGAGCGCCCGGAACTCCAGATCTGTGCGCTCACTGTGGCGGAGCCAGCCCAGCCGCCAGCCCTTCTCTAGCCGCTCCAGCGCAGTCTTCGACGGCGCTTGCATCTACGCCCTCGCGATGTAGCGCTCCGAAGTGCGGGGCGCCAGCGGTGCAAGAAAACACATCTCGAACGGGCGCGCAATGCCCCATGTGCATCGTCGGGGTCTTTCCTTGCGCTACGGCCACCTGCAGCTTCCGCGTCCCTCGACAACACGGACAGCATTGCCTCGTCTGCCAACCGCCCGCCCTGCTCCACTTCTGCCGCGCGCCCCCGTGTACGAACGTAGTCAAGTCGCCAGAGGACACTTTGTGCTGTCTTTGCACTTCGTCCTGTTTCCCACGCGCGACGCGTAGGTGCGACGGCCGTTCCACCCCTGGTTCAGCAGGCCTGTGTCGAACGTGTGGGCTGTCCACACCACAACCACTACCATCCCTCTCCAAACGATCCTACGAGCAAGCCGAGCGCCCTTGTAGCTCGTCTGGGTGCAACGGTGTAGCTCAACGGAAGTCGTCCGACGGCCTCTGCATCGCGTGCATTCGGAAAGGGAAGCCATGTAGCAATCGTGCCATTGGGTGCGCTTTTCGCGCGGGCCCTCTCGGCACCGTGGTGGAATGTAGGCACTGTTGCCTCGCGGGGCCCCCTTGCCAAGGGCCCGGAAAGGCCGGCTGCCGCGCCCCCGCCCGCCATGGCGTGCGACGCGCAGTGCCGTACAACAGCGGCATGTGCGAACGTTGCTTTGAACCCACATGTTCCTTCCCACTGCGACAGAAAGTTGACGAAAACAATGTACGCCACCGGATACTGCCCCGACCACGTCCGACATGCCGCGGTAGCCACCGCCGCCGCCGGGCCCCATCATCCTCCGACGTCGGGGTCTTCTGGTGTCCCACACGCCCATCCACGTAGCGATCCGTTGCAAGCACTCCGCAAGCAGGTGGCGGCAGCCGTCCGCATGTATCTCCGAGCACGTGACTCGCCGAAATGTTCCGTGCCGTCGTGTCGCTTCAAGTCCACCCACGTAGCACTTCCGAACTCGTCCAGCTGTCCACCCGCCTGCGCAGCGCATCGGAACTGGTTCGCAGAACCCGTGCCTGGGACTTCTTTTGGCGTACGCACCGGCCACCGCGCCGGCTGGTGGTCGACAGACGAATGGTGCAGCAACCGCGTTCCGAAAGCGCCGCTCTCTCCGACCGGCCACTTTCAAGGAGCCTGCGCAACGTGCGGGGCTCTGTTTTTCTTCGCCGAACGCGCGCGTTGCCCGGCAGCACGCAGAAAGCACTTCGGCGCGTGCTGCAGGTACGGAGCCCTGGCTGGCATCCCCGTGCTGCCTCCCGCTCCGGCCGAAATGGCTCAGCTCCTTCGTCCGGGTCCTTCCCACGACCACTTCATGCAGCACACTCGGTCGTACAACTGCGCCCTTGGATTCGCATCCTTCAACAGCGAGAGCACTGTCGCCGCACGGAAGACCCGCACGGAAGACCCCCTGTCGGGCACCCGGGCACCGGGGCACCCGGGCACCCGGGCACTGCAGGCACCCCGGCACCGGGGCATCCGGGCATCCCCCGGGCACCCGGGAAGGAGGAGGGAGGATGAGGAGGAGGAGAAGGAGGAGGAGGAGTGAACGTCGGGCAGGCGTCCAGCGCAATCCGAGCCGAGGGTAGAGCCAGAAGGAGTAGGAGGTGGAGGGGACCGGGAGGACCGTTTCGGCCGTTCGAAAAAGCACTTCATCCATGTCCTCCTCCTTCTCCTCCTCCTCCTCCTCCTGCTCGTTCTCTTCCCCCTCCCTTCCATAATAAGACTATTCCTCCGCCGGCTCGGCTCGGCCCGGCCCGGCCCGGCTCGGCCAGCGGAGGAGGAGGAGGGAGGAGGAGTGGGAGGATGAAGACAGGACAGGGGGGGAGTAGAACGACGAGGAGGAGGAGGAGGAGGAGGAGGAGGAGGAGGAGGAGGAGGGGGAGAAAGAGCGAGGAGGCGGGCAGGGACATGGGCAAGGGGAGGCGGATGAGGACTAATTTCGTGGAGGAGCAGGCGTTCGCAACCGGCGCAGCATCCAGGCAGAAGAGGAGGAGGAGGAGGAGGAGGAGCAGGAGGAGGAAGAGCAGGAGGAGGAGGAGGAGGAGGATGAAGAGGAGGAAGCGCAGGAGGAGGCCCGGTTCGCCTGAGACATCCTCAAAGCTCTGGGTTCCGAGACGTCCTGACCTGAGTTGGTCAGACCACTTTCGCCTGAGACATCCTCGAAACTCTGACCTCGGAGGTGCCCTGCCCCACGGTGGTCCGGGCACTTTCGCTTGAGACACGCTCGCATTTCTGGGTTCCGAGACGCCCTGAGGTGAGGTGTTCACTCCGATCTTGCCTAAGACATCCTGCGATCTCTGACCTCGGAGGTGCCCTGCCCCATGGTGGTCCGGGCACGTTCGCCTGAGACATCCTCGCAACTCTGGGTTCCGAGATGCACTGAGCTCTGACCTCGGAGATACATTGCCCCAAGGTGGTCTGGCCACTTCAGCCTGAGACCCTCGCCACTTTGAGTTGCGAGATGCCCTGAGCAGGTGGTCTGGCCACTACCGCCTGAGGCATCCTCACAACTCTGACCTCTTGGGGCCTCCGGGGGGGGCCTCTTGGGCACTCTTGGCCAGGGCCCAGAAACAAAACCAGGCCAGGGCCCAGAGACAAAATCCGAAACGCCGCAGAAACAAAACTTGAAACACAACTTGAAACAAAACCCTTGAAACAATTGTCCGGCTGTGGAGCCGCCTGTCGGGACACACCGCCCTATGCATGTGTGATGTTAACCCATGCGCGCCCCGTATGATTCACACATAGGTATCATATTCAGCTAGGGGGGCATGGTTGTATATCTGTATATCCGAGACCACAGCACACGTATATCTATGAACAGTTGTGCCCTCATATCATACGTACATGTATCTACATGCATGGTTCAGCATCTTACGTACGTGCATGTACATGCAGTGTGTCAATGCTTACGTATGTGTATGCATATGCATGGTATCACATCTACGTCTGTGTATGCATATGCATGGTGTAACATTTCACGCATGTGTATGTACACGCATTGTAAAACATCGTACGTATTTATTCATATGCGATCGCTTGAGTCGAAAGGGGCGATCGCTTGAGTCGAAGGACAACAAGCTGCATACATGTAAGCTGTTGGCGGTCCGCGTGGATTCCTTGCATCGGCGCTGGCCCCCCCGCTCCGCGCGCTCCGCGCCGATCCAAGAAACCCGCGTGGACCACCAACAAATTATATGCATGTAGTTGTTTGTTCCTCCATCCAGGTTGAAGCATCCGCACGGTGTGCCAGGAGCCAGCACCCATGTCATCGCGACGTGGGCCTGCCGAATTTGCCGTGGCACTGGCAGGGCGCCAATGAGCGCTCAATTTTGCGGTGCGTTGTAATTTTCTTTCCATTTCTCCCTCGCTCTCTCTCTTTCTCGTCGGCGTGACCGCAACGACGGCCCTCTGGAATCATCGAAGGACTTTTGAAAAAAGGAGCCGCCCCTCACCCTCACCCTCCCCCCTCCGCAACAATTCTAGACGCTTCGCATAATCCCACCAGCTATCGATCGACCTACTGAGGCCGCGTGGCCTTCATCCCAAAAGTAACAAGTAATCCCACCAGCCCACCTCGACGCTGTTTCTCAGCCTTGGCGGTTGCAGCACGGCCCTCGGCGCAGCTGCTTCCCCTGGCGGTAGGTCCTGTTGATTCCTGCGCGCGCGCCGGCAACTAGCTCCGCTTGTGACCCGGGCCGACTCGACTCGCCGCTGGCGCCTTTGCCTGTGGTTGCGACAGAATCCCACCAGCAGGGACGCCGAATGTGCTTCCGCTTGCGGCCGCGACGGAACAATCCCACCAGCCCGTCCAGAAACGATGCCCGGACGAGTTGCCCTGATCAGGGATGAGGAGGAGACTGCACTGAAATAAAAGGCTGGGTAAGCATCGTACCCAACACAAGAGGATACATGAGGAGTCGGATCAGGAGCAGGAGGAGGAAGGAGGAGGAAGGAGGAGGCAAGAGGAGAGAGGAATAATAGGTGGATGATGATGATTCGGCTGATGATGATGATGATGATGATGATGATGATGATGATGATGATGATGATGATGATGATGATGATGATGATGATGATGCGGATGCTGATGATGCTGATGATGCTGATGATTAAGGTGAAGGTGATGCTGATGCTGATGGTGGTGCTGTTGATGCCGACGATGATGATTATGACGAGGAGGAGGAGGAGGAGGAAGAGGCGGAGGACTGCTCAGCGCTGCTCATTGCGCGCCAGGGTGGGAGAAGGCGTGCGAACATAAACTTCAGCACCAGCGGAGCGCGCGCAGCTTGTTTTTCAAGGACCACGCCGTGGGAAGCTGCGCGGACGTATGGAGTGCGGCCGTCGCGGCCCGCATGATCGCAGGTGCGGGGGCCTTTGTCGATATTGGCAAGGCTTTCGTTGCCGTTGCGTGTGAGGCCTGCGCCAGGGAGCTGCGAGGCGGCGCGGGTCTTGCGTCGCAGTCTTGCCGCCAACGCGGGAGGAATACAGGCAGAATTTGGACATGAAGCGGATTTGATGGGTCGCGTCCACATCGCGACCGCACACGCTGACGGGGCCAAGGACTGGCTCGACAGTTCACTGGCCGTTGGCCCTGGTGGCCTGGGTTCGCACTGGGTCAGGCTGCGCGGACGTGATTTTTCTCAGCTGTGGCGCCGCACGCAGAGCATCTGTCCTTGCTGGCACGCAGGTCGAAGAATCAATGCGCTCCCCTCCGTACCACCATCCTGCTGCCCTTGCCCTCACTTCTTTGCACTGCCGTGTATTTCATCCGACTGCAGCTGTTTGGCTTAAGAGTATCGGAAAAGGAGCGAGCCAGCCCGCGCGCACGTCGGCCGGCCTGTCGGCCTCCTCACTTCACACATACTTCTAGAGTCAGCTCAACGGAACACTCCTGCCTTGCCATGGCTTCGGCGGAGGGCCGTGGTCTTGAAACAGTATTGGAACAGAACGCAGGCACTATCACTATCCAGGCAACAAGCTGGTTACCAGCCGAAACGACGGCTCAGCTGATGGCTTCGCGGAACATTGGATCACAGGAAGGAGCGCTCGGGGAAGTAGAGCGACAATACTGTCCCGAACGCATTACCAAGAAAGGCGCCTCTAGGGGGCAGCCTCTTTCTCTCAATCTGCCCAGAAGGCAAGCGTTGGAATCTGTGGCTGATCTGACACAAGGGAGACTTCCCAGATGAAGGCAAGAGTTCATACGTCAGGCGGAGGGCGTGGCTCAGCCACTGCTTCCGTCGGAAGGTCATCTGAAGTCGTATCAGCGCACTCAAGCCCGAAGAGATCAGTCAACTCGACTCATAAAACATCGTGTTGCCCGGGGCGGTTCTGCAGAATCGATCCGTTACCCTGCCACCCCGCTACCCTGCTACCCTGCTACCTCGCTGCGGCTGCAATGCCGAGCAAGGTAGCAGGGTAGCAGGGTAGCAGGGTAGCGGGGTAGCGGGGTAGCAGGGTAGCAGGGTAGCGGGGTAGCAGGGCCCCCGGGTAGCGGGGGAGCGGGGTAGCAGGGCAGCAGGATAGCAGGGTAGCGGGGTAGCGGGGTATCGGGGTAGCGGGGTAGCGGGGTAGCAGGGTAGCAGGGTAGCAGTGTAGCAGGGTAGCGGTCGCCGTGCCTGCAAGCAGGCTCGCCGTGACTGGGGACAGAGTCGTTGCGCCCATGAACCATCCCGGCCCATCTCTGCGTTCACTGATCGCCTGCGGTTTTCCCGAGGGGCGATTCCACGAAGAACCGCGGGCAACCAGTGAGCGCAGCGACCTTTCATGCGCGCTAGCTGATATGACCAGGGCTCCCAAGAGCGAACGGTGACAAACAAATGCCCCTAACATCCAGGCTACCAGGGGCGAGCGGGGAAACGCGGAAACCGGAGGGAAGAGGGCGGAGGAGAACGGAGGGTTGGGGACGGGGGGCAGGAGACGGAGGCAGGACGGAGGACGCGTGCCTTCTTGCGGCGTGCCAGGCTCAAGCTTCTTGCGAGGACGCCCCGTTCCCTCCTGGCTTCCGGGGTCGCGACCTCTCCCCTCTCTTCCGTTGTGACATGGTGAAAGGCGCGCCTGCAACCCCAAGCCGCTTTTTCAACAGCGATGCAGAAGCTAAACGCCGCCGATGCACGCGCGAATGCATGGCCGCTCTAAGGAAAAGGCCTGCGGGCGTACAGAAAAAAAGACATGCAAACCAATCGCAGGACCAAGCGCCAACAATGCTGTGGACGTGAACGGCGTTATTGCGCGTGCGCTTCGGATTGGGATGCATTGTTGCACAAACCAGTTTTGACGAGCATCATCAACGCAGCGCAGAAAAACCCAATGATAACCGTAGCTGATACACAGGACGCGCATTCTTATGTAAAGGATGTGGCGGACGTTTAGGCAAGTTTCGCTGACATGTTTTTCATTTGTTCCCTACCTAGGTCCCGTCTAGAAAGGTTATGACTGCGTTTGCTTGAAGGGGCCGGGCAGCGCTCCCCGCTTCGAGCGTTTCCCCCAGGATCCGCCCCGCGGTACCCCCAGTCCCCTGGGAGCTTGAGGTTTACTTTAGCTTTCGCTTTAGCTTTAGCTTTAGCTTTAGCTTTAGCTTTAGCTTCAGCTTAGCTTTAGGTTAGTTTGAGCTTAGCTTGAGCTTAGCTTTCGCTTAGCTTTAGCTGAGTTTTAGCTGACTTGTAGCACTGTTGTAGCTTAGCTTTAGCTTTAGCTTAGCTTTCGCTTAGCTTTAGCTTAGCTCTAGCTCAGCTTTAGCTTAGCTTTGGCTTAGCATCACCTGAGCATTAGCTTAGCTTTAGCTGAGCCTCAGATTAGCTTTAGTTTAGTTTTCGCTTAGCTGCTGCTTAGCTTAAGCTTAACTGTAGCTTAGCTTCAGCTCAGCTTCAGCTTAGCTTCAGCTCAGCGTTAGCTTAGCTTTAGCTTCGTTTTAGCTCAGCTTTAACTTAGCTTTAGCTTTCTAGCTTAGCTGTCTAGCTCAGCTTCAGCTTAGCTTTAGCTTAGCTTTATCTTAGCTTTAGCTTAGTTTTTTCTTAGCTGTAGCTTAGCTTTACTGTTACTACTACTGCTGCTTTCCTAGGGGCTCCAACTCCTAGGTAGGGTCGCACTGGGATAATGTTGCATCCCGCATCTATTCCAATATTCAGACCTGGAATGCGTTACGCCAGCTTGTGCCTCCGTTCGCTTCCCGGCCAGCCTGGGCGAAAGTGGAACAGGCTCTGGCTGAGCGGTGCGCTGATCCTCCAGTCCCAGGTGGCATGTTTTACTTTGCTACTCTGCGTAAATACAGA
>CAUYUJ010019993.1:763958-767375 GCA_963575745.1 Prorocentrum cordatum
TATCGTCGATTCGTGGAGGTTCCTTTTTCCCGGGATGTTTTCTGGTGGTTTCTTTTCGCAGAGGGCGTTCCCTGGGCGCCCGAATCGCCCCGAGCGGCCGCCGCAGGCCCGAGCTATGGCCCGAGAGCCGACGACGACGACGACGCCAACGACGACCACGACGAAAACGACGACCACGACGACGGCGGCGGCGAAACGATGAGCACGACGACGACGATAACGACGGCGGCGGCGGGTAGTCCGGGCCGTTTCGCCAGAGAGATCCCCCCATTTCTTGGTTCCGAAATGCTGTTCGCGACGTGGTCCGAGCCTTTTGGCATCCTCCCAACTCTGGGCCCCGAAATGCCGCGCGAGAGCTGTTCTGGCCCGCTTCGCCCGAGACATCCTCGCACTTCTGGGCTCGCGAAATGCCGCGCGCGAGGTCGTTCGGCCCGCCTCGCTTGAGACGTCCTCGCAACTCTGGGGTCCGAGATGCTGTTCGCGAGGTGGTCTGCCGCGTTTCGCCTGAGACATTCTCCCAGCTCTTGGCCGCGAGATGCTGCGCGAGAGCTGAACCAGCCCGTTTCGCTTGAGACATCGTCGCCCACAGGGCCGACGCCCGCAGGCAACCACTGCGCGCCGAGGCTCGCGACGAGCGACCTGCGACGTAAACGAGCTGGTGCGATCAAGGCCCCAAGGAGCGAACGGTGACAAACAAGGCTCTCAACATCAAGGCTTTCAACGGCGAGCGGTAACGAAGGGAACTGTTACCACCAAAGCTCTCGAGAGCGAAGGGTGCCGCGAACCATCTCTGGCCATCCCTGTTTTCACTGGTTGCCTGTTGTTTTTCGATGGGGGGCCAAGGCGCTTCGCGCGCCACGGCCTGATCTACAATGGGGCTATAATTGTCGCCCCCCCTGGAACCCCATCACGTCGCCTCTGGGGGCCACATTGGGGCGCTCATGGGTCGCTATTGGATTCTCCAGGGGCGATTTTGGGCACCCTGTTGGGGTCTATTCGTCATCATCGTGGTCGTCGTCGTCGTCGTCGCTGGCGTTATCGTCATGTGGCTCGAGTAACACCTGTCGTGCCCCGGTCGAGTAGAAACCAGCTTTGCGGTGCGCATGGCCGCCGCGTCTCTTGATGAGGGGGCTCGTGCACATGAAGGTCGATTCCGCGCGGCGCAGTCCGCTTCTGAAGCGCAAGCGCGCAGCATTTGCTACGGAGGATTTGGAGTTCGCTATGTCATGACGCCGTGCTGCCAGCGCAAGCTCTGTGACGAATGCCCCCGAAAAGCGCAGGAAGGCAGCGTATTTCCTGATGTTGTCGCCGGGGGCATTCCTGCACACCTCATAGCGACGGGAAGCACGTGCCCGCGCTGCCGAGCAGCATGGGACGCTCCGCCTGCTTGCGCGATGCATCAGGAGACGCCTGGCCCTGGCCCCCAAAATCAAAGCGAAGAGAACATCAGTATGCACGGCGAGGGCGGACACTGCGCGCAGCCGTTGGGGTCAGGGACGGGCTTTGTCGACCGCGATTGCAAGGCTGCTTCCGCTGTCGCATTGGCAGAAGCTCAATATGGCGCAAGCAGCCCGCTTTTTCGCCAGGATGGATCGCTGCTGCGAGTTGGAGAATCGGGCGTAGCAGCTGCTCCGGCCAGGGGTGGCCGCCGCGGCCCGGGCTTTTTCTTCATCCCCGGTCAGAGCTCATACCGCATCCGGAGAGCGCGCGCCCCTCCGCGCTGGGACGGCGCAGGGGCGCGGGGCGATCGAACCCGCAGCTGCGTTGCCGCGAGGGGCAGCGTTCGATGATGCGGAGGCCTCTCCGTTGCCCGTGGACGCGCTACAAGGAGCAGCGGTCGATCATGCGGAGGTGGCGCTGGCGCCCGTGGATGTGGACGCATCAAATGCCCTAGTGGCAACGCCGCCCGAGACGCAGCCGACCCAGGAAGAGCCATTGCCCACGTTGCGTCACGCGCGTCGGCGCTTGGAGTTCCAATGTGCTCGGTCAGTCCGCCAGCGCTGCCACGACGCCATGACGGAACACGTCCGGCAGATGCTAGACCGAGTTGAGGCAGCTTGGAACGAGGCTGCGAGGTTTCTGCGCTGCCGTCAGGGCATATTTTTTAGCCCGTGATGTGATTGTTCGAATCTGAACGCCGCGGCGTGCTGCCGCGAGACCGTTTGCACGGTAGCGCCGTGGCGTGATGCAGCGAGATTGTTCGCGGGTTCGCGTCGTGGCGCGATGCCAGAACGTGCGGGAGGCCGAACAAAAAGCAAGCGCTGCAGCGGGAACTACATTCTCGATTGACAAAAATGAACGGGCATGGACAACACATGATAAAACGCTTCCTTTTACCAATTTCTCGAACCGCGTCCAGCCGCGGCGACGAAGACGACGATGACGGCGGCGGCCTTGGCGGCGGCGGCGGCGGCTGCGGGCCGACGCCCGCGGGCAGCCAGTGCACGCCGAGGCTCGCTACAAGCGACCTGCGACGCAAGCGAGCTGGTGCGATCAAGGCTCCAAAGAGCGAGCGGTGACAAACAAGGCCCTCAATATCAAAACTCTCAAGTGCGAGCAGTAACGAAGGACGCTCCTACCACCGCAAAATTTCGAGAGCGAAGAGCGCCGCGAACCATCTCGGGCCATCTCCGCATTCACAGGTTGCCTGTTGTGTTTCGGTGCGAAGCCGCGCGCATGCATGTCTGAGCGCGCGCGTGCGTGCGAGTGCGTGCGTGTGTGCGCGTGCGCGCGCGCGCGCGTGCGCGCGCGTGCGCGCGCGCGCGTGCGCTCGCGTGTGCGCGCGCGTGCGCGTCGGAGGGGGGCCGGGCGGAAGGCGCCCGCCCGCCTCCGCGGCGCCGCCCCCCCGTGGCCCAGCCGTGGCCCAGCGCGCGCCGCCCCCGCGGTTCGGCCGGGCGGCAACGACGACGGCGACGGCGACGGCGACGACAGGCTGGCGCTGGGCTCGCCGCGTCCGCCTCCTCGGTGGGGGGCGTCGTCGTCGTCGTCGTCGTCGTCGTCGTCGTCGTCGTCGAGGGTCGGGGCTCGGGGTCTTCGGAGGCTGCGGTCGGTTCGTGGAGGTTCTTTTTCTCCCGGATGTTTTCTGGCAGCTGCTTTTCGGCGAGGGCGACCCCTGGGCGCCCGAGCGGTCCCGAGCGGCCGCCAGAGGCCCGAGCTACGGCCCGAAAACCGACGACGACGACGACGCCGACGACGACCGCGACGACGGCGGCGGCGACAACGATGAGCACGACGACGACGACGACGACGGCGGCGGCGGGTAGTTTGGGCCGTTTCGCCAGAGACATCCTCCCAACTCTGGGCTCCGAGACGCTGTTCGCGACGTGATCCGAGCCGTTCGGCGCCCTCCCAACTCCTGGGTTCCGAGATGCCGCGCGAGAGCTGTTTCGGCCCGCTTCGCTTGAGACGTCCTCGCAT
>CAUYUJ010019994.1:0-5000 GCA_963575745.1 Prorocentrum cordatum
TACTACTCCTGCTACTACGACTACTACCACTACTACTACTACTACTACCACTACTACTACTACTACTACTACTACTACTACTACTACTACTACTACTACGACGACTACTACTACTACCATACTACTACTACTACTACTACTACTACTACTACTACTACTACTACTACTGCTTCGAGTTCCTATTGATTTGTTTTTAGAATACCCTACTACTACTACTACTACTACTACTACTACTACTACTACTACTACTACTACTACTACTACTACTACTACTACTACTACTACTACTACTACTACTACTACTACTACTACTACTACTACTACTACTACTACTACTACTACTACTACTACTACTACTACTACTACTACTACTACTACTACTACTACTACTACTACTACTACTACTACTACTACTACTACTACTACTACTACTACTACTACTACTACTACTACTACTACTACTACTACTACTACCTACTACTACTACTACTACTACTACTACTACTACTACTTCTATTACTACTTCTTCTGCTACGACGACTGCTGCTACCAGTCACTACTACCACGACTACAATTACGACTACTACTACGACGACGACGAGGACGACTACTACTACCACGACTACTACTACTACTACTACCACCACCATCACCACTACTACTACTACTACTACTACTACTACTACTACTACTACTACTACTACTACTACTGCAACGGCTACTACTACCATGACTGCTAGTGCGAGTGGTAGTGTATCACTACTACTCGCATTGCCATGTCTACCGTCACATTAGAATGGTTTCTGTTTGCAGAGGAATGCATCATCGCATCAGCGAGTGGCTCGAAGGGGGCCCCCTTGAGCTGCTGCGTAGACTGATGCCCAGCGCATTGCCCGCGAAGCGGCCTTGGAAACAGATGCGCGAGTCATCAGCGCCCACGCGTGCGCTGCAACGCGGACAGCCGCTGGAATCCTTGATGCTTCTTTGCTGGCACCTGCTATCTCGCAATGGAACTCTCATGTGGTTCTGGGAGATCCAACTCGCGTCCGTTCGCGCTTATTTCACAATCATATAACCACTGGCTGACGGCATTGGGTGATGGAGACATGTTTGCGATTGGTCCATTGATTCTGCGGCGGCGTCGGAGCGGCAGCTGCCGATGTCCAGGGCCAGGTGCGCAATAAGACACTGCCCACCGAGATAGGTCTCGCGTCTTCCTCCCCCTCCAAGAAATCGGCCTTGGACGGGATCCAATCATCAGGTTTACCAGAGTGTGGGAAAGATGCAGCTGCGGCATGTTGTCGCCATCTGTCAAGACAGCCTTCTGGGTCATGATGCTCCGGCGGTGGTCGCCATTGTGCCTCCCACTGCTTGCGCGCGTCGGAGACTCCACAGGCAGATGAGGCCAAGACGGGCTTGAACATGGGCGTAGCCACTGACCATGCTTCCGAAGACTACTTAGCAAACTTTCCCCTCCACGAACGATGGGTCGCCTCTTGGAGCTTGGCGTTCTCCTTGGTAATCAAAGAACTCATCCACTGCGACGCGTCTGGATAGGTAGGTGTGCCCACCGCCTTAGCCTCCGCGATGCCGTCGTAGGTGGCCGTGGCGAAGTACGAAAAGTGGTTTGCCGTGAGCACGTCCGTGTCAGGCGTGTCCTGTCGTAACTGCTCAGAAAGCCTACGATGTAGTCGTAGTCGTCGTCGATGTGCGTTGCTCTGATCTTGTCTGTATCGCGCAGAGGCTGCGACGGGCCTCTGTGTCGGCGTCGATCCCTTCGGACGTTCAGGACCACGAGCCAGTTCAAGAAAACCTTTGTCCACCGCCAGGTCGAGGGCCGTCTTCGCTCTCTCGCGCCAGTGCTTCCAGCGAGTGACGATAGAGACATGTGGTCCAAGTGACGGTGGTCCGACTTCTTGGTCGAGTAGCTCGTCGAGTTGATGCAGTTCGTCATCCGTCGGCTCTTTGGGAGGCAGGCAGGACGCAGTGCGCTTCAAGCGGTAGCGAGGCACTTCAACGACGTTGATGTCGAATTGGTAACGAACCAGAGCGTGATGAGGAATATTTGAGGGCAGCTTCGCTCCCAGAAAAACTGTTGGGGCCGCCTGTGGGTCTCCCCGCAAGAGAGCGCGCGTGCGAGCCGTTCCCGCCGCCGTCGCGACGGGCTCCGCCCCGTCTAGTGCAACCTCGCCTTGCCAGCCCAGTCTAAGTAGGCTGTCGTAGTTTTGTCTCCAGTCGAGGTCACCGACGGCGTACACAGCATGGCCATGATGTCCGAGAGACTGGAAATAGTCGAATGTTGTAGCAAACCAGTGACGCACAACATTTGTTGGGTCATATGCCGAGACAAACGTAGCTTTGATAGACCGCGCTCGTGGGGCCCGACAGACTAGAAGGGGGGCCCCAGCTTGAAGCTACCCCCATCCCCCCTTCCTTGCTAAAGGGGGGGGGGGGCTTCGGAAGCCCCCCCCCACCCCCCCTTTTCGTGGTCCGGAAAGGGGGGGGGGGCTTCCAAGCTACCCCCCCCTCCCTCACTTTAATTGAGGCGGGTGAGCCACCCCCCCCCTTTGAAAGGGGGGGGGCATCGGAAGCTCCCCCCCCCCTCCCCCTTTTTTCGTGGCTGGAAAGGGGGGGGGGGCTTCCAAGCTACCCCCCCCCCCTCCCTCCTTTTAATGGAGCTGGGGTGAGCCACCCCCCCCCTTTGAAAGGGGGGGGAGCTTCCAAACCTCTGGAGGCCGAACATATCCAAAAGCTTCCGCCTTGATTTTTTTACCAGACGTCGGAGGTCTGGGTCCTGGGGCCCGTCCCGGCCGATCTCTCCTCTCCTGGGGCCGGAGGCAGAAAATCTCCAAACCCTTCCGCCTTGATTTTTTCAAGATGTTGGAGGTCTGTGTCCCGGGGCCCGCCCCGGCCGACCTCCGGGAGGGGGAGGGGAGGTCCCCCGGAGGCTTCCCCTCAGGAGGAGGAGGAGGCCTCCTAGAGGTTTGTAGGGGACCTTAGGGTTTGTAGGGCTCCAGACAGCCCAGGTGGCCCCCAAGTCGGCCTGAAAACTGCCTCAAGAGACCCCGAAGAGAGCCCGCTCGGGATACTGCATTAGTACGGCGACGATCAGAACATCAATATACACATATACATCTACATCAGCATCAACATCTACATCAACATTTACGTATACATATACATACACAGATACGTATATGTATACATATATTTATATATACATGTACATATACATAAACATATACATACACATATACATATACATATACATATACATATACATATACATATACATCTGCAGGTACATATACATATACCTATCCATACACATATACATATACACATGCATGTGCATACATATATGCATGTACATAGTTTACATATACAAATACCTATATATATATATATATACAGGTATATGTATATACACAGATACACATACCTAAACATATACATGTACGTATCCATATACCTACACATGTATATATATATATGTATATATATATAGATGTATGTATGTATATATATATATATATATATATATGGGTCCTGGCCTATTCCCCCCCCCTGCTGGAATCGATGTTTCGTTTTGGAGGGATTTCGGTCCACCGCAAACGCTTCACG
Source organism: Prorocentrum cordatum (assembly GCA_963575745.1). NCBI lineage: Eukaryota > Dinophyceae > Prorocentrales > Prorocentraceae > Prorocentrum > Prorocentrum cordatum. Next base: position 3,625 of record CAUYUJ010019994.1, read on the forward strand.
CACGAATTGGGGGGAGGGGGGAGTCGTTTCGTTTGTTCGGAGGTCCTTGGACACTCATCTCCTTGGCCAGGGCCCAATATGTATATACATGCGTACTCGTGCTCTCCATTCCCCTCCACACGTTCCCTCACCTCGCTCTCTCAGCCGTCCCGTGGGCGCCCGCTCCGCCAGGGCAGTGATGATGGTGGGAGTTCGTGTGGTGGTGGGTGGTGGGTGGGGGGGGTAGGGGGGGGGGCAAAAAAAAGCAAAAAACAAAAGATTACAAAAAACATGTTTTTTTTTTTCGCCCCCCCCCGCCACGAGTCGGCCATCACAAGCGGCGCTGGCCGCAAGGGAGCAGCAGCAGGCCTCCACGGTTCCAGGCCGCAGGGGAGTGCCCCCGAGCACTCCAGGGGGGAGCACTCCAGGGGGGAGCACTCCAGGGGGCTCGCGTGGCTCAACTGACAGAAACGCACACACGCGCGCGCACTCACTCACGCGCGATCGCACGCTCGAGCGCACTCACTCACGCGCGATCGCACTCACACGCGCGCGCACTCACTAACCTAAACGTTGGAAGAGGGCGCGCGCGCGCTGAAATGGGGCGCATCTTGATTCGTTCGAAGGGCCCCAGGAGATGTTACAACAATCGATATCAAAATCGGGGGCGCGGGGGCACAGCAGTGCCATCCGATTCGCAGCTCGTCCCGAAATGGTGCAAACATTTTTCTTTCAACGGTAGTAGTAGTGGTTGTGGTGGTAGTAGTAGTGATTATAACAGTTATGGAAGTAGCCGTAGAAGTAGTGGAAGTAGTGGAAGTAGTAGAAGTAGTATTAGTAGTAGTAGTTGTTGTAGAAGTAGTAGAAGTAGTAGTAGTAGTAGTAGTATTAGTAGTAGTAGTAGTAGTAGTTGTTGTTGTTGTAGTAGTAATAGTAATAGAAATAGTACGAGTAGTAAAACTAATACGACCTAGTCGAAATAGTAAATGTAGTAGTAATAGTCGAAGGAAGTGTAGTCGCAGTGGTAATAATGATACTAGTACTAGTCGTAGAAATACAAAAAATATGTGTATTCGTACTAGTAGCAGCATTAGTATCAATGGTAGCAGTAATGCTACTTGTGAGAGTAGCAGTAGTAGTAGTAGTAGTAGTAGTAGTAGTAGTAGTAGTAGTAGTAGTAGTAAAGGTACTACTAGTAGTAGTAGAAGGAGTAGTTGTAGTAGTGGGAGCAGTGGTCGTAATACTAATAGAAGTAGTAGTGGTAGTAATGGTAGTAGTAGTCGTCGTCGTAGTAGTAGCAGTCGCAGAAGTGGTGCTAGTAGTAGTAGTTGTAGTAATAATAGCAGTACGAATGTTTTTTTTTATATTAATAATACTGCGAATAAGAGTAGTAGTAG
>CAUYUJ010019994.1:7500-20000 GCA_963575745.1 Prorocentrum cordatum
GTAGTAGTAGTAGTAGTAGACGTAGTGGTTGTGGTAATCGTACTCGCAGTAGTCGTCGCAGTAATAATAACAGGGGCGCTGGCAGTAGCAATAGCAGTAGCAATATCAGTCTTAGTAGCGGTAGTAGTACTCGAGGAGGATCAGAAGGAGGAGGACGGGGCGGAGCTTATTTCCCGCCGAGAGAAGCAGGGGTGGGTGGGACCCGAAACTAAAGACTTCCTGAGGTTATGTAATTGGAGGGCGGTGTGAGTGAGCGAGACGGCTTGCGCCTTGTAAGCAGGAGGTGCCCTGACCACTCCCGCATCCCCCTTCCCCCTGGTTCTGGAGGGGAGAGGCCTGCTCAGGCTGGCTCCTGCGCGGGGCCCTGGCTCAGGGGCTCGCGACATCGTGGTCGCTCATGGGTCGCGCGTTTTTTTTTTTTTTTTTTTTTTTTTTTTTTTTTTTGTTTGTTTTTATTTCCATGTCTGCTCAGTTCCATCTGCTGCTCGCAGTGTACACTTCCTTTGTTGTTTTTTGCAGGTTGTCATCGAAGTTGCTCGGGAGCTCGCGCGCGACGTCGTGGTCGCTCATGGGTCGCGTGGTACGTCGTCAGTTTAGTTGGAAAAAAAGCAACCATCGATTCCAGCAGGGGGGGGGGAATAGGCCAGCGCCCATATGTATATATAGCATACATACATACAAGCATGAATGCATGTATACATACATGCATAGAAACATGCATGCATGCATACATACATGCATGCATCCACGCATGCATGCATGCATGCAGACAGGCAGACCGGCCGACCGACAAACAGACAGACAGACATATCTACGATCATGTAAACATACATGATATTATATATATATATATATATATATGTATATTGTGCTGGCCTCCAGCCAGCGCGGCCGATCTGGGGCGCTCCGGATAATGATGGTGATGCTGATGATGATGATGATGACGATAATGAGGAGGATGAGGAAAAGGAGGAGGATGAGGAGGATGGTGGTGGTGGTGACAATGATGATGACGATGCTTATCATGTTAATGTCCATGGGGCCATCTTGGGCGTCTTGGACCGATCGTTCCGTGATTCGGGGCTTTCTTGGGCCGCCTTGAGGGTCTCCCGTGGCTCTGTTGGCCCGTCTTGGGCCTTTCGTGGGTTCGAAAAAGTGATGCGGGAACATTCTGGGGGGCCCAGAGGGCGCGTGGGGAGCCTCAAGAGATTTGAGAGCTTGGGGTCCGGGCCCATTAAGAATCCTCAGGCTTGCGGACTGAGGCTTATGGGATTGAGCAAGGGACCTGGGGAAGCCGCTTGGGTGTCGTTTTGGGGCCTCTTGGGGCCTCTTTCGGGCCTCTTGGGGGCCTTCTGGGCCCTCCTGGGGCCTTCTTGGGGGCCTGTGGCCCCTCCCGCCCCCGAGCACTGAATGCGTCGGGAATGGCGTCCCCCACCCCCCTCCTGGGGGCTTGTTGGGGGCCTGTGGACCCCTCGCCCCCGAGCACCAAATGCGTCGGGAATGGCGCCCCCCCCCTTGCAGAGCGAAGCTTGAGCGAGCTCAAGTCCACGCTCTCAGAAACTCTCACCCCGGATCGGCGGATATACGTATACCTATACAGATGTGTAGATCCTCCTGGCCTCGGCCAGGAGGGCCTGGAGGGCATGTGCACCATGCCAGGGCAAAAGGCATGGCCCTGGCCAGGCACCGTGGCGTACAGGTGCTGGCCCGCGGGGGCCTCGGTCGCAGCAGCGAGGGCCGAACGTTTTTTGTTATGCAGCTGCCTGCGACAAGCTCCGCCACCGTGCCAGCGCAGCACTCTTTGTGGCCACGCTTCGGGCACCGCCCCAGGGAACCCTCTCGATCCGATTCGTCCTCCGTTCTGGCCAGCCCGAGCGGATTCGATTCCGATGTGTCGACGATCCGCTGTTGCCCGATGCTTGCATGGCGTTGCTTTGCATCCTGGTGCAGCCGATCCGATGCGATTCCGATCGACTCCTTGGCGATGCTCCCCCGATCTGACGCACGTTCGGTTCGATCTGAATTCCCGATTCGATGCTGACTGATCCTGCCACCCTGGAGGCCGTGAGATAGGACACTTCTCGTCTCTATTCCCCGAGGGAATCTCACAGGATCTGCATGGGCCGTCGTGGGGTTAGGGGCCCTCTTGGACCGTCTTGAGACTTTCTTGGGCCGTCTTGGCGCCTTCTTGGACCGTCTTGGGCGGCCAAAGGAGGGAAAGGGGGGGAGGTGGGGGGGAGCTTCCAGCAGGGCGGCTCCAAGGGAGGGGGAGGGTAGCTTAAGCACCCCCCTCCCTTTGGAAAGGGGGGTAGGGGGGGGTAGCTTCCAGGGCGGCCAAAGGGAGAGGGGGTGGGTAGCTTCCAAGCACCCCCCCCCCTTTGCACGAAAGGGGGGGAGGGGGGGGGGTAGCTTCCAGCAGGGCGGCGCCAAGGGAGGGGGGGGTAGCTTAAGCATCCCCCCCCTTCGGAAAGGGGGGGAGGGGGGGTAGCTTCCGGGGAGGGGGGGGGTAGTTGTAAGCCCCCCCCTTGCAAAAAAAGGGGGGGAGGGGGGGGGGTGCTTCCAACAAGGGCGGCTCAAGGGAGGGGGGGTAGCTTAAGCCTAACCCCCCCTCCCCTTTGCTCGGGCCCTGTGGGCGCGCTCTCTCGTAGCTTTCGTGGTACGTATCCTCGCCATGCGATGATGAATGCGCGGGTGCCGAATGGTAGCGACCTTGCCAAGGGAACGCTTCCAAAGTATGGCACGTCCTCCTTGATTGATTTTGTGGATCGTGGAAGGTGGGGGAAGTTCCGAGAGCGCCAGTCCCCGCCCCCTGGCGTTGCAAAGACTGATCAACCACATCGTTCGAACATCTGGCAATCTGATTCCTTAAAGAATACCCACAGACTCTGGAACATTGTCGAGTACTTCCAGTATGCGGGCCTTTGTGAGAGTGGTAACGTTGATCGTAGCAACTTCCAATTGACATTCTGGAGGTGGAGGCTGATCATGATGGTCACCATGTGTTCCTGGATCGCGTGGATGATCATTTTCGGATGGCGATTCGGGTGGAGGCTGATCTGCTTGCTCCTGACGGTCGTCATGTTGGTCACTCGGTTCAGGGGAAGCCTGAGGGTCCGAAAGCTGGAGCCGAATCGGCTTCATCTCTTTGTCCTCTTCCTGGTCGTGAGGCTGTCTTCGCGTGAAAGGTGTTCGAGATGGCTTCGAGTCGTCTCTGCGTAGGACGCTTGGCAGCTCTATGTTGATCATGGTCATCTTGATCTCCTCGTCGCTTGCGATGGAACTCATGATGCTGTTCCCGTTCTTGGCGAGAAGATGCGGTGGGGCGTCGTGACTGGGCCGACGTTTAGCTTGACGCAGTTCCGCCGGTGAAACTTCTGGCTTGCGAACTGCACACGCAGTCATTGAGTTCGATAATGCGGCCTGAGAGATTGGGCCAACAGAAACTGGACCAACAGAAACTGGACCAGAAACTGGTGGTACATCTGTGGTGGCGACGAGGACCAACAGAAACTGGACCAACAGAAACTGGACCAGAAACTGGTGGTACATCTGCGGAACATGAGCAGAGACTGGACCAACAGAAACTGGTGGTACATCTGTGGTGGCGACGAGGGGATCGTCGCTCACGGGGCCCACGCACGAGGTGCTGGATCACGTCTGTCCAGTCTTCTCCCGTCTCCCCTCGTACCTGAGAAAAGGTTCGAGGCACTCAGGTCGTGCTGCGTCCGATAGCCAGAGGATGCGGTACTGGGCAAGATGCGCATTGTCGAGGGCGATGGGGTCGCCCTCAGGCATTTCGACGATGGTTCGTCTTGGCCCTCCTGAGATTCGGCCTCGAGCCCCCCCCCCCCCAGGAGAGGGTCTAGTCAAGATGGGGCAGTTGGGCGCTTGATCACGCCCCGACGTGCTGGGCACCTCGTCTTGGCCCATCTGGCTTGGGTCGCCAGCCGTAGGTTCCTGAACTTCGTCGCCGCCTCTGGGTCCAGGAGCTGGCAGACGACGTCGCACAGCTTGAGATTGGAATTCTTGCACACTAACCAGCCAGGGTTGGTCGGTTGGTCAGGTGAGCGAAGCACTTGGACAAGGGCTTCCTTTTTGTCCACACTTCGAACCGTATTAGTATGTCTGTCTCATTGTGGGGCACTGCGCGGTAAACGCAGAGTCTGGATAGACGTCACAAACAGCGTTCCTGATCTCCGATGGAACTGAGTCATGCCACGTCGCATAACTCCTCCAGGCTTTCTTCTCTCTCTTGCCGCGCTCGAGCCAGTTCAAGCCATCGGGTCCGCGAAGACGTGCAGCTCGTTGTTCGGCAGGTTCTCTAGGCAGTCGTTCTCCCTGGCAACGCCTCCAGTGAACAACTGCTTGTTGAAGTACTTCGGCTGGCTGGCCGTCGTTCCAAGACACTGCGCGCGTCGGCTTCCATCCGCATGGGAGCGCGTCGTATCCGTAGCGTTCGAGTCGAGGTGGAGGCTGCAATACCTCCTTCCCCTCTTGCTCCTCCTGGTTGATCATCCAGTCACAGGATAATTCGGGCCTTTCTGATCTCCGAGCTCGTCGATGTAGCAGGTGAAAGCCCCGGCGCGCCCTTCGCCTTCCTGACTCTCGACCTTGCCGAGACCGCGGCGGTGGGGGACAGGCCAAGTATGCTCAGAGCTTTCCTTATTCGCGATCTCGCCGACGCTGGAGGTGGAGACGCTGGCGCTCTGGATGGCGGCGCCCTGGATTGTGATGCTCTCCCTCCACCAGTGAACTTGAGAGGGCATGGGCGCGCTGAGCTCTTCCAGGCTTTCTCGATGGCTGTCGGTAGTGGTTCCTTCGCAGTGAGCAATGGTAATGTCCAGCTGCCTCATCCAAACCGTCTGCTTGGCAGATACGTCGCCTGGTGCCGCGTGCAACTGCCGTACTCCAGACTTCGACTTCTTCCATGCTGCATAGTTGGTCAGTGTAGCAGCCGCTGCGGCACGCATCGCAGTTGAGCCTGCCCAAACCCCATTACGCGCTGCCGCGTCCGTTTCTTTCTGATCGCACTTCTGGGCTTCGCCCGACTTGATAGCACTGGAAAGCAAGAGTCGCAGATGTGCCCGGAGAGCGCCTCCAGGTGGCAGGTCTTTGGGAGGCATCTGCTTCGGCTTCGTCCGCGGGGCTCTCATGCCCTGGGTGGCCACCAGGAAAAAAGCAGCCCTCACCACCTTCGCGGTCCCTCTCCTCGAAGAAGCCCTTCCAGTGCGGAGGCTGTGGTCCAGCTGGTGCTGGTGGCGCTGCTGGTGGAGCTGCATCCTTGGTCTTCTTATTGTCTGCCTCAGCTGGGGCCATGTCGACGTCGTCGTTAACATGGGCCGTGGGCTTCAGCAGTGCTGGTCTGGCTGGAGCTGGAGTGCCCCAAGCCGTCGTACTTCGCGCAGTAGGGAGGGGGCTTCGACGATCCTCTCCTCGGCGGTCCAAGAAACGCAACGATGCCGCTCTTGAACGTGCAGATCCAGTCCTTCTCGATGCCCGCCAAGTCGGCCCGCATGAACCGCGTGCGCTTCGAACTCCTCGATATGCTCGATGTGTTTTTGAATCTTCTGCGGGCTGCCCATGCCTCAACCTCGGCCTGCGTGGACCAATGTTCTGGGCATTCCTGCATCCACCATCTGGGTTGAATGTCCATCTCGACCACGTTGGTGGAGAGGGCGCCAAGGCTGCTGTTCTCCGACTGCCTATGGACGCCCGTTGGCCGAGCTCGCACAGAAGCGACCCTCGTAAAATATTGACTCATCGTTTCCTGCTCTCACAATCGGTGCCATACTGGGACCAAATTACTTCCCCGCGCATTTATGAGCGCTCCCGCAAGGGCTGGCCACTTCAGGATCCTGTCGAGGTCTGTCTCTCCGAGGATGAGAATAGCCGCCGCCTCCGCTGCGTGCGCCACCGCCCCCTTGGTCTTCATGGCAAGACGTGTCATGTCCGAGTTGAAAGAGATTCGATGACAACTGGCTTCTCTTTGAGCGCAGCAAAGAGGGAATCATCCGCAACATCTGCAGCTACAGTGACACGCACTGCGGCCGTCTTCAGTTTTGTTCGCCGCTACCTCGTTATCCTTGACCCCTCGTTGGAGTCCTGCTCGACGCGTTAGCGACGACCCACATTCGATAATATGGCGAGTTGTTGGCCTCGACCCTGAGAGTGTCTCGACCATGACCTCTGCCGAAGCGGTTCCTGTCTGGAAAGGGGGGCTGCCGAAGAGGACGAACGTGCTGCCTTCTGGCTTGCCGGTGATGCTGCCGAGCCAGGACTTGGAAGACTCGAACTCCTGAACGGACTGACAACTGACCGCGATCGGCACTGATTTGTCGAGCGACGTGGTCTTCAGCTGGGAAGCCTTCAGCACCTTTTGCTTCGCCCCAAGGCTGCGGTGACAAAACTTGCCTCCTATCCTTCTCCTCAGCCTGCTTGGACTGGGACGTGGATGAAGTTAGGCTTGCGGTACCGTCCACGAGCTGTCTGGGTCTAGTATGGATTTCAGCCTCTGTGACTTTTGTCTTCTTGACCTGGACCTTTTGCAGCAGTGTTCGCACTTTCCGCAGAGTTGGTGGATCCTTCGATGCTGGCTTGGGCTGCTATCGCTGAGCTGATAGACCCGACGGCGCCTCAACTCCAGACATGCCTAGCTTATCAGTGAGTGAATGCAAGGCCGACGTGATGTGTGAAACCTGAGCCTGCAGCTGCGACATCTGGCGGTGCCCCTTTGTCGCCTTGGCCGCAGATAGCCCTTCCTTCTTGGCTCCGCCCACGAGCGGGTCCTCATCATTGTGGTCGTCATCTCCCAGAGGACCCGCCTCCAAGAGTACAACCTCATCCCCATATATCTGATGTTCACTTTCGCCACCATCTGCTTCTGGCACGGGGCCAGACCCGACGACCCCGAGAACGTTGTGGTCCAGGAGGGTGGTGGCGGAGTCGACGACGGAGACGACGGCGACGACGGTGTCGGCGTCGGCGGCGTCGGCGGCGGAATAGTGATTGTCCTGGTATTGCCGGGTGGCCCAATCCTTTAGCTCTAAGAAAATGTACTGGGTGACATTCAAGGACCTTATGAGGTTACAATCGAGGCTGCACCGTGGACCCTGCAGCCTTGCCGAACCGTGACTCTCAAGAGACCCTGAAGCTAATGCGCAAGGCTAGGGAAACCACGGTGAAGCAGGAATTTGTTGGAGGGACAGCGGAGGGAGAGGGGGAAGCGGGGGAGGTGGAGGAGGAGGAGGAGCAAGAGGAGAACGTGGAGCAGGAGCAGAGCAGGAGCAGGAGCAGGAGCAGGAACAGGAGGAAGAGGAACGGGAGCAGGAGGAGGAAGAGGAAGAGGAGGAGGAGGAAGAGGAGGAGGGGGAATAGGAGGAGGAGGAGGAGGAGGAGCAAGAGGAGGAGGATGAGGAGGAGGAGGAGGACCAGTGTAAACCAAAGAGTCATCACCGATATTGGAATTAACCTTCCCTCCAAGCTTCCTCTTCGTTAGCCCCTACAACAGTTCTTTTCCATTGAGGGAACTGCCTCGTTGGAAGACACCCTGGAAGACCCTGAAGTATGCCAAAATATTGTCCTGGGGATTCAACGCAACGGATCAACCAGACTGCTGCGTCTTGACGATCTGGAGCCGTGCCAGAACGCTTTTTGCTGTGGGATTTCAACACCACAAATCAATGTAACTGTTGCGCCCGCATAATTCTGAACCTTTTCCAATACACATGTTCTGGTACGCTGGTCATGGGAATGCGCGCGGCGCTCAGGGCGAGAGCCACATTTTGAAAACGACCCGCCCTCAATCCGTGAAGCTCTTGCACATTGTTAAAACGAATGTACGCGGCGCTCAGGCAAGAGCCACATTTTGAAAACGGCCCGCCCTCCATCTGTGCAACTATTGTCAATTTTTCAGCTTCAGAGTCAGAAGTGGTGAGGAAGTCTCAGGCGAAACGCCCGGACCATCCTAAAAACTGGCCTCGGGGTGCAGGAGGAGGATGAGGAGGAGGAAGAGGAGGAGGAGGAGGAGGAGGAGGAGGAGGAGGAGGAGAAGGGGGATGGGGAGGAGGAGGAGGAGGAGGAGGAGGAGGAGGAGGAGGAGGAGGAGGGAGGAGGAGGAGGAGGAGGAGGGAGGAGGAGGAGGAGGAGGGAGGAGGAGGAGGAGGAGGAGGAGGAGGAGGAGGAGGAGGAGGAGGAGGATGAGGAGGAGGAGGAGGAGGAGGAGGAGGATGAGGAGGGGGAGAGGTGGAGGATGAGGAGGAGGGGGAGAGGTGGAGGAGGAGGAGGAGGAGGAGGAGGAGGAGGAGGAGGGGAGGAGGAGGAGGAGAGGGAGGAAGGAGGAGGGAGGAGGGAGGAGGAGGGAGGATGGAGGAGGAGGGAGGAGGGAGGAGAGGGAGGAGGAGGAGGGAGGAGGGAGGAGGAGGGAGGAGGGAGGAGGGAGGAGGGAGGAGGGAGAGGTAGGAGGGAGGAGGGAGGAGGGGGAGGGAGGAGGAGGAGAGGGAGGAGGGAGGGAGGAGGGAGGAGGGAGGATGGGGCGGAGGGGGAGGGAGGAGGGAGGAGGGAGGAGGGAGGAGGAGGGAGGATGGGGAGGAGGAGGAGGAGGAGGAGGAGGAGGAGGAGGAGGAGGAGGAGGAGGAGGAGGAGGAGGGAGGAGGTGAGGACGGAAGCGGATCAAGGAGGCGGACAATGAGGAACAACAGGGAGAACTAACGAGGAGCAGGGTGAGTACAAGGAGGAGCCTCCTCCTTCTCTTGTACCTCCTCCTCATGTTCCCTTCCTCCCTCTCTCCGTCTTCGCTCTCGGGCTCTCCCGCTAGCCGCGAAGGGGAGTCGACGGTGGCCTACAAGAGCCTGTGCCAGACCGACGCGCAGTTTGGCTCCAAGTTCGCCATACCCCCGGTGGCCAGCGAGCGCTGGCCAGGCTCAGAGGAAACGTCGGCGCCATGTTTTATTGTTGCATGCAGGCATGGGATGAAGATACACCGCTCCAGAGCGTTTCGGTCTGCTCTCAGAGCGTTCCAGAACGCTGCGGGACGCCGCGCTGCCCGATGCGTCCTTCAGACCCTCCGGCTCTCAGAGATTGTCATCCTGACCCTTCGTGTTTTCCAACCATCCTGCGGTGTTGGGTCCTCGTTCTCAAGGGACAGCGCCCCTCGTTCCTCCTCTCTTCTCCCTCCTCCCTCTTCCCTGTGAGGTCGTAGCCATTTGGGCTCAAGGCTAAACGTGTGATGGTAAAGCTGCATAACGAATGTGCGATCCTTTGTTTCGGTCTCGTGACAGGGAACCACACCCGCAAAAACTGCTTCTTGCATGACTTCGGACGTAAGCGTGGGCTGTTCAATTCGCCCATTGGCATTGACATTGACATGACGTGTGGTGAGGTCTCCAGCGAATGATACGTCATGGCGTCGGCGCTCCAAATCCGATCCCATGCTGGAAATGTGCTCGCAGCGATCTCCTCATCCTCTAGGCAAAAAGGTTTCCAGTGGGATAAGGGCGATTTCGATTTGGGAGGGCACACCTCGCCGTGGCCAGCGTAGTGCCAGGTAGTGCGCCCACGTGTAGCAGCACCCACACGGAGGCCCCAGGAATAAGCCAGAAAGAGCCCATTAGAGATTCCTCAAGGAGTCCGAGAACATGCTGCGAGGTGCAAGTGCCGTTCCAGAATGGGTTCTGACTCGCGCTGCTGTTCAGCACCCTGGAGTAGTGTTGGGCGCAGGGGCGTCGAGTCGAGTTCAACCTGGAGATCCTCCCCCCACCAGGTGGGGGCCAACGCGTCGTCCTGGATAGTGCTGGAGGTGGCGCTGGCCAGGTCTAGGCACACTGCCACAGGAGGCCTCGAGGACCCTCGAGGCCTGGGAGGAGGCTCTTACTTTGTGAATGGCGATGTGACGCCCTCGCCCAGGGAGGCTTCCCAGCTGGGCCACCAGAATGGTCGCAAACATGGCCTCCCACGGTAGGGGCTTCAACGACGACCAGTAGCAGTCAGCGATGGTGTTAGAGAGCAAGATGTTTCGCCGCGCTTTTTTGGTCCCAGGATCCCCAGAGCATTTCCAAAAGCCTGCAGCTGTTCTGGCTTTGAACGCTAGTGGTTCTGCACAGCACAGGAGTGACGAGGTGCTGTCTCGCGGGAAGCCGCTCTGGTTAGATCGCCTGTGGCCCATCGAGCCGGGTAACCTTGCACGCTGGGATTTTCGTGAGATGGCGCTACGTGTTACTCTACTTGCGCATATATAGCCAGGCCCTTAAGAATGAGTCCTCCCTGTCTGCCCTCATGAGCCGATATATTCTTGGTGACTGCTCTCGTGATCCTCTTCCTTCTCCGTCTTCCCCTCCCGGCTCCCCTGTGTCCGGACCCGCCCGTGTCTTTCCAGCAGCATCTCTCTTTCTTTCCCCCTCCTGTGTACATGTTGTAGGTCTGTCTCGTTCTCGCACTCTCTCGTTCGTTCTCGCATGCTGTTCATCTCTCTCTTTTTCTCTTCATGCTTTTTGTTTTTTCTCTCTCTCTCTCTCTCTATCCCTTTCTCTCTTTCTCTCTTTCCTCTGTTCTTTCTCTCCTTATCCATCCTACGTGCCCGTTCCCAGGTGGTAGATCCAGTGCGGTCCTTCCAGGAGCTCCTGGGAGGAGGAGGATGACGACGACGAGGGGGAGGGGAGGGGAGGAGAAGGATGAGGAGAAGGGGGGAGGGGAAGGACGAGGAGAGGGGGGGAGAAGGAGGGGATGAAGCAGGATGAGGGGAGAATGAGGGAGGAGGATGGAGGAGGAGGAGGAGGAGGAGGAGGAGGAGGAGGAGGAGGAGGAGGAGGAGGAGGAGGAGGAGGAGGAGGAGGAGGAGGAGGAGGAGGAGGAGGGGGGGGAAGAAGGAGGAGGAGGAGGTGGAGGAGACTGAGGAGGATGAGGAGGAAGATGAGGAGGACAAGTGATTATGGGATAGGGAGGAGGAAGAGTTTTTTTTCACTCGAGGGCAGAAGGGACAGCACTCTGGCGTTGCTGGCCCCGATAGCTCACAGCCTCTGCAGCTGCAAGCAGATCTTGTTGAAAATGACGAGCAAGACCGTCAGCAGGAGCGCAATCCCTTGCCCGTTGCCTTGCCGTTGAAGCCGCCCTTGTCTTTGCCCGCGCCCATGGCGTGCGGCGGAGGGGTGACGGGGGGGGGGCCATGATTAAGCCATTCTCCTCGAACAGGGTCTTATAGCCAAATTGGTGGCCCTGCTTGTCGTTCTTGATCTTCGACGCGGCGTAGGTGGTCATGGACTCCGTCGGGGCCTGCGCCTTTGTGATGCGCTCCGTGTTGACGGACCAGTCGTATTTGGTAGGCCCGCGCACGCAGGGAGAGTCCGCCATGCACGCGAACTGTCGCCCAGCACCTCCTTCATGAGCTTCGAGGGTGTCTCGAATTCCGCCGTTAGGTCCTTCTTTGACAACTCCATCCTCGTGGAGTTGGTGTCATTCTTAGCCCCTTTGTGGAACCGAGCGTTCTCCAGGATCGTGCACGTGGAGACGCCAATCGTCTCAGCCTTGTCGCCCAGCACCTCCTTCATGAGCTGCGAGGGTGTCTCGAACTCCGACTTCAGGTCCTTCTTCATCAGCTCCTCCATCTTCTCGAGGTCTGAGTGGTTCTTGGTGGCCCCCATTGTTGAACCGGGTGTTCTCGAGGATCATCACGTCCTCGTTGCCTGTGGCTGCGACGACCTCCTGCATGAACACCTGCTTTTTGAATTGCGCGGCCTTGCCCGAGAATGTGCGGACATCGTTGGTGATTGGCATCATTTTCTGCTCCGTCAAGTGGCGAAGGTCGTGGTAGCAGACGTCGAGGCGCTTCATTGACTTCGAGAGGCGCGCATCCAATAGCATGCACTGCCGGGCCAACCGCGCCGCCACCGTCAGCCCCTCGAATGACTGACCGGCGAGATCCGCGAAGTGCTCGTGCATGTGCTCCCGAAGCTGGAACACGCGCACAGCACGTGCAGCGAAGTGGGAGTCCATCGCGCTTCGGGGAAGACAAACAGCCTTGAGCCAAAATGGCTACGGAGGGAGGAGGAAGAGGAAGAGGAAGAGGAAGAACAGAAAGAGGAGGAGAAGGAGGAGGGGGAGGAGGAAGAGGAGGAGAAAGAGGAGTAGAACCGCCTCCCCCCACCCCAGCGAATTGCATCAACTTAGACGCCCCAAGAGATAGTGAGGAGTGGGATGGTGTTTCACTTTGTTCGGTTCAGATGGCGCCGTTGCCGGACCCAGTGGCTTCCGAGATGATCCACATGCCGTCTCTGGCATCCCCTGACGGCCCCGAAAGCTCCCAGCGGATTACAACGAAAAAATGCTCCAAGACGGTCGAAGATTTCTCGAAGACGGCTCCACGAGCCCTCTGTATTGCCCCAAGACTCTCCAATATAGCCCCCGAACTTTTCAAGGGACGTCCAGAGGCCCCAAGAGGGCGCCAAGAGGGCCCAAGGAGGGCTCTAGACTCTAGATGGTTCGTAGCCATTTTGGCTCAAGGGTTTGGCTTG